>JAHTLZ010000213.1:9320153-9352670 GCA_023846285.1 Phrynocephalus versicolor | reverse complement strand
TTCTCTTTAACACACACACACACACACACACACACACACACACACACACACACACACACACACACGAGAGAGAGAGAGAGAGAGAGAGAGAGAGAGATGGCTCATTTGTAGCGGGAAACCATGTATTATGCGCATTGTCTGGCCATATGTTGTAACCGGGAGGGAGAGAGCAGGAACAGTCACTGGTTTCTTCAGGCACCAACTCTCATTGCGTTGGAAGTTGTGGAACTAGATTTTGCTTCCACTCCAGTCACTGAGAGCAGGCTGTAGTTTCAGATCCTCACTGATTTACTAGCAAAGGAATTAGATCAGTCCTCCAGATTTCAGCCTCCAACTCCCTTGGACCGACGCTGTTGGTTGTCTTGGTAAGGATTCATTGGGGATGCCCTCCAACAGAGCCCAGGGAGTCACATATCATTGGCCTCGGACTTGAATCAACCATAGAGAGCAGAGTTTGAATCTTAACAGGGAACTGTGGTTTGTTTAGTAAGCAAATTTCAAGGCCACAAAGAAGAAGAGGAGGCAGCACAGAAACTCAGGGCTCCTGGAGACACCTTGACGTAGTCCAGGTGTTGATGGACTCTCAACTCCGTTGTCTGTGTCCACTGAGGATTCCAGTGTAATGATATATCCGGAGGGCCACTGGTTGCCCATTCCACTTTGGTCTTGTCTATTCCTATGGGTAAACTCTCTGAAGCGTGGAAGCGGCACAGGTTGAGTTGGACCGCTGGTGCACATACCCTGGCGTCATTACTCCAAAAAGCAGCAGAAAAAAATAATAATGAAATAAGTATACTGTATATGTTTTTAACTTCATTTCCGGCCTGGAAATCCAGAAGGCCAAACTAATCTGTCATACAAGCTACTCTTGGGCGGATCTTGTTTCCAAGTGGCAAGGGTAGGAAACACATTTCTCTCTCTCTCTTTTCTTCCTTTCTGCAGTTCGGTTGGATTAGCAAAAGCAGCCCTTGAAGCAATTAATGGATTCAACCTCTTCGGCAATCAGGTAGTAAAAATATTTAAGTATTTGTTCATTCTCCGTTTTTAATTAACTGCTCTGTCTTCAGCAAATTGCTTTCATGGCAGATCAAAGGACATTTAACATCCATATGGTGAAGTCTGTTCAGTCTCCAGGCCTTGTTTCTTTCTTAAAAACAAAATAAAATAATAAGACGTGGTTTAGAAAATTAAGTTTTGCCACTTTTGGGCATGGGATGCGTCGCCTAACAAAATCATCTCTCTCCCCAGTTAACAGCCATTGCATTTCCCCCCTCTAGCCATTTTATTTCACTCCTGCGAAAAACTGAAATGCATTGAACTATCTCCTGATTTTCTGCAGTCTGTTTGATCAAGACATTAAACAGCTGCCGCCACTCAGACAAATATCCTCCTGTTCTTTTCTGTTTTTCTGTCTCTGATATGGGTCTTCATCAGTTGCTTTTATCAGCCTCATTATGAGTCCTACACCTTTTGCCCTCAGACAATTTGGGATCTCTCCCATAACCTGGCTTTTCATCAGTTGCTTTACCCTGCTCTGGCATTTTCTTGATTATCGCAAAAGAGCTTTGTCTTAAGCTCCCTGCATTGTGTCCTGGGATAGGGGTTAGGGTTGGGGAAACTGATGACAAGAACAAGCTTGTGTTCAAATGCCTTGTTAGTATTTTGTCTGGCTCTGGCCACAAATTGAAGGCCATTTTTTCCGGGAATGGTAGAAGGTGGAAATCAGAAGTTGACACAGTTTGGGAAATTTATTATTTTGGGATTATAACTTCCAGAATCTCACAACCAGCAAAGGTGAGGATTCTACAGTATGTAGCCCTAATAGCTATTATTTCCAGGTTGTAATAATAGTTGTATGCAGGATGGAGCCATCAAGCTAACCATAATCATTAACATTGTCATACAGTCATCGAATCATAGAATCCTAGAGTTGGAGGAGACCTCAAGGGCCATCCAGTCCAACCCCCTGCCATGCAGGAACCCCCATCACAGTATTTCTGACAGATGCCCATCCAGCCTCTGCTTAAAAACCTCCACCCTCCTCCTTTGTGGCAGCATATTCCACTGCCAAACAGCTCTAACCATCATGAAGTTCTTCTGAATGTTCAAATGGAATCTCTTTTCCTGTAGTCCTCTGAATCTCTTTTTCTTGTAGTCCTCAGAAAACGTTTTTTTCTTTTTCTTTTCTTGAGGGGTTGCTTTCTTGGAAGTGACTAGGATCCATCAGAGGCTATCAGGGATCCTTCCGGACAATCATCTGAAGATCTGCTGGTTGGGGGTTTCTGCAAAATAATCTGTAGCTCAAGGCTTTCCTGGGTCTTCTAAATTTTGACCTTCACCGATCAAAGCCTGAGACTAGTACTGGGGAGACGAGGAGGGGAGAGCTTAGTGTACAACTTACAGGATGGGACAGGGAGGTCATTAGGTACCCAGACTGATAAGGAAACTGTTTCCTAGGATCTGGCTTGATAACGGCCTGCCCAGGACCCTGCATCTGAAGAAGTAGGCCAGTGGTGTCCAAACTTCGGCCCTCCAGATGTTTTGGACCGCAACTCCCACAGTCCTTTGTCATTGGCAACACAGGCTTAGAATTCTGGGAGTTGTGGTCCAAAACATCTGGAGGGCCAAAGTTTGGACACCCCTGAAGTAGGCACTAGCCTACAGAACCTTATTCCCAATAACATGTGTTAGATGCCTAGGTGTCACGTAACTCCTTGCAGTTTCGTCATCCTTGCCATTGGTTATCTAAGAAAGGCACTTGGCCATTCATTTAGGAGTAAGAGGCACTTTCACTGCCCTTTGTAGGACATCTGCTCTGTTCTTCATCTGGTTTCATGCTTCATCTGGTTTCTCCATGCATGTTCTCTCGGTACTCCTCAGTGGTACTCAAATCTGCCTCCTGTTGCCTTGGCAACCAATACAGGCCACCAGCCCAGGACATGTTCTTCAGCTTTTCACGGTTGCCCCAGCAACTGATCTGGTGGACCTTTGCGGGTTTTTCCACCCTGTGGCTGAGGATCACTGAGTCCTGAAAGCTACAAACTAAACAAACAAAACCACTCTATTGAAAACAGCTTTGCTATACATTCAGTGCTTGCATTTTTCATTAATACTGTCCTCATCAAGTTCAGTCTGCACTCATCACTTCTAATACTAAAGCTGTCTGTCCGGTGAATGCTGATAGAAATGGAGCCAGGGTGAGACCCTGGAGGAAGTAGAACATAAGAACATAAGAAGAGCCCTGCTGACTAGCAACACGCTGGGTGAAAAATATTTTCTTTTGTCTGTTCTCACTCTCCCAACCCTCAGCTTATTTATTATTTACTTTAGAGTATTTTACCCCACCTTTCTCCTTGGAAAAAGGACCCAAGTGGATGTCCCCTAGTTCTGGTATTTTCTTTTGTCAGTTCTCACTCTCCCAACCCTCAGTTTGAGTGGATGTCCCTTAGTTCTTCATATGGCTTGGCTTCCAGAACTTCAGGCATCTTGGTTCCCCTCTACAGGATGGGTTCTACATCGTGTCTATATCCTCTGTAAGCGGTGGTGTCCATGGTTTGAAAAATAAGAAGACAACTTGGGCAAACTACTGATTTCTCCTAGACAACCTTCTGCTTTTCCTGAGAGTGGATTCTAGAACCTTCACCTCCACAGCAGCTGCCTCTTAAGCAGAACAGGTTGCCGCTGGAAGGGAGAATGAAATGCCCTCATCCAGATTGAGGCACAGCAAACTCATTGTGTGAGAACGAGTCCTTGGGCTCCCTAACTTGTCTTCGATTCTTTATTTTTAGACATACTTCTACTGCCCCCCCCCCACTTTTCCGGATCTGAATTAATTAGCTAGTATTCTCTTCCTGGGGTACTTTTTTTTCCATACCTCAAAGCAGTTGCTGCAAACGGTGCAATTAGGATTTGAAGCATCCGTTTTCTACATCTTCAGTGATCGTACCCTTGAAAGGGTGCAAATGAATGGAGGCCTCTTTAAGAGCAATTTCAGCCTGCGTGGAAGAGAAGGATGGCATAATTGCACATCTTAAATCAATCTATGGTTATTGACCTACGTTTGGCTTTGAAATACTGCAGGGATCTTTTTTGTATTGCACAAGAAAGAAAAACATGGATGCTGCAGTAACTAGGAATTAAAGTTGTGTGTGTGTGTTTGTTTGTGTGTGTGTGTGTGTGTGTGTGTGTGTGAGAGAGAGAGAGAGAGAGAGAGAGAGAGATTCTTGAAGTAGCCAGAAAGTAGCTTTGGTTCATTTACTCAAGGGACAAATGATTTTCAGCTTCTAGGAATGGTCAACTGTCTTAAAAACTAGGCTTGTAAGTCCCTTTAATATAACGTAAAGAATGCTGTGTTCCTTTGTCTTGAAAACATCACCATCTGTTTGACACGAATGGTTTATGATTGCCAGTGGTAATTTCAGGATCCAAGAAATAAATTTCCTTGGATGTCTAGAGTAACAACAATTGGTTATTGCTACTGTAGGCATTACTGTACATATCCTATGTATTACTAATTTTCTGTTCCTTCTTCAGGGTTGCTCATGGTCTGTCATCTTTGTAGACCTTGATGCCCATAACCGGAACAGACAAACCCTTTATTCATTGCTTCCTCGAGAATCTCGGTCTCATGTAAGTAAGACATAACTGTGCTAACAGAACAGGGAGAACAGTTCCCTGACTATATTATTCTATAGTCATTAACTTGGAATAACTTCACTCCTCTGGGACTTTTTTAGTTACTAATACAGCTGTCACAAAATTTCAAATGTAGAGACTCTTAAAGGACAGAAGTATAAATTGTCTGTCTTTTGGGTTTGTGATTTATACATGCAGTTTTGGATGATACTTCCTCATGGGGTAGAGCTGCTTGAGAGGCCAAGCTGTTATGTCATTAAGATACTTTTAATCAAGAGTGCTATTTTAGCATTACGTATGTCCCATTAGCATCACAGCGAGCTCTGTTTCTTAAAATTAACACTCATGGCACGAGGCCTCTTTCTTTCTTCCTGAATCTGGAAGCATTTCCACAACTGAAGCAACACATTAATCTTCGCTGTTGCTTCAATCTGATGGGGGCAAAATAATAATAATCAGAATTTAATTTTTAAAATAAAAGCGATCCAGCCAGTGGTCTTGTTTGTATTTTCCCACTCTTGCATGCTGCAAACACAGTCCATTTCCCCGCACAATTTAGGAATGAAGGCTTCAGTGTTCTGTTTCTATGCATCCAAATGTGATTTTTGTCAATCTTTTCATATTTTTCCATTCTCTCTCTCGGTTTCTCATTGCCTATCTTGCTCTCCTAAAAAAAAAAAAGGAGATAAACATATGATAGCGTACTGGATTTTATATCATGTCAGCATTCATTGTAAACAGTGTTCATTTTGTTTTGTTTAATAAATTGACTTGGGCATAGAGTAGTCTCAGAATGTCAGGCACTCTGTACTATCGATTAAGCAGAGACAGATGGGTTAATCTGGGTCAAATGGATGTAATCACAGTAGTGTTTTATCCCCCTAAAGTGTACATGGAGCAGGCATAAGAACATAAGGCGAGCCCTGCTGGATCAGGCCAAAGGCCCATCTAGTCCAGCTTCCTGGATCTCACAGTGGCCCCACCAGATGCATCTGGGAGCGCACAAGACTAGATCTCTGTCTCTTGATACCACTCGCCTGCATCTGGTCCTTGAAGTCCCTCCGGTTTTAAGCCTGGAGATGACACATCTCCCACCATGGTTTGTCACCTGGGATGGACTTTTCCTCCAGGAATCTGTCCTATCCCCTTTGGAAGGCTTCCAGGCCAGATGCCATCACCACGTCCTGTGGCAGGGAGTTCCACAGGCATGCAAAGAAGTTTCCATATTCTCACGTCATCACAAGATCAGCCCTCTGCACAGGTTGTCACTCCATGCCAAAGCAGCTCCTATCACTGAAGTAAGAGAGGAAGGCTAGATTACCATGGGCGTTCTTAAGCAGCCAAGCAGGTGGGTAGACATTAGTATATCTAGAGAACCTTATACATTGATATGAAGACAGTGGTAAGTGTCAGCTGGATTCTTGTTCTATTGTGTTTTTGCGTAAGTTCTCTTACTGTCCATGATCTACGTTGATGCTTGTGTTTTTTCCTAGAATACCGATGCGGCGCTGCTGCCCTGTATTAGCTACCCTGCCTTTGCTGTGGACGACGAGGCCTTGTACAGCCAAACCGTGGACAAGGTAGTTAGGAAGCTACAAGGCAAATACGGGTTCAAGCGGTTTTTGAGAGATGGCTATAGAACTGCATTGGAGGACAGGAACCGGCAGTACTACAAGCCAGCTGAAATTAAGGTACGGTTCCTGGGAAGGTATTGATGTTTACATCAGTGTTAGATCGGAGCCTTTGTGTAGGATTTGTTGTTGACATATGTTCTATATGATTACAAGGCAAAAAATATGTGGGGTTTGCCAATCTAAATATTTTTTACACTGCTAATTATCTTGACTCTCGGTGTCTGCTTCTAATTTCTAATTACCTGTATTATGGCATGATTGCACATGCTTCACTGCCGATCGTTATCAGCACTTCCTATGTAACTCTGGATTTATTTTAGTAAAAGATGACAGTTATGCTTTTCGACGCCTGCTTCAACCGAAAGATTCTGACATCACAGACTTGGGATTAGATGGTTTTGCTCATCTCTATTATGTTGCCGTTGTCCAAAATTCCCAACAGATTAAAAAAATAGGACAAGTATTGAAATCTCTGTGTTCTGAACTCAGTGCTTTCCTGCATTGCTTTGCCAGATTTCTAGTGAAGTTGACAGTCATGGAAGTAACTCGATGATCCCTTAGTCGTATTCCTGCAAGATTTCCAAACAGCAGAAAAAATTGCAGTAGATAATAATACATTTCCTTATTATCAGCTTTGGCCATCATAATCACAAGCGAAGGGCATTCTAGTCCCAACATCTGGAGAGCTGCATTTGACCCACCCAAAATACACAGCCCTCTAACTTGTATTGAGTTAAACCTGGCTTAAATATTTGTGGAGTTGATTTTGCTTGGGCCTAGACATCTTCTTTTTTTTCTGGGCAGAAACACCCAAGACTCCTACGCTGTCGAGGAGAATTTTGGGAGTTGTCATGTTAAACGTCAGCAGTGCCAAAATCTTGATTTGATTTGGTTAAGTTCATAGCTAAAATTAAGTTGCCCGTGCTCCTCGAAGCCTGCTTCTAACCTCACTGCTGCAGAGGCTTCCAGAACGGAAAAGAAGTTTCCTCTGCTTCCTTGTTTGGAGAGATAAGCAGGGAAGTCTGCAAATCAAACGAACCTTTAGCTTTGGAGCTTCTTTGCAGTCTACTTTAGAGAAGGAGCCCTTGCCGGCCGTGGCGGTTTAGATGTGCAGCTCCAAGCACCTTGCCTCAGCACTTTCCTCTCTGATTGATTTGTTCGGAGGCAAATGTGCTTACATTTCAAACTCCACGCACAGCGTGTTTCCCCTAACAAATAGCCCCATAATTTATCATTTTATTTAATTTCACAGCTGACTTCCGGCTGGAGTATATTAATAATCAAATCTCAACGTACTGCTGACTATTAATGCTTGCCATTAAAGGTTATCTGAATGAAGTCCCCACCCCCCATTTTCCCTTCAAATACTTTTTCTTTTTAATTTCAATGAACATTTCCTCGCTGAAATAAAATGTGTGATGCATTCCGGGCGTAAAACAGGGCTGTGACGCTTTAAAAGTACTGCAGATCTTTTTATATAGCGAGATGAATGTTTCTCTCCCCCCCCATAAGTTGTTATATTTCAGAAAGAATTTGTCTTCCTGTTTGTCTTCCACTTCTTTAGAAGTACCGTAGGATGTTGGAATGAGTTTCTGTGAATAAAATTTCCGCGTGCCTTTTAAATTCAACCCTTTTAATTTTTTTCCCTTTAGCTCTTTGATGGCATTGAGTGCGAGTTCCCAATCTTTTTCATTTTCATGATGATCGATGGTAAGTATGACTTGGCGTTCTTATTCTGTCAGAGGACGAGTTGTGAAATGCAGCGACAAAATAACTTTTGGGATCCAAGTGAGAAGCCAGTAATTTCCTTACACCAAGCCTTTCGGGGGCGATTCTGCCGCCAAAGTGAAATGAATGGAGTGATTTCGGTATTTGGAGAATAAACTGATTTTCAGTGATGAGCTTTATATCAGAGTCGACAGTGTTTGGCGGTATGCAGCAGCCATTTGCTTGCGGCTAAGAACTGCGTGTTTAGTTTATTTAAGGCTTGGAAACTGTTGTAACTTCTGCCCTGTCCTGTTACAGCAAACTCGTCCACCGATGCATATTTCTGATCTCTTTGCTCGGTTTCTTTCCTTTTACCCCTCCTATGAATCCAAGTTGGCATGCATAGCTTTCTTCTTCCCATTTTATCTTCCCAACGACCTTGCCAAGCAGGTCCAATTCAAAAACCTTTATTGGCATATGCAGAACATGTCCAAACTTCAGCCCTCCTGATGTTTTGGACCACAACTCCCAGAATTCCAAGCCTGTGTTTCCAATGGCAAAGGACTGTGGGAGTTGCGGTCCAGAGCATCAGGAGGGCCGAAGTTTGGACGTGCCTGCCTTAAGTAAAAGCTTAATTGTCCTAAGTAGAATAGCACTGTCTTATCTAATTCTTAGTTTTACGATTTGTGTTCTGCTCATATACCACCCCATACCACTACAAGTAGTCTCTGGGCTGTTTACAATTTTAATTACAGTGTGCAGGCTACACATTGCCCCCCCAGCAAGCTGGGTACTCATTTTACCGACCTCGGAAGGATGGAAGGCTGAGTGAACCTTGAGCCTGCTATCTGGGATTGAACCCCCAGGTCGTGAGCACAGTTTTAGCAGCAGTACAGGCATTTAACCACTGCGCCACAAGGTTCCTCCAGTTGATGCGACCAAGCATGCTACCTTTCAACCCTCTCTTCTGTAGAGTCATTCAGGAGTTAAAAATAATGATCTACCTCTGGCCAGCCCCTTGTTTTGGCCAGAATCAGCCCTAGATGTTGAGTGTAGGGGTCAGCACAGGCAGTGTAGTCATTTGTGCACAAGGGAATCGGTTCTCTACAGGTTATGGGGCCAGGACCTCTTATTATATGGTGTCCCATGATACCTTCTATCTAAAACCACTGGATATGAGTATCCTTCTCCCCTTCCCCTCCCACCACAAGCTTCGCCTTCGCCTTCTGACCCCTTATATTTCTAATTTCTCTGGATCCCCGGAGAGTATAACAAAGCGTCTTCTTGAGGACAAACTTCCGGAATTGACAGCCTCAGTGGCTGAATATTTGGCCACTGTTTTACATAAATAGTCTGGGGCCAAGGCCTATTATTAACCCAATCTTTTAATCATTTTTTACCTATTTATTTATTTCCTACCTCTTATTTTATATTTTGCTGCATCTGTTTTATATTAATGTATGCCAATAAAGGTTCTTGTGATTGTGATTGATAAAACCACTGAGGGAATTATATTAAATCACTTCTTGGCCTTTTGGCTAGGGTTGTGTGTGTGTGTGTGTGTGTGTGTGTGTGTGTGTGAGTGTGAGTGTGTGTGGAGTAGGTTAAACTGAGAGAATATGACAGGCTTCCAGGGTCACCTGGTGAGTTTTGTTACTGAATGGGATTTGAACAGAGAGGCCTGCCAAATGCTTTAGCCACTGTGCCACACTGCCTTTCAGGATAAACTAAGGATATGTATAGTCCTGTGCACATCTACTCTGATGTAGATCACACTGGATGCATCAGAACATACTCTGCAGGTCGGTTTCCCATTCTGTGAAGAATTTTCATCTAAAGTGTTCTGCTTATATACCGCCCATACCACTTCCAGTAGTCTCTGGGCGGTGTACAGTGTTTTAATTACAGTAATGCAGGCTACACATTGACCCCCCCCCCCAGCAAGCTAGGTACTCCTTTTACCGACCTCATTGGCCGATTTACTCCAAATCTGCTGCCAGTCAATTCAGCAGACTGATGATCCATAGGGCCCCTTCCAGTTCTGTAGTTCTAATAGGATGATGATGATGATGATGATGATGATGATGATGATGATGATGATGATGATGATGATGATGATGATGATGATGATGATGATGAGTTCTAGGTGTAAATTTTAAAGAATGACTCCTCTATTGCTTTTATTTTTGTCTGTCCATCGTTTCATTAAACTCGCTGGTATTTTTGGTGAGGTAAAGCCTTAATATGGCACAACGGGGATCTTGGCATCTTGAGTTCTTGAGGAATTTTTATTTCATTTTAGTGATGAATATGTGGGATCCTCTTCCTACTTCTCATACATAAATCTCTCTTTGCCCTCATTTTAGATGCTAAGAGATGAGCAAATGACGATAATTTTTCATAGCGTTTCTGCATCAGGACAGCGTGAAGTCATTTCCCTCATCTTTTGATGAATAGGGTTCTCAGAGCTCTCAGACATTTCCCTTCCCAGCACTAAATACAAGACTGGGTATACGTTTTGTTTTGTTTTAACTGAGATTTCCGACCTCTTCTTCCTGTATTTTTATGTGATAATTCACATCATATCAAGAAATACAGTGGTACCTTGTATAAAGGAATTAATTTGTTCCAGATGAAATTCTGTTGAGCAGATTTTCCTTTATACAAATTTCCCATAGGAATGCATTGAAAATAGAGTAATCCCTAACCACAACCATTTTATGTTGTACGGATTTGCCTCGTAGGCGATTCTGTTAAGCAAATTTCCCCTCTCTCTGGAATTTTTTATGTTGTACAGATTTTATGTCATACAAACCGTTTGTTATAAGAGGGTCCACTGTATTTGTATCTATTGTTTGGGGCTTTTAAATATTGGCTTCTACTGCGGTAAGCTACCTTGGGATCTTTTTAGGAGAAAGGCAGGGTAAAAACATTTTGGATGGATGGACGGACGGATGGATGGATGGATGGGTGGATGGATGGATGGATGGATGGATGGGTGGATAGATGGATGGATGGGTGGGTGGATGGATGGATGGATGGGTGGATAGATAGATAGATGGATGGACTGGTGGATAGATGGACGGACGGATGGACGGATGGATGGATGGATTGATGGATGGATGGATGGATGGATGGATGGATGGATGGATGGATGGATTTCTCTCCTATTAAGAAGAACAAGATTTCTTGACACCACAAGCAGAATAATAATTGCTAGCATGGACTGTTCATTTGATTTATATTGAACAAAATATGCTGCTACTTTTTATGTTGATCCAGTAGTTACTCCTAAAGATAAGCCCTGTGGTAAACCTCTGTGTTCATGTAGAGGACTAAGAAATTTCAGAGAACAGTTTGAGGGAGGTAAGGGGCCATGTGAGAAACCTACTGCTTAAGCCAGGCGTCCCCAAACTTCGGCCCTCCTGATGTTTTGGACCACAACTACCAGAATCCTATGCCTGTGTTTCCAATGGCAAAGGACTGTGGGAGTTGTGGTCCAAAACATCTGGAGGGCCGAAGTTTAGACATGCTTGGCTTAAGCTGTTTCACACTGGTGTTTTTAGGGGGCTCTTAAAGGAAGAGCCACAGCTGTGATTTTATTGTGGCTTGCATGTTTACAAAGGCTGCTATGTATCATGAGCAGTCATCCTTCATGTAAGGAGTACGGCTTTGGTTAATCAAGTGTTGACACCTTGCTTTTTAGGAGTCTTCAGAGGTAGCACTGACCAAGTTAAGGAATACCAGCAGCTTCTGGAGCCTTTACTGCAACAGACAGCAGAAGGTAGGATGCAGCGAGAAGCCTCGGGAGCTGTGAGCATGACAAACTAGGTAGGGAGAAGTCCTACCGCAGGTTGCAGACATCTCCAGCTAGTTCAGACCAAATCGATTTAAAAAAAAATTGCACTTACAAGAGGAGAGCTCCAGGTCAAGTGTGAGCATAAAACTTTATTAATTTCTCCAGTAAAATATGGCTCATTATAAAATGGTGAAGAGAATGCTGGTAGGTTAATGATGAGGTTTGCGTTGGATCCATTCCCTGCTGCCATCCTATCTCCTGTAATTGACTATATTTGGTTTTTGAGAGACAGAAATTGGAGAAGTCAGATTTGTCTACCTATTTGCCTGTCTATATATGCACATTCAGGGATACACAATGTTTAAGCTGTGGATATTTCCCCTAAGCATTTTAATTCCCATTTTAGGGTAAGCTGCTTAGCCACAAGACTAGCGTTTGGGATACAGTTTGGTGCCTTCTGAGATAAGGAGATCATCAAATAAATTGGCTCTGGGAATCACCAAGAGCTTATTCTGCAGTCCCTGTTTTGACTAATCAGAAATAGAGACGGGCACGAACCAACAGTTTGGCGGTTCAGCTTGGTTCGTTTCCCAGCCAGTCACATGACCTGCGGTTCATTGCCCAACCCCTCCATTGGGCATCCCTTCAAACGCTGCCCCCCAGAGGCAGAGAGAGGCACAGCACTGCTGCCAAGTGGGAGCACGCAGGAGGGATCGGGGCACCCAACTGCAAATCATCTGTTTGCTCAGGAAATGATCTGCTCTGAACCAGTGGTCCATGCTCATCTCGAGTCAACAGGCGGTTCCAACTCATTATCACTCTTTCCCAAGCTGAACAAACAGCCTTTTAGACGAATTTGCAAAGGATTCCATTGAACAGCTCCTGGACTGGGCTGTGCTGGTTTATGATCTTATTGTCTTTCTCCTTTATGAGCACGATAGCGCGTGTATTTCATTCCAAAAGTGCTGTTAATACAAAGCCATGATCTGTCTGGTACCTGTTTTTGGAATGACCTTTTAGCTTCTAATCCCCTCGTCTACACTCCGGAATGAGTGCATAAATCATTAATTTCTCAGCCGCGCACATTTTCGTTAGCCCATTATGAGTAATTAAAATAGCAAAAATGAATCGTTTTACCAGCTACCTCACTTTTCTACAACATGCTGGCTTGTCTTTTAACATTTTAGATCAATGTGAATATTCCCGAGTGTCTTGCAGCATTTATCACTCAGTTAAAGAAAATAGTTTCCTGGTAGTCAGTTCAACAATTTTGACTTTTATTTATAAAGCGCATGGTGTGCCTGCAAGGGAATGAGTGAACAGAGATTTAAAGCACTGCATGGAAAGATGGAGCCGTTGAACCTTTTGCTGCCTACATTTCTCATCCTCAAAACCCCCTTTATTTGCTTTAGTTCTTTGGTAGTTTCCCGTTCACTGAGAGCTCTTTCTAATCACAGAAGACCACAGCTTGGAAAATAAAGTGTTCTGCTTATATACCGCCCCATACCACATCAAGTAGTCTCTGGGTGGTTTACAGTTTTTAATTACAGTATGCAGGCTACACATTGCACCCCCCAGCAAGCTAGGTACTCATTTTACCAACCCCGGAAGGATGGAAGGCTGAATGAACCTTGAGCCGGCTACCTGGGACTGAACCCCAGGCTGTGAACACCGTTTTAGCTGCAGTACAGGCATTTACTTACTGCGCTGCAAGGCTCAAAGGTCTTTTGGAAGGATGTTGGAATGATGAGAGAAATTTTGATGGGTTGGATGGTTTCGCTGTTTTCCCCGTATCTACCTCTGCTGCATCTCGCATGGGTCTGCCACTTTCCCTTCTATTTTGGATTCCGATGCAGGAGCTGCAAAGACGAAGATGCTTCCGACAGAACTGATTCATCAATCCCTTTTGTTTTCTTTCTTATTGTGTAGCAATTGTGTGAACTGCCTCGACAAGCATGCCCTGAGTATTAGAATGTATAAAGACTGCCATGAAATGTTTTACAATCCACCTCTAGTTAATGCTTTTCCCTGACTCCTTTTCAGTAATAAACAAGTGGTTCAAAAGTGAAAAAAATACATTATGTGTACAACAAATCATTCTGTCTTTTTTTTTTCTACTCAAGATTTAAGCTCACTTTCTTTCTGGCCTAAAGCATTCGTACTCCTTTACTAACAGCAGGTGTACGCCTTTCCAATTCTGTAGCGCCAGTTTAACAACACTCTCTCTAAAAGACGTAGTGTTCCCCTTCCCTCCATCTGCTACAAATTCCAGTTTTCAGAACTGCTTGGTAGATATTGCATCTGTTCTGAAACAAGGCATAAATAAACAAGAGAGATGTTTCTGTTCTTTGCGTGCTCCAGCATTAAATTATAAAGAAGAATCACAGCCTTTCAATAAGTTGCCCATAGTACTGGGTTTCTCCACCGTCTTAAAATAACTTAATTTTTAATCTGTTTAACCTTGTCTTTTAAAAACGTCTAAGGCTATCCTGTTGTGCCCAAGTATTATTACGTGCCCGCTGACTTCGTTGAAATGGAGAAGAAAACGCCCGGTAGTCAGAAGCGATTTCCTAGCAACCATGGGCGAGACGGGAATTTTTTTCTCTGGGGCCAATCCCTTTATATCATTGCAAAACTCCTTGGTAAGTGGGCACCAGCAAAATATTCTCTTTTAAAAAAAAAATCAGTGTTTTCTGAGGTTGGATCTCCACACCTCTTGAAGAGGGATCCGTTGGATGTTATGCAAGTTGTGACCTAGGTGAAAACATGCTTTTCCCATACAGGGGTGAGTAGGGGCCAGTTCTGGGTTTTGACTGGTTTCAACTGCTGTGACTGGATAACCATAGCTCATCAGTCGAAGAAGAAATAATTCCTTCTTGCCCACCCCTCCCCTTACATGTAGGGTTTCGCGGTTGATAGCATGTTGGAAATGCCACGTTTGCTGAACATAAGTAGAACGTGTCATTTTAACAGGGAGGGTCTGGGTTGTCTCCTTACCATTTAGAAAGAGTGATGAGTTGGCTTTTAATAGTTCACACCTAGCCTCTTTATCCCAGTCTCTTTTTGGGCGGGGTGTTCAAATCCTCTCCGAATGTCCTCGTTGGTACTGTAACAAAAGGAATGTTTTCTGTAACGCTTGCAGTTACCGATAGACGACTGACGAATTGCTTGTGGTTTGCTTTCAGTTGACGGTTTAGTCAGCATCAAAGATATTGATCCGGTGAAGCGCTTCATACCTCCTCAGGATCAGCGGAATGTGAGCATGAGATATTCCAATCAGGTAGGAATGTCTTCCATTAGCTGTCTTGGCTAATTGAATGATGCTGATGCTGCTGATGTTGACGATGATGATGACTAGAGATGGGCCCGAATAAAAAAAATGGCATTTCATTTGTCGTTTGGAGGGTCCGTTTCGGTTCGTTTCCGTTTTTTGTGAATTTTTGCAAAAAATTTGTTTTTGTTTTTGTTTGTTTCGTTACCATTTCGTTACCATTTATTTCAATTTTTTGTGATTTTTTAAGGATTTTAAGCAATTCACTCATATTACAGTAAAGGAAACGAAACGCACGACAAAATTTCCGGTGTTTCTGTTCGTTTCGTTTCATTTTAAAGACAAAATTCATTTGTCGTTTCGTTAGCTAACGAAACGAGAAAACGGAAACGAAAAATTGTTCGTTTCGTGCCCATCTCTAATGATGATGACAACAACAACGACGACGACGACAATGATGATGATGATAAAAGGGCTGCTTATCCTTCATGCTGCAGTAATAACAGTACAGTGGACCCTTGTATAACAAACAGCTTGTATAACATAAAATCTGTACAACATAAAAAATTCAGGAGATAGGGGAAATTTGCTTAACATATTCGCTTATGGGGCGAATCTGTACAACATAAAAATGGCATCACTCTGTTTTCAATACATTCCTATGGGAATTTGTATAAAGGAAAATGTGCTTAACATAATTTCATTTGAACGAATTAATTCCTTTATAGAAGCTACCACTGTATTAGAACATCAGTCTATAGTAGAATATGTTCTGTACGGCAGGGACCGGTTTCATGGAAGATAATTTTTCCATGGACCAGGAAGGGGAGGGGGAAATGATTTCAGGATAGTTCTGAAAAAAAAATCCTCACTGCACGGGTCTTTTTCTTATGCTTATGTGCAACTGTCCACCTACTGGTTCCGTCACAATCAAAACAAAAACCGTCACAGTGGGTGGGCAGGGGAAGAAAAGCCCCACATGTGTGTGGCGGGAGGTGCACGCTTTGGAGCAGGTATGCCCACACTTCAGCCCTCCAGATGTTTTGGACAGCAACTCCCACCGTCCTTTGCCATTGGCAGTCTAAGCTTAGAATTCTGGGAGCTGTGGTCCAAAACAGCGGGGGGGGGGGCGAAGTTTGGACATGCCTGTCTTAGAGGTAACCTTGCTGGCTGCTGAGGAAGGCCCGTACTGCCCCTTTAATGCAGCACTATGTAGCCCAGTTCCTATCAGGCCACAAACTTGGACCAGTCCAGGGGTTGGGGGTTGGGGACCCCCAACTATATGGAACAAGTATTAGGAGTACGGAGCCAAATGGACACATGAACAATAGGGGGTGACAATATTTGCTTTCGGAGGTGGCATAACACCTGCTTTGCACTTGGACGGTCTGGGTTCAACCCCTGGTATCTTCAGGTAGGAAAGACCCTACGGCAGAATTGTTGCCCAGTCCATTTCATCTCCCTGTTTTAATCTACGTGGTCCTAGTGCCTGGTTCCATATAAAGCAGCTTCCTAGGTTCTTACATTCTCTTCTTGTGGCTTTGAAGGTAGACAGTCCTAAAAAGCTGATCTGCCAATTTGTAAGCCAGGAGACCCATTGCAAACGGTTTGAGCTGTGTTGACACCTAAAACCTATGTAGGTTAGCACAGCTGGCTTGCTAAAATAATTTCCACAGGCCAATAGAATCTTTGGCCAAGCGACGGCCATTGGAACAGAAATAATCCCTCAGTAGGTAGAAAGGTCAAGCTGGAGGTCTGAGTCCTGACAGATATGATAAAAATCCATCCATCAGCCGTCCTGGAGCTCAACTGCTCTCTTGTCTTTTTCAAAACATCAACGTGGATGACAAAAACACAGAGTTGGCTGATCACCATAAAGGTCCGATTAAGCAGTGAGCTCATTCTATCCCCCGAGAGAACACTGTGTATGCGGACATCCAACTTGAGTCGGTGCCTTTGTCTGAGTCCGTGTGGGTTTCCTATATGAGTTGTTTAAAAAGCCAGTTTGGATGCCAATGTCGATAAGTTTTTCTGGTGAAAGCAAAAAGGAAGAAACAGGAAAACGAACATATTTATTTCGGTGTGAGCGTCTGTGAATTGCAGTCCCGTTCATAAATTACCATGTATCTGATGTGATCGACTGTGATCAGTGGGACTCTGCTTTCACCCATGTTATATCTTCTTTAAGCTGCACTCTTATACACAGCTACCTGGGAGGGAAGCTGAGTGAGAGCCAGTAAAATTCTCCGCAGAATGGACCTGCATGAAAATGGTGCTATTTTATTTATTCAGAGTCGCTGCGCAGCTGAAAGTTACAGACGCTCCTGTCTGTACTTGCTTTGAAGTGTCAAGCAACTAGATAAAAATGGAATCTGAAACTAGAACACAACACATTTCGCCTAATTATGTCTTCCGAAACCAAAAGCTGCTTCGCTCCTTTAAGTGCTTTGTCCCTCCTTCCCCTACAAAACGTATCAAATTAAACCATCTCATTTCTGTTCAAAAGCAAATTAAAAAATCCATTTAGTCATCTCGGTGGCATGTAGCTCAACATTACATAGGCTTATGGAAGCAAAATCAATCAGCCCAAATTTAAGTTTTTTAAAAAGTAGCAGCAGCAATCCCATCATTAATGGGCTCCATTGAAGTCATTCTCGTTAGTAATAAAACAATTTAATCAGACCCAAGGTTTGTTGTATTACAGATTGTCATTACAGAAATCTTTTTCTGGTAATTGGTACCTTTTATAGCTCCTGTTATCATGGATCCAGATCTGTCAAAAGACATTTTTCTTCTTCTACTCTATCTAGAATTCAAAATCACTCTTGGTGCAGTTACATTCTGTAGACATATTTCCAGTATTCTCTGTTTCAGGTCATAGTGCCTTTTAGATGTATTGTTAGGTGTTACTGCTTGGACTGAATGTATTTTTTTCCATTTTTAGTTTTCCATGTCTCAGAGTGCTTCCTCCCCCCCCCTTTTATTTGCTGGCTTATTGTTCTTACCTTTAATATTGCCTTGTAAACAATGTAAGGTGCCTCTTCTTGGCAACTGTTGGGAACTCATTATCACCAACTTGGTCGTCCACATTGTGAGCTGCTTTGGGTTTCTTTCTAAGGAGAACGATGGGGTAGTAAGCAAACAGTGTTTTATGTAGTTAAGCCTGGAGTTCATATATTGTCCTCTTTTCATGATTGGTGAGTCTCTGGATTGTAATGACCCATAAGCCCTATCCAGTTATCGAGAAGGGTAAACATGGAAGAAGGCTTGGAATTATGGCCATGGAAGGAGATTCATTTGGCTGAGGGCAGCTTCATTGTATGGGATGCCAGTTGGAAGAGAAATGTGGTATTTTAGCACGTTTTTTAAGAGGGCACATGTTGATTGGTTTCTTCCAGCCAATGCTATTAAAATATCTTTGTTCAAGCATTTTCTCTGTAGTCATAAACCAGAGAGAATCACAAATCCAATAAATAAGGCATAAAAGTTGCCTTCATTCCCGTCAGAATGGTTCCATCAGGTATCTATTAAAAGTTCATTTACATTTAACCTTGCTTTATCACTAGCGTATGAGATACAGCCTTTCTTTAATCTACTTGATGCAGCCCAAGATTCCTTAGGGTAATAAAAGATACGTTGCTATTATTTTAGTCTAGGGCAATAAAATATATTTCCATGTTTGGGATTTGTCACACTCATTGTTCATTTAATACAAGACTTGAGATCACATGATTATTATTATCTGAATAATCATATATTCTTGGAATGGTATTACAGCAAAATGCCTATATGTGCACCATTGGCTGTTATTATCACGTGATATGCCTAGGAAGAGAATATGGGGAATCAGTACAGCAAGCAATGTTTAAAAGGTGTCCTAAGTTTATTGCTCAGCCTTAAGTAATTTTGTTGAGTGTGGCAAACTTTTAGATGACCATCCCTGACTCTTTGAGGGTTTCCGCCTCTTCGTGTTGACAAATGACGGATCCTTTGGATAGATAAGGGTCGGACATTCTCGTGCTGTTGCCAAGTGACCTTGCATTGCAAATCAACTCTGCTTTTTTTAACCTGTAAAGGAAACACATAATACCTAACATGATGCATCAGTTAGACACTAGTTCCAGGGATCTTTTTGAACTGGTACAGTGTTGGTAGGAATCCTGGATGGAATTTCTGGCTAGTGTACGCTAGCACCAAGCTAGTGTATTCAGGATTTCATCATGTGACAGTATGGCAGTTAAAAGGGGATATAAAGTTGATTTGCACAGGACTGCAGTTTGGATCGGGATTGAGACCACAGACTATATACCTAGCTCTGTTGTCTTCAGACACATATGTGAAAATACATTGATTACTAAAGAACGCTCTTTTTGAGCCTGCTTTAATGTGTGTAATGGTGTGTTGGTTGACTTGCAACATATGCATAGTGGGCTCCACTAAGTCAAATTTTAAAATGTTTTTATCACTGTATTCTCTTTAATATAGTGAAAAACATTCGGTTCCACTAAAACTACCAGGATTTACAAACAAACCCTAATGAGCACAAATTGCATTTATATGGAAACTCAAAACCCAGTTATTTTAAATCCACAAACGTCTTTCCCCCCCTGAGCATTGCACAACATTTGATGCATGGCGTCCCAGGATTTGTTAATTGAAATTGCAGATCTTTAAGTTTTAGTTGGTCTGTGTGCGTTTATTTGTCTGCATTATGTTGTACAGAAATTCTGGCTGTTTGTGTGATTTATAAAGTTTGCCTATAGATGCAGTATTGCCTCGGTATGCATTAGCAGACATTACCGTTAAAGCGAAACATTCAACTTGTAGACGTTGATACATCAAAGTGACAGATTATATGTGTGTGTTTGAATGCTCAATAAACACAGTTTGAGGATAACCCAGGAAAGAATCATGGCCTGCCTAAATACAGTGCCTGGTATTCCCTGGGGGTCTCCCATCCAAGTACTAACCAAGGCCAACCCTGCTTAGCTTCTGAAATCAGGTGAGATCGGATGCGCTTAGGGCATCTAGGCAGCACTTCATTGCAGTAGAGACAGACAGACAGACAGACAGACAGACAGACAGACAGACAGAAAGAAAGAAAGAAAGAAAGAAAGAAAGAAAGAAAGAAAGAAAGAAAGAAAGAAAGAAAGAAAGAAAGAAAGAAAGAAAGAAAGAAAGAAAGAGAAAAGAAAAGAAAAGAAAAGCAAGGGAACATGACTTTAACGTCCCTCATCAGTATTGATGGTACAGCCTTTGGGGTGGATTTAAGGGTGTTGCTTCCTCCTCTTGAAGAGGGTTGTGCTGAATGATCCTTGAGCACCCTTCTCCATTCTGTCATGTTCTGATTAGTGTAGCGTTTCTACCATCAAATCTATTAATAAGCAATAAGGGAAGAGAGGGGAAGCAGCCACCCTCCTGGACAAGGTCGCATAATTACAGTTCATCTTCCTTCTGTAGCACCTAATTATCATCCAGCAGGAAAAGTGTGGTTTTTTTTACTCTTACTTTTTTCTAGGGCCCTCTGGAAAATGACCTGGTTGTCCAAGTGGCATTGATCGCCGAAAGCCAACGGTAAGCTGCCCAGATCAAGGACACACCTTTGCACCCGTATTTCAATGGGCTTGTTTGAGATACCGGGCAACTCATGGCCTAAAGCTCGTAACTGGGTAGAAATTGAAGAGCTTGTGTTTTCTGTTGAACCATCTGTGGAAGGAAGCCTCCAGACTGACCAGTAAACATTGGGATGCTGACCCTCTGTTCCCCTTCCCCCTTCTCCCCCAGTTATCAGATCAGTGTCTTCTGCTTTTCCTGCACCTCAATTTCTTAGGGGGGTTGGATGCTTATCTCTCTGCATCTCCTTCCTGCTTGGCTTTTGCAGCGTTTACAGTTAGATTGTTCTAGAAGCCATTTGTAGCCCGTTTCTTCAAAATCAGCTGTACTTTTTTAAAAAAAAACCCACACAAATAGGCTGCTTTTACATGACCCCTAAAATCCGCTGCAACTTAAATGCAGATTCCCTCAATGAGGTTTTTGTTCTGCTTCCTGTGTTCCCACCCTCCTGCACTCTGATTCTATTGCTTCTGTCTGCGGTGAGGGGAGAGAGAGAAAAATGCAGGCTCACCTCCGCCTGCTGTCGGCAGCAGCTAATTGTTCCAGCCCGTTAGGATTCCTGTCTGTTAAAAGGGGGGGCAACAAAAACAAACAAAAAGCGGAGGGGAGCAGGCATGCAATGCTTTAAAACAGCAACAAGGAACAGCAACAAGGATTTCACCTCCTCCAGTCCAAGTACTTGTAAAATGCGCTGGGGCGTGCTTAAGTGGGCGTGGTCGTACTTTATTTTTTTTAAAGTCCGCTGCTGGTGGGAAAACAATTTTATGCTCCGCATCTGTGAGCATTTTGCAGCGGATTTTAGGGGTCGTGTAAAAGCAGCCATAGTTCACATCTTCTGTGCCTTTTCATTATCTATTTTAAACGCAGCCTACAGGTTTTCCTGAACACATACGGCATTCAGACACAGACTCCGCAGCAGGTGGAACCCATCCAGATATGGGCACAGAATGAGCTCGTGAAAGTAAGACATCCTTTTAGTTTTCTCTTCAAAGGTCAACTACTCCAGTTCCTAAGTCGTGGTGAAGCTTCCAACTTACGCTTCATTCCTTCTGATTTAGGAACTGGTCCAAAGTACGTGTATGTCAATATTGTTGTTGCAAGGCTAGAAACAGCTGTGGAAATAAAGCAGAAAGAAGTCTTAGCGGGATGAAGTAGACATTGCACCTTTTTCTATCTAGGTTCTAAGACACATCTTCTAGTATGCTGCCTGCACTCAGTAATGCTCTTAATCGTGTATTTTCAGAGCCAATCCCATAATAAAGAAGGGAACCATTAGTATTCTATCAAGCAACTGCACTTGATGCTCAATAGATTAATCTTGATTGTTGAGATCTGTTGATGACTGAAATTGCAACTTACCATGCTCATCCTAAATGAGATCTGCATATCGAATTAATATATTTGCACAATTATGACCCCCTTTTTCATTCCTATGTGTTTGCATTCATGGGCCAGGAATGTCAACAAGACAGACAACACATGTTGTCTGTCTTGTTCATTGCTGGATCTACTCCTTCTGTTGAAATTAGTGGTGGAGCTTTTCACATGAATCCCCCATATATACAGGCGCTGGGTTGGGGCGGGTGGTTCATTTTTCTTTTATTGACCCTACTTTAGTGTACCAGATTTGTTTATCCACTATAGAAGCTTTCTACAGGATTGTAGAGTTGTATTTTTCTACCTGTCTGTCTGTCAGCAATAGTGATGATTTTTTTTTCAGTTTACACCTAGTCCTGTCCATTAAAAACTACCCACCAGTTTTCTAGGAAATTTAGAGTCTATTTGTGTTGTCTGTACATCAAAGACATTCCTCTCTACAAATGTATTTGTTTACTTACTTCATTTAAGAATTTGCACTTTCCTTTGTAGGCCATAATTGCTAGTAACATAAGTAAAAACGGTAACTTGCTATAACGTGCTAAGGACAATCAATTCACAATAAAGTAGTATTAAAGATGAAAACAGCAGAGAAGACAAAAGAAATACAAATAGCTGTCAACAAACAATAACGAACCACCTGCAACAATTGCAGCCACTACAAAATGGGAGTTTTATGCCCCAAGAATCTTCTGAAAAATAATCATAACCATTGCACGGCAGACCATCTTTGATACCAAAATTTTTTACAAGAGCATGGGCATAGTCACTGAAAAGGCTCCTGCCATGGTGTCAACGAGGTGTATTTCTGGGAACACTAGGATACAGGTTAAGGCATTTGGCAGGGGTCTCGTTAGATGAGCAGATTCATTCAAAAAATGAATCTCCAGTATCATGTTTTTTTCTAACAAAGGACTTTAAATTAGATCTAGGAATAAATTAGAAACCAAAGTTAGTGTTTTAGTAAGGGGAAATCATTCAGTATCATCATTTAATTTCTGATGGTGGAGAGGGTTGAACTGAAACCTAAAATCCTGTTGTGAACAAGACTGTAGGTGTGCCGTTGTCTTTATTGTGACTCTTAGGTGAGAATAATGGTTGCAAAGCTTCTGGATGGTGCCGCAGGAGCGACACATGCATTCTTTCAAGTTTCCTTTGGGTTCCTTTTGCTGCTTGTAAGAAGCGGAGGGACCCTCTGAGCACCTTTTAATTCCACCATCCTGCTCTGGTTTTTTACATGCGATTGCGTTGCTTTCCAAGCCGCTCCAGCCGTCACCCACCGAGGAGGGAAGTGCGATGGGTCTCCCCCACCCCTCGCGCTGCAGCAAGATGACCTTTAATTTCTTAAAAGGTCACCGTGCAGCCGAACCATTGACCGTGCTCCCTGCCGTCTGCTTGGCTCAGAAAGCAGCAGATGGATTGCTCTGGCTACGAGACCCTTAAAGACTTTGTGTGTTCACTGAACTCTCTTGTGTGTGCAAAGTACAAACTGGTGAGAGTCTGCCTTTTCCTCCCCTCCCTCCCTCGAGTGTGTGTGTGTGTGTGTGTGAGTGAGTGAGAGAGAGAGAGAGAGAGAGAGAGAGAGAGATTGAGAGAGGCTTTCCAGATCATTTGTCTTAAACATTCACTTGTCATCTCTTCTCCCAGAGAACATTAATATTCCGATTTGGCCTGAAGGAGAGTCCAATCACTTTGAGATTAAAAAGGCCAAGATTTAGCAATTCTGCTCTCCTGCCCACCAACCCAACCCAGCCCGACTCGACTCAACCCAACCCAACCCAACCCAACATAAAGATCTTCTCTTCACCTGTTCTTTGGCCGTGGGTTGTAGCTGTGGCGTTTGTGCCTTAGACTTTATTCATGTCCATGTCTTCACAGGCCTACTTCCATCTGGGGATTAACGAGAAACTGGGCCTCTCGGGAAGACCGGATCGTCCAATTGGCTGCCTCGGATCGTCCAAGGTTGTTGCAAGGAATCAGTCTTTGGGGTGCTGTGTAGTATAAAGAATGGTGGTGGTGGTGGTGGGTCCTGAATCTTCTTTGCTGTGCGACTCAACACAGAGCCTTTTCACACGACCCCTAAGATCCGCTGGCCACTTAAATTCGGACCAGAGATCTTGGGGATTTGTCGCTCTTCCTGTGTTCCCACACCTCAGCACTTCCTTGCTCCTGTCTGCGTGAGGGGAGGGAGAAAAAAAGGAAGAAAAGAATGCAGGCTCACCTCCGCTCTGCCGCCTCGCTCTGCCCCAGCAGCATTCCAATCTCAAATAGTATCTCTTAAAGAGGCGGGGGGGGGCAAAACAACAAAAAACAGAAGCGAGGAGAACCCGGCACTCAGTACGTTACATACGCATCAGGAATTTTTCACCCCCGGAGAGCAGGTACTTGAAAAGTGCGCTGGGACGCGCTGAAGTGGGCGTGGTCGCACTTAATTTTTTGTAAACTTCTGAGCTGGTGGGGAAACAATTTTAAGCTCCGGATCTGGGAGCCATTTGCCGCGGAGTTTAGGGGTCGTGTGAAAAGGCTCACAGACATCAGCCCCATATATTTCAACGGGGTTGCTAAGAATGCCTAAGAAAAGTATATATGAAATTGCTATATGAAATTGTTTAACTTTGCTGGAGGTTTTGTTCAGAGGCAGTCAGGAAATGTCATCTCAGCAGTAACCTGACATTTTTCATGCATGGGCGGAACCTCATTTGTGCCTATGAAACGCTCGTGCTGTAATAAATATCTTAATATTTATTCATTTGATTTCTTTACCACCCATCCGGCTACCAAGGCCACTCTGGGCGGTTTACAACATGACGGAACAATAATCGACAAATAATCTTTGAATAGTGCAACATACATCGACTAATAAAGCAATGGAAACACTTTAACTTAAATTTAAAATACAACACAAGACCAATCCCTTCCCTGTTTGTGTTTTGAATGTTTTGTCTGAGTACCTGCTTAGTTAAAGCGGCACCTGTTTGTTCTCGAGTTGAATTATAAATCAAAATGTGGGGTTGTTCCCTTCTCCCAGAACGATGATTTGGTTATCGACACTCTCTCTCTATGTAACAAACTGGTTATCTTTACCTGTTCTGTAGATATATCGGATACTGGGCAAAACTGTTGTTTGCTACCCCATCATCTTTGATCTGAGTGATTTCTACATGTCCCAAGATGTTATGATGCTGATCGATGACATTAAGGTACATTTATTTTTCATAAAACTCAGGTGCATCTTATACGTTGAGTATTTAGGCAATAGATTTTTTGAGCTCTCTTGTTCGTGAATCAACGATACAGATCCAGAGTGGTGTGTCTTCAGTTTGAAACCACGATTCCATGCATGCTTTTTTCACCCTCAGTGAATACAGCAGGGCTTATTTTGAATAGATCGACGTTACAAAGATCGTTTCATGGGTTAGCGACACGTCTGAATCTAGCTGCCTTTGCAATCACACCAGAAAAAGCTGGGGTTTGCACTCTTCTTCCAACAGAAAGGGGCTTTTTTCTGCACAGGGCATTTAAACATTTAAGTGGTAGTAAGTACCGTAGAGCTTGGCTGAAGATGAAAGCAGAAGATAGATGGACTTGATAGAAAGAAGTGTAATGGGGTGTTAAATGGTAACACACGAGTCACAGGAAACGATCGCCAGGTATTCACCCAGAACCAGTTTTGTGAAATGTTAAACTCAGAATTAATCGCACAGCTCCAAAAGTACAGTACAAGGGAGAACGGAACAGGAGGGAGGGAGGGATGGAGATGGAAAATGTTGAAGTCAGCGGAGCTGCTGGTGAAGGCATTGGCATTGCAGCCTCCCAGGCTGTTTCGATTCTTAGCCTCTCTTTATGCAGGTTCCCACCCACCCCAAAAATGACACTTCTTGGGAGTACCCAGGAGTAGCAATTTAATTTGTAAATATATCCCAGAGCTGCATCATTTAACACCTCCAAATACTCTATTTTTCTAAACTCGGGAGCACACCCCTAGCTACGAATTTTTTAAAAATGAGCTTACCAGTCCCAGGAGCAGAAATGGGCTCCTCCCCTTATTGAAATTTTCTGCCCTGTGATAAAGGAACGTGCTTGTAGAATTAAACTTCTGAAGGGTTCACTCCCAGATAGGAGAATGCACGGGTGGTGTGATAGTAAGGAGTTAGCGAAGACAGCCACTGAAGTACGGCTCCCCAGCGAGCCAGGAAACAACAGACACTCAGACTCATAACATTGTGATGTTGGGAGCGGTCTGCAAGGCCATTATGTTCAACCCTCTTCTCTATGGAGGAATACAACTCAAAGGATATCTGCCATGTCGTTCAGTCGTTGAGTTGTGTCCGACTCTTCGTGACCCCATGGACCAGAGCTCGCCAGGCCTTCCTATCCTCCACTGCCTCCCGGATTTTTGTCAAATCCATATTGGTTGCATCGATGACACCGTCCAACCATGTCATTCTCTGCCGTCCCCTTTTCCTTTTGCTTTCAATCGTTCCCAACATCAGAGACTTTCCCAAGGAGTCCTCTTTCCTCATGAGGTGGCCAAAGGACTGGAGCCTCAGCTTCAAAATCTGTCCTTCCAGTGAACATTCAGGGTTGATTTCTTTCTGCCATATAGTTGTCTAAATTTCTCTGGAATGGCTCCAGTGCTGGAGGAGCAATGGCCATCTCTCGGAAGTGACGGGTTCCATTGTCTTACTGCTCTGACAGTTAGGAAATTTTTCAGGATATTCAGCCGAAATCAGGCTTCCTGTAACTTGAGCCTGTTGTTGCCTGTACCTTCCCCCTCCCCCCAACTTGGTGATGATCGAGAACAGATTCAGCCCTGGCTCTGGGCTCGTGAACGAGTCACGAGAAAGGTTTAGTTTTAAGGACCGATTCCCCAGCCCTCGTCTGTTAATTTCTCCAGCTTATTGCCGTCATCGCGTTATTATTTCCCAAGTCGTCGTTTTATGTTTTATTTTCTCTTTTGGTATAGAACGCTTTGCAGTTCATCAAGCAGTACTGGAAGATGCACGGCCGCCCCGTGTTCCTTCTGCTTATCCGGGAGGACAATATAAGGTGAGCTCTGGCAGCTTCCGTAAGACGCGCAGGGCTTTCACGTTTGTTTTATGCAGCGTTGGCTGATTGGGCGATGTACCGAACCGTTTCTGTGTTCAAACACTCAGGGGAAGCCGATTCAACCCAATCCTCGACATGCTTGCCAGCTTCAAGAAAGGAGTTGTGGGTGGAGTGAAGGTTCACGTGGACAGGCTGCAGGTACGGTGATCTTTTAGTATATGCAGATATGTGTCGCACTCAGAGGGAATTTAATCATTCTTAGTTTTCATAACCCAAAAGACCGTCTTTGGAAATTCATTCTGTCCTAGTGTGTCTCTCTGTTTGTGCGTGTTTGTTGTGTGCACTGATAAATACATGCTGGTAGTAGTAGAGCCTGGTGTTTTTAATTGCACTAACTTTGCTCCTTCTATGATACAAATTCAGAAGTTTGTGTGTGTGTGTGTGTGTGTGTGTGTGTGGTAGTAGTAGATCCTGATGCTTTTAATTGTACTAACTTTGCTCCTTCTATGATACAAATTCAGAATGGTGTGTGTGTGTGTGTGTGTGTGTGTGTGTGTGTGTGTGTGTGTGTGGTAGTAGTGGATCCTGATGCTTTTAATTGTACTAACTTTGCTCCTTCTATGATACAAATTCAGAAGGGTGTGTGTGTGTGTGTGTGTGATACTGTTTGCACGCATACAGGCAGATTTGTCTGCCTTTTCAGAAATATTTCATCTGATTAAAAAGACATGTTGTCATATCGCATATGAAAATTCTCTCCGACACCCGTTAACGGAATAATCCCTCGTGTTGTTCTTTCAAAGCTGGGGTATTTCAGCGTCCTCTGAGGGCAGTTGTGCCCTCCGCACTCGCTGCCTTCCTGTGAAGTTTTCCTTAATAATTGATAAGCATTTTAGAGGAATGTTTCATCTCTCTGACAATCACGGCTGCTTTATGTTGGA
This sequence comes from Phrynocephalus versicolor, assembly GCA_023846285.1. Lineage (NCBI taxonomy): Eukaryota > Metazoa > Chordata > Lepidosauria > Squamata > Agamidae > Phrynocephalus > Phrynocephalus versicolor. Next base: position 9,324,644 of record JAHTLZ010000213.1, on the reverse strand, counting down.
TGTCTTATTCATGGCAGGCGTTCACGTCAAACAAAGCTCTCCCTCTCCTCTCCCCACTCCGCACCACATTTGAACCCGGCTTCCCCCATGACTGTTTTTTCAAAAGTTATTGAGATACCTTTTATGTCTTGAGCGCTAAGGTGTCCCGCCGCAACGCACCGTCTTTTTCGCAGTCTGAAGGTGACTCTGGTTTATATCAGATTCTAATTAGAGGATGGAAGACTGTGATAGGCTCTTTCGTAATTTCCTTTGTGACTTAGGGATCCCTTGCCCTGCTTATTACTCCAGCCAAGTCAGGAACCAAGGTCCGGCCACACACTGCCTTCCAGATGTTGTTGCGACTCCCAGTGGGCCTCAATGCTGGGTATGGATTGATCATAAGAACATAAGGAGAACCCTGCTGGATCAGGCCAAAGGCCATAAGAACATAAGACCATAAGAAGAGCCCTGCTGGATCAGGCCAAAGGCCCATCTAGTCCAGCTTCCTGGATCTCACAGTGGCCCCACCAGATGCCTCTGGGAGCGCATGACACTAGATCTCTGTCTCCTGATACCCCTCCCCTGCATCTGACCCTTGAAGGACCCTGGTTTTAAGCCTGGAGATGACACATCTCCCATCATGGTTTGTAACCTGGGATGGACTTCTCCTCCAGGAATCTGTCCCATCCCCTTTGGAAGGCATCCAGGCCAGATGCCATCATCACCTCCTGTGGCAGGGAGTTCCACAGACTAACAACACACTGGGTAAAAAAAATATTTTCTTTTGTCTGTTCTCACTCTCCCAACCCTCAGTTGGAGTGGATGTCCTCTAGTTCTGGTATTTTGTGAGAGGGAGAAGAGCATCCCTCTGTCCACTTTCCTCATGCCCTGCATTATTTTGTACATCTCAATCATATGGGAGTTGGAATCTCACAAGATCCAGAAGGTCGTAATTTTGATTTCCCATCTCTTAACCTCTGCATGGGAGAGTTCCCTAAACCATTCTTTTCACCAGTGTTTCTAGTTTCTGAAACAGTCCTGGAACCAGGAGTCCATCGACTAGGTTGCTGGTGCTTCCCTTGGATTACTTACATTCCCATGTGCCTTCCAAGCATTTTTAAAAGGCTCCGTGTGGTCTTTTTCATCCCAGCTGTCACTGGCGTTGGAGAATTTGGACATGTAAGATAAGCAGGCATTCCTTCTGGGCAGAGAGCAAGTGCCTTCTGCTGACTCATACTGTCTCTGTTCCTCTATGCAAAAGAGAGTAGACCCTCTCGTTCATTCCGTCCCTCTGTGCTTGCCAGATGACACAGAGGTGAGAATGGGGACAACGGCAAATAAAGGTCAACCCCCCACCCCCCGTGGAATCTGCTAGATGAGCATAGCTGGTTCTAGACCTGGTTTGTAATCCTCAAAATTACTGGCCTGAAGTGCAAATCGGATCCTACAGTAAAATGATTAGAGGCTCTGCTCTTTTGACCATGTAAACAACCAAATCTGATTTCCAGAGTCTATTGACTCAATACCAGATTTGGCCAATCCAGAGGCTTCTAATTGCCTTCTAGTCATGATATTGTCCAGGCACTCTTGTCTGTTTGAGCACCCTGGCCCTTATAAATGTCTGCTTTAATGAGCTCGAGCTCTCTCTCTCTCCTGATTTCCATTAGAATAATGCTGTTCCATTAGACTTTTTCAGCAACATGGAAAGGGTCCCCCCCCCCCCCGCTTGGGTGACATGTTTTAACTTCCATATTAATCTACCCAGTCCTTGCGCTCTGAAGAGGCCACTTCAGCTTTGCATGCAGTGTGGAAACAACACCTCTTCTATACAGAACACTAGTCTCTCGAGACTGAAGGATGCCTATACTATACTATATTTCCTGAGTACCATTAACTGCTACCTAGATATGCGTTGGCGAAATCCAGGACATTGAATTTTGGACTGGGTAGGGCCACACTATTTCTGTGAACCTGATCTTTGATCACTGAGACACTAACATGGTCATGTTTCGATCACACAGCATTCCCTTTTACTAATGTTTAAACATTAATTTCCTCAATTAATCCACTGCCATGTTTTGGATCTTGTCCATTTCATTAAAACAAGGAGGCAAAACTGGAACACTGAAATAATGAAAAAGCCGATAATGCATTGCTGTTAAATTAAAGGGAATATATACAACATGCTCATAATTTACTTCCAGTTTTTGCATTTGTATGCAGATGGCAAGATGGTATATATATTCAGTTAGGCTTTTAGATGCTAATTCACGGGAAAGCTGCATAATCTTTGCCTGCATGCTTTGCATGAAAATATATCCATCCAGTTTTGGCTACAAAATTTGTAAGGTTTCCCATCCTAGCTGTAATACTTTTCACATTTGCCGCTTACACTCTTTTATCATGATTTGTGCTTGAGGGGGTTATACAAATTGAACAGAGTAGAGCATCAACAGCAATAAAGAAAAAAGGGGGTGGGGCAAACAAATGTATCTTCACATTGTTATTGTTTCCTGTCCTGATAGGTTTGCTATCTAAATACGTTCTGCACTATAAATTACTGATACTGTATCTGCAACCTCTTCCCTACCATTTATTTTAACAAAAAGACTTTAAAATTGCTTCCCTGTTACATGTTTTTTTCCTAGAAGTTTTGTATGAATATTCAATGAATTAATAGCAAATAATGCCCCTGATTAATAAAATATTAATAAAAGAAAGTTCAAGTTTGTTCTCTGATGGAACATAAATATTTGGACCGAAGATTCAGCTGAAAGGATTAGGGGAAAAGATACACAGTGAAACAAAACCATACTGAAAGGGCCAGATAAAGCTGTAGATTTGTGATTTAGCATCTTCCCACAGAATGTAACGGGGGTGGGCACATTTCCCACAAACTTCTGGAAATCAGCTTTCCAAAACAGTGGCATTGCCTGGACTGAAGTCAAAGCCTCATTTCAAAATGCAGGCACCATCCTCAATGAATAGCCCGTTGGGGCCTTTTTCCTCTCTCTAGCCTGTTTTTTCTTAAACTCTGAACATTCAAGCAGCTCCACCTGGCAAAATTTTTACCAGAGACCTGGATGCAACACACTGTTCAGGATGAAAGATTGGCAGGGTGTGTGTGTGTCACAAGAGTGAGTCTTCCTCCAGACTGGGTGGTGGTGGTGGTGGAGGGGAAGGCAGGGGCATCCAGAAAGGAGATTTGGACCAAATGATGGAAAGACCTTCCTGATAGCCACAGAATGGACTCAGGTTATGGCAGGCCCTCCTTTGTTGCAAGTCTTCCAACAGAGCTTGGATATTTTTTCACCCAGCGTGTTGTTGTGAGTCTGTGGAACTCCTTGCCACAGGAGGTGTTGATGGCATCTGGCCTGGATGCCTTCAAAAGGGGATGGGACAGATTCCTGGAGGAAAAGTCCATCACAGGTTACAAACCCTTATGGGGATGTGTAATCTCCAGGCTTAAAACCGGGGTCCTTCAAGGGCCAGATGCAGGGGAGTGGTATCAGGAGACAGATATCTAGTCTCATGCGCTCCCAAACGCATCTGGTGGAGCCGCTGTGAGATACAGGAAGCTGGACTAGATGGGCCTCTGGCCTGATCCAGCAGGGCTCTTCTTATGTTCTTATGATATGTCTGGTGCTCTAAGTTTAGAACATATGTCAGAGATGCTGTTGTTTGAGGTCTTCTTGCTTTGATAGGAGTTTGGACTCAGTGGCCCCCCAGCCCCACTTCTCCCTCTACCGTTCTCTAAATCACACCTTGCCCTTCAACCACCAATCCAATCTCCATTCATAGCAAAGTTTTTCCCAGCCGCAACCCCACCATTTTCTTCTTTGAACAAAGTGGTACTTTGGTTCAAAGCAGCGAGTCTTGTAATCCTTCCTGGATCATCCTGCACAGAAACCAAAATATTTCTCATTCCCCTTTTCTCTTCTGTTTCAGACCCTAATTTCTGGAGCAGTGGTGGAACAACTGGATTTCTTACGAATCAGTGATACAGAGGAGTATGTATCCTTGAAGACATAATGGCATGCAGCATTAATGTGCGGCCTCTAAAAACTCAGTTCAGATGAATGTCTTTCACAATCCGAAATGAAGGAAAGGTTGATCGTCGCAGTGTGTCCTGGATTCAGAAACTTCCTTTCTTCCTTTCTGCAGACCTCCAGAATTTAAGAGTTTAGAGGAACTGGAACTTCCAAAGCATTCAAAAGTCAAGAGACAAACCAGCACACCCAACGTGTCTGAACTGGAACAGCAGCCAGATATTAACGCTAACGATTGGAAGAACAAGCCAACTTACGAGATTCTTCAGAAGTTGAATGTAAGTCAAGAGGAGGAAAAAAACTAAAGAACCTTGAACCCACCCTGTGCTGTTTTCTGGAAGCAGCAGCGTTTCCTGGAAACAATTTCCAAAACTCATGGGTGGGGGTGGGGGTAGAAAGGAGGGTGCATGGATGGATGGATGGATGGATGGATGGATGGATGGATGGATGGATGGATGGATGG
>JAHTLZ010000213.1:9297143-9313089 GCA_023846285.1 Phrynocephalus versicolor | reverse complement strand
CTATCTATCTATCTATCTATCTATCTATCTATCTATCTATCTATCTATCTATCTATCTATCTATCTATCTATCTATCTATCTATCTATCTATCTATTTTGAATATTTTACCCCACCTTTCTCCTTGGAAAAGGACCCAAGGTGGCTTACAATAATGAGGGACAATATACAGTCCAGAACTTTTAAGACATATTCAAGTTAAGAACAGGGAATTTGAAGAGGCATCTTAGAACATTAAAAAAGTAACATTAGAGCTACAAAGAGCATGCAAGAAGAAACATTCCTGGCTTATTACTTATAGACCTTAACAACTCAGTTGTTGCTGTTTCAATTACTCATTTTACACGAGAAAAAGAGACCACAGAAACCTTTTACACTCAAAGGCAATGTTCCGAAGAAATGGAACAGGAGGATAATTAGAGCTATCTAAGGGTCCCCAGTTTGGGTTCAGACCTAATTTTGAATTGGGTCTGATTTGGTTCAAGCCAATTTGGATCTGGTCTGATTCAGCAGCCCCATGGCACAGTGTTTAAACTGCTGTGCTGCAGCCAAAACTGTGCTCACGAACCGGGGTTCACTCAGCCTTCCACCCTCCCGAGGCTGGTAAAATGAGGACCCAGCTTGCTGAGGGCGGGGGACGAATGGACCTGTAGCCGACATAATTACTTGTAAACCGCTCACAGAGAGCTGCAAGTGCTAAGAGGCAGTATATAAGTGGCACACTTTCTTTATCAATATCTGGCAATCTGACTGTTATCATCTCCACTTGGAACAGCACTTTGAAGTTAAAAGAGGCAGCGGCTTTTGCTCTGCTTTGTTTACAGCTCTGGAAAGAAATTTGAAGCGATTATGGCCCTCTCTGGTGGTCGCCCATCCAAGTACTAACCAGGGCTGACCCTGCTTAGCTTCCAAAATCAAGCGAGATCGGATGTACTTAGGGCACCTGGAGTAGGAACTGGCAAGCCACTCCAGTACTCCTGCCAAGAAAACTCCATGGACATGGAGTCACATAGAGTCGGTCATGACTGTAACAACACAACACACACGCACACACACACACACACACACACACACACACACACACACATGGCCCTCTCATCAGAAATTACTGCTTCCAAATTGCAGACGAATCGGTCCAAATTTCTCCCCAAAAAAATCTTTTCTCAGAAAAATACCTACAATTTCCCCCCATTCCGTTCACAGACACACTTTCTCTCTTCCTCCCTCTTTCTCTGTCTATATCAATCTTCCCCATAGTGATTTTTCCTCTTAGCCTTTGTAGAAGGCTCAAGCCTGGTTTTTTTCTGGATCAGACTTAACGGTTCTCTTTCTCTTAGAGAACTGGTTTCCCCTGCATTGCTTTTCCAAGAGATGAACGGGTGAACTACGTCCTCCTTTTCAAGTTAATTAGTTGCTGTTAAGGGGCACGCCTTTTGGCCTTACAAGCTGCTTTGCTGCTTTTAGATACTGAACACTTGCTTAGGTGTTAATGAGGGACGAGGTGCAAGAATGGGCTCGCTTGCTTTTGAGTTGGCGAGAGGTCTGCTGAGTTGGCTTAGACTTTAATTTCAGTCCCTCCGCAGGTTCCTGTCAGCCAGTTTTCTTCCTGACAACTTGATAATAGGGCTGCCGGAAAGTGTGCAAGTGCAGAGAAGAGACCCCATATGATTGAAATGGTCTGACTCCGTGTGTGTGTGTGTGTGTGTGTGTGTGTGTGTGTGTGTGTGTGTCAAAAAATGCTCGTTGTGTAGCTTCAAGCCAAGCTTGGCTGCAGACGGATCCGATATTTCTTTTAGTGCGACTCCTATATCCAGTTGTAATTCTAGCCTCTTTTTTTTTTTTTTTGTAATAATATGTGTTATTTCAAAATATTATGACAAAAAAAGGCCAGGGGGGAAATAAGGAAAAATACCTAGCACTTTAGAAGCGAAAAGGTGTGTGTCACTGTGATTTTTCGTGGCTCAAAGTCCACTTTGCTTCAGCTGCTGAAGGAAACCTGTTAGATGACATGATATTTTGCCCTTTCTTGTTTCCTTCTATTCCCTTAGCTTTGCCTACACACGGAGACAGGTTTTGGAAAACCTCATAGTGCTACTCACCCCGTGGTGCTGTGTCTCACTTCCATCCGTTCCGTATGCTTCACGAAGTATTCATTAAACCCAAAATTTAAAAGCTAGTTTTGGAAAACGGGATCTCCGATTTATTTAGAAAATACAAAAGGCTTTTTAATTCCCCAAGTGCAGTTGTTTTAATGACAGGTAAGCACTATTCAGGAGTGGTTTAGAGACCTCAAAGGATGGACTCTTGAGAAAGAGCATAGAAAAAATGATTTTTTTTGGGGGGGAAACAACCGTTTCCCCTTATTCTGGGGATCTATTTACTGGAATTAAGGCCTAGAATTGTAATCCATTAAACCAGGGAAACTTTCTGAAGTGAATAATAGAATAGAGGAATTAGAAGGAGCCTACAAGACAATCAATTCCAACCCCCTACTTTATGAAGGAATAAAAAAATTAACGGATATCTGTTGACTTGCCAGGTTAACATTAGTTCACCACTCTAGCTGGGATTAAGGAAAGGATTTAGACCCATAAAGTAAACTTTCCATTCCTAGTCTGAGAAGACATGAGGCAGCTATCTAGCCAAAGCTAAGTAGGCCAAGATCTAGATGACATCTGTCTGACCTGGAGATCCCATAAATATCACTTCTACAAGGAAAGTAAGTGAAGGTAGAAATGCCCCTAAGAAGAGAGGGGCGAAAAACATCATTACGAAAATCCAACCCTTGTTAATTTCCCCCACCTCCATTTAAGTACTCCCTTTTTTATATTTCCCCCCTCCTACCTCTGAAAGCCGTTCTCCTTCCATGTCTCAAGGTTAATCCCGTCTAGGCAGCGTTCCTGAATTTTACTGTTATTATCCACTCCAATGAGCAAAATTAACCTTCCTCCAGAAATAGTATTTTCAGTGCGGTAATGATTAGATTTGGTGTCTCGTCATTGATTTGTGTGCCAGCTTTTCATGCTGAACTGGATCCAGAATTAGGCAGTCGCCGCTCCCATCCAATGCATTCTTGCCAGCTCCACTCAATCATGTATTGGGCGGCAGTGCCTCCCAGGGACTTGAAAGGGGTAGGAACGCACCTGGACCTTACTTTATCTCACTTCTCCTGTCACTAGAACTGGTCATAGAAGCCACTGCAGGCAGAGAAGGCTTTGAACATAAGAACATAAGAAGAGTCCTGCTGGATCAGGCCAAAGGCCCATCTAGTCCAGCTTCCTGGATCTCACAGTGGCCCCACAAGATGCCTCTGGGAGTGCATGGAACTAGATATCCATCTCCTGATACCACTCCCCTGCATCTGGTCCTTGAAGTGCCCTGGTTGTAAGCCTGGAGATGACACATCTCCCCATCATGGTTTGTCACCTGTGATGGACTTTTCCTCCCGGAATCTGTCCAACCATCTTTTGAAGGCATCCAGGCTAGATGCCATCACCACCTCTTCTGGCAGGGAGTTCCACAGACTAACAACGCGCTAGGTAAAAAAATATTTTCTTTCGTCTGTTCTCACTCTCCCAACCCCCAGTTTGAGTGGATGCCCCCTAGTTTTGGTATTGTATGAGAGGGAGAAGAGTGTCCCTCTATCCACTTGACTCGTGCCCTGCATTTGGCAAAGGGAGTCTCTCTATCTTTAATCCCATACCCATATACCCTTTCCGTCTTGAAGACCGAGTGGGGCCTCTCCGTCAAGACATTCTCGCCATATGACATGATCCTGCATTGTCAGCGTCCACACAATGCCGCCTCGTCCGCGAGGGGATCAGAATTGTAATTGAGGCTGGGAATTTTCTCTTGACGTGGACCCCACACTTTGTACTCGCCACTAAACGCTGTTTCAGCAGCTCTCTGTTTTGGCCTTTGACATGCGTCTCCCTGGGACTGACTTGATAATATTGTTTGGCAGGCTTCGGTGCTTGCTTGCTTCCGAGACAAATCTAATGTGGAGGGGCTCTACATCATGGCATTCTCTCCCACTTCTAAAATGTCACTTTTTAAAAAGTTTGGTTTGTCACTGTCTCTTGCCTCCCAGTAAGGAATCTTACCGATCCCGTTGCTATAAATTTAGGGGAGTGGTTTGATACAGAGGAGGGAGCAAAGATAAGCACAAAGACAGACCCACAGGTACAAGGACCTCGTGGTATTGTATTTTTAAAACATCACTGTTCTGAACTTTTGCTGACCAATGCTCCCTCTCTGTATTTCTCAACCGCATTTGATCATTAGGTGTGTTGGCCGTTAATTTAAAGCAGAGGCAATCAGAAGGCTGAGACCCATAGCTGTTGACAGTAACAGAGACTGGACAGTTACTTTAAGAAAACTGTTTCTCCCCATTTACAGTGTTTAAACAGTAATATGCCAGCTCACTCATGGTGCTGCTGATTATTATTATTTTGTTAATTAACAATTAACTTCCTTGAGTGAATGAGAAGATGGCATCAAACTTCATAACTTCCTCTCGAAATACCTCTGTAACAGGCCTGTTAGAGGCAACTTTAAAAAGGAATTGGGAAATTACTTGCTGCACTAATAAAATGCAGACATTTCCTGTATTAATTATGAAAAGCAACTTTCAGAGGAAGGAAATAAAACCATAGACTCATGAAGTTAGGCGGGTCCCACAAGACTGAAGGTAGGAACACAAACCAACAGCTACCTGCCAGGTGGTTGTCTAGATTTCTCTTTAATACCTATAGTTTTGGAGCATTCAAACCTGACTTGTAATGTTATTTTTTCCAAACCCCGAACAAACAGCGAGGCAAGGTTCCAGTTGTTTAACAGTAGCATAAAAATGCTCCTGTATCTTTCCGAGCCAGTAGGGCGATTCAAACCCAAATGGCTATTTATGCTGAGTTAATTTCGGAAGTTTAGCCAGAAAGGAAACAATTATGTAGAAATGTTGTACGTTGTTGATGCCAGAGTGGCACTCAGTCATAGGCACAAATAAGGAGATGGCAACCCCCTTTCCTTAAGGGGGGGAGAGAAGGGTGTTATGAGTCTGTTGAGGCTAATTAAGCAGTAAACAAAACCTCCCATTGAAATGATTGTTTGGTAAAGCACTGTAGGCCCAGTGACATGGTAGACTCAAGCGCCACTGAGCAGACACCATTTAGTTACATCAAAATGCCGTTGTCTTTTACCGGTGAGGTGCCAGCTTTTGCAAGCAATTTGAATAAACCATTGAGCGACACAGGTAAACAGTAGTTTCCTTCGCTCTTTATGGCTCGTCAAAAATGTGGCTGGTTGGCTGGCCAAGTCTCAGGCATGCCTTCACTGTTGTATTTTCTGGTGTGGGTCCCAACCAGATTTACAAAGGGAGGCTCTTCTCTAGAAAATGATTAAGGTTGTTGGTAGAGCAGCACATCATGAAGGGCGCTTTTACACGACCCCTAAGATCCGCTGGCCACTTAAATTCAGACCAGAGATCTTGGGGGTTTGTCGCCCTTCCTGTGTCCCCACCCCTCTGCACTCCCTGGCTCCTGTCTGCGTGAGGGAAGGGAGGAAAAAAAGGAGAAAAGAATGCCGGTTCACCTCTGCCGTCTCGCTCTGCATTCCAGTCTCTTATGATCTCTTAAAGGGGCGGGGGGCAAAAAACAACAACAAACACAAGGCGAGGAGAGCCCGGCACTCACGCCTTTACATCCGCATCAGAAATTTTTCACCTCTGGAGAGCAGGTACTTTTATTCATCCTCATCCCGTTCATTCCTGCAGCCAAACACTCATGTCAAGTGGAGATAGTTAGCTAAGTGATCTAAGAAATAACTCCTGGCAATTTCATCTTTTGCCACATTTTAACCTGTTAGTACAGCTCTGAAGAAGAGGCTTTTTGCCCTCGAAATATTCACAACTTTTTTGTGTTATTTTCTAATAGCCTAAAAGTATCCCCTGTCCTGCTTTTGTCCTTGGTTTTTGCAATGCCTATACGCCTCCTCAGCTGGTTTCACCTTCAAAACAGCGATCCCGTTAAGTGGATATTTTTATTTTTTCAGATGGATAGTGCATGCCATGAAATACGAACTGAAGATCCGCGCTGGGGAGATGCCCCCGGTAGATTTATACCAACTGTCTCCCAGTGAGGTGAAGCAGCTTCTCCTGGACATTCTACAACCTCAGCAGTCAGGGAGGTAAGGCGACCTCTCTCCGCAGAGCACCGCGCAGGGGCGTTCCTCGCTGACGGATTGCACAAACCGTGTTTTCTTTAGACGTCTTCCTCCTTCTCCTCTGGAAACAGCCCCGGTTTTAAGCCTGGAGATGACACATCTCCATCATGGTTTGCCACCTGTGATGGACTTTTCCTCCAGGAATCTGTCCAATCCCCTTTTGAAGGCATCCAGGCCAGATGCCATCACCATGGTTGGTGTTAAATGTGAATTACCCAATCAGGAATTAAACTACAACTCCCAGAATTCTTGGCTGTTGACCATTTTGCCTGGAGACAACAATAATTGAAGTTCAAAACATACAGGAGGAATCAAGTTGAGAAAGATGTCTGTGAAGATTCTCAGTCATCCAGGGGAGTCTCTCTAGAGGTTGAGTCATGGCAACTGGTCTTCTTTTCTTGCGAGATTGAGAGGCAAGTGGAGAAAGGCTGTTTGAAATTAATCGCTTTTGGAAATGTGTTGATGAGATAAAACATTTCCCTTTCTAGAAACTGACAAGCTTGTCAACCCAATTTAGGAAGCATTTTTTTTTCTAAATTTCTCTTCAGTCAGTGTGAGTTTTTTGTGTTTGTCTCTTCATGCTGAAACACTGATGAATATTTATTATGCTGAAGAGAACAGTAAAATCCTAAATTAAATGCAACCTTTTAAAAAATGCTGTAAGGACAGCAGGCAACAAGCTAGATGAATGCAGGGGAACCTTCTGTTTAAGCTGGACAATATTTTCAAAATATTTGAAAGGTCAATTTACTTTTCTGCATGGAAGCTTTGACTTCTTCTGGCTGGTTACTTTCTCATCATGGCTCAAAAAGATAGATTTGATTCATCCCCTCTGCTTTTTCCGCTTAAAGAGGTTTAACTTTCTGCTTCTGATCTATTTCTAAGGCAGACACGTATCTTAAATAGCAAGCAGGCAGAAACTGATCATGTAGCTTTTTGCTTATTAGACTCTAATATTGTTCTCTTTCTCTCTCTCTCTCTCTCTCTCTCTCTCTCTCTCTCTCTCTCTGGAAATTAAACATTGTTATGACACATTTGATAAAAAAGTCACCCGAACATATTGTGTTTTGTCTGCCTGGTGGATTGTTGTTGGGTTGCAGGTTTTTCTGTTTGTTTCTTCCTGGGCTCAGTTAATCCACAGAAGCAAGTGTTGTTTTGATCTGGGCGCAGATTGCTTTTTGAGAACCAACTTCTCCTCTTGGTTGTTTTCCCTTTTCTTCCCCTCTTTCATCCGCAGATGCTGGTTGAACAGGCGGCAGATTGACGGATCCCTGAATCGAACCCCCAGCGGGTTCTATGACAGGGTGTGGCAGATCTTGGAGCGGACCCCTAACGGCCTGATAGTGGCGGGGAAATTTCTGCCCCAGGTAAAGCCACCTGAAGGATGTTCTGGCTGTCTTAAGTTCTAAATTAGGGACTGTGACATAGAGCAGTCCTGCCCAACAGGTCGACCGCGGACTACCGGTAGCCTGTGAAGGGTTCAAAAGTAGCCCGCCGGCCATTAATATAAAAAAAGTGAGGGGATAAGTTCTCCACCCCTCCCTCCCCCATCCCAAGGACCATCAATCCCCCATCCAAGTTCTGGGTCTGGCAGCCTACTGTCTCAGCCCGAGCGGGGCAGTTCAAGGGCCATGGCGCATTCAGATCTGTTCCCTCCAGAATGGATTAATTGGTTTTCAATGCATTCCTATGGGAAACTGCTGCTCTACCTACAAAAGCCTAGATCTGTGAAGAAGTCTGATGCTGTAAAGAAGTGGGATGATAGAACATCACAGCTCAGCTGTTTTTCTTTTCTTTTCTTTTTCTTACAGCAACCCACCTTATCCGACATGACGATGTATGAAATGAACTTTTCCCTTCTGGTGGAGGACATGTTAAAGAATATCGACCAGCCTGAATACAGGCAAATCATTGTCGAGGTGCGTCCCGTGTATTGACTGCAAGAAATATGAGCTGTATTTTTCAAAAGCCTTTTCTTTTTAATCAAACGTGTGAAAGGGCCAGTCTGAGAACATGAGCTGAGAGAGAGGGTTTCAACAAATGTAAGCCTTCTCATAAGCTCCCCCCCCTCCCGCCGTTTATACCTTGCACCCCAGAGAAGTTTTCCTGTTGGGGATTGCATGTATTGTCAGGGCGCTAAGCTGGTTTACCCTTAGAATAGGTATGTTTTACGTTATTTTGATGTCCTATTTTATTGTGTTGTTGCTGTCTATCACTGTAAGCCGCCCAGAGTTCCTACGGGAAGATGGGTGGGGTATAAATAAATAAATAAATAAATAAATAAATAAATAAATATGTATATATATATAAAAGCCAAAACCTCATAGCAAGTCAGGTATCATTGGGGCTGGTCCCTTAGGGAAGGACTGTCCTTCGGTAACAGAGCAGATGCTCTTCCTGATGGCCCCGGGTTCAAACCTTCCCCTATACTCTGATACTGTAAACTTAGGGAAGCCTTCTCCTGATTTCTAGCCTGAAGTTTTCAAGAGCCGTTCCCTGCAAGGGAGGGAGGGAGGGAGCCCCTTGGGGGTCTTAATCTGGCCCTCTGGAATCCCACATCATTTGACAACTCCGCTGCTTTTGCCTGGACTCTTTCCCATCCCCCCCCAAAAAATTGACATCTCTTTTCTAAAGTCTAGTAAAATCTTTAAGCCCACGTACACTAATAGCTTGAGTCTACTCCATGTGCCTTTCACTCCAGCCAAAATGTGGCCCTCAAGCAGCTTTTCTGAATCGGAATCGGGCCCGTGAACTCAGCATCTGTAGACTCTGCGACGATTAATAATCTCTCTTGGTACAAGACAGTTTCCCGCGTTCGGTATTCCATACCCACAAAGGTCCTGTTCATTCTCTCTCTCTCCCCCCCCCCCCCAAGCATCCTTTGTGTCAAACTGCCCATGAGAGGTAGTGGGTTGTGTCTGAATCCTTCCCTTTCTTCCATGCTTCAGTTGTTGATGGTGGTCTCCATCATTCTGGAAAGAAACCCCGAGCTGGAGTTTTCGGATAAAGTGGATCTGGACAAATTAGTGAACGATGCCTTTGGTGCTTTCCAGAAGGACCAGAGCCGGCTCAAGGGCACTGAGAAACAGGTCGGTGCAACCTTTAATCCAGGCCTGCCCAAAGTCCGGCCCGGGGGCCAAATCCGGCCCACCAGGCCATTCTGAGTGGCCCGCGGCTGGCTGGCCCACCCCTCCCTCCCCCTCCTTCACCTCATGTTTTTTTTTAAAGAAAGTGGGTGGGGCTTGCAGTGGGGTGGCAGGGTTGGGGAGCAACCGGCCCCTGACACATTCTCAGCCCACCAAATCTGGCCCTCCTTACAAAAAGTTTGGGCACCCCTGCTTTAATCCATGCTCTTATTTCTTATTATCTGGGGCTTGGGTCTAAGTGCAGGCTCATGGGACACGGAATCCTTACCTCTTAAGTGGAGGAGAGGATTGCAGGAGCTGCGAACACCTCTGGAGTTGAGATTAAAATCTTAGCCAGAGGATAATGCCTGTAAAACCTCCACTACCACCCATCCCAAAATCTTCCCCCTCGGGTGACCTGGCTGGCATCTCTCTCCCTGTGCCTTCATCTCAGTCTATCTGCCCCAGACTCCTCCTCCTCCTCCTCCTCCTGGTAGAATATTCATTGCTTGCCTCCCATCGCTCTGCATGCTGGCCTTGAAAGCATGTGTAGTTTACCCAGTGGTAAAGCCTACTGTCCCCAAATTACTTCCAACCACCAACATTTGGCTGCCAGGGCTCCTTGCCAGAGCACGAGTGAAGGGATGAGTTGACTGCAGTGAGATATACCTCTCTTGTGCTCCTGCATAAAGCCGAGTCTTAAAACAGAGGGGGGGGGGAATGGTCTCATCTTGATTGGGACAGTATTTTTGTGCAGAATACATATCAGAGCCTTACCAAAAAATACTTGTTGTTGATGTTGCTGTTGTTATTGTTAAGCTTCTTCGTTGGTACTTCAGTTGGGGCGCCCCTCCCTCCATCTGTTTCGTTGGGATCCAAAATATTGATCGCACTCAATGACAAGATAAGGCCAAGTGTGGGAAGTGCACTTTTCATCACCACACTGGTTTTTCTCCCCCATCCATGGCTCTCCTTGCTGCCAGTTGAGCTAATTGTTCCCCATCAGCATTGCAACTAAGATCACCCTCTGTTTGCTTACGCAGGACGACATGAAGTCCTTCTATAACACTCCTCCGCTCGGGAAAAGAGGAACGTGCAGCTATTTGACAAAAGCGGTGATGAATTTATTGCTCGAGGGTGAAGTCAAGCCCAGCACGGACGACCCCTGTTCTGTCAGCTAAAGCAAGGGCCACCAGTGGATAACAAGGCGTCTGTGGGCTGGGGCCATTACCCCTTCGCCTGTAACCCTTCGTTCTGCATTTGAATGGACTCGCAAACCTCCCGGTAGATTCTGTCTCAGCCAAAAAGCGTTTTTTACTGAAGGGTTCTCTTCCCAGTGACGATCTGAATATTTTCCCTCAAGCGCTGCCGTCACACCTTGGCCCAGAGAATGCATGAAATTGTTCCTATTGATTGAGAGCGCAGATAGTTTAGAAAAATTAACGGGTATTTATGGTGTCAGCCTTGCTAGCAAAGATTTGCAGGGGTACGTTTATTTATGCAATTGTGAATCACTGTGCGCTAGAATGTTTGATGACCTTCTCTCCACACCCTTCATTTTGTGTTGTAATTCATTATTGAAAAGCTTCATTATGAATACTGAATCAAGTCCATACAGGCATGACTTTTAAATAATAATAATAATAATAATAATAATAATAATAATAATAATAATAATAATAATAATGAGCCCCATGTTTGAAGTTGAATTATTTGCTAACTTTCAGAAGATTTTGATTTGAGTGCTTTAACCAAGCTCTAAGAGTAAAATAAAGGCTTCTGCGCTAAATACATGCTTTAGAAATGTGTCTGTAATTGGTTTTCTATTTAAGCATTCCTTCCAACTTTAATTGCTTGCACACTCTCGTCTTCTGCTCTTGAAAATTGCAGGGAAATTATTATTATTTGTTTAAATCAGTGTCTTTTCATGTGAGGTCTTTCCTTCAGGCTGATCCAGATATTGTATGGCAGGGGAGGTCAAAAGGTATTTCCCATTATGGGATCATGAAATCAGAAAGGGCCTAGAAGCCCACTGAGTCACTAGTACGTCACATTGTAGATGGCAATATTTTCATACATCTTGAGGCTCTGCCTGCTGTTTGTACTTCGGTTACTGCTGCATGCAAGCCACGTTTCATCAGAAGAGAGCAAAAGGTAACCTTTTCCTGACGAAAGACCTCTTGACCTGGTTGGCCGTGGAGGCTGCTGTCCCAGCTGACCTCCAGAAAGTATTTTGTGGAACAGAAAAGTTGGAACATCCCTGACTGTTCAGAATCGCAAAAGATAAAAGGTCCCCAGAGGCCTTTTTTGTGGCCAAATATTTAAACAGCTGCAGGAAAGATGGGGTAAAAAAAATATTAACACATTTAGCAGAGCCTTAAATCTGATTTAGAGCCTTTTCTCACAGGGCCGCAAATCTGGAGAGTGTGAGGTGATTGCATGCACCATTTGCTCCTTGAGTGTGGCGATAAGAAAGGCATTTTTGAAAGGCATCCTTCAGGTTCCCCTGTGGAGTTTAAGCCTTTTCCTCATTGATGTTGTTTCTGAGACACGAGTTTGGGGGTGAGCAACTTTTCACCTGGGCTTTTTTTCCCCAGAGAAAGGCACAGCCATATGAGCAGGATTGAATTGGAGGTTATTTTTCTGAGCATCTCAAAGGGCTGCTGGTGGGTGGGATTTTTAAAATTATTTTCGTTTTTTGGAATAATGGGTCCTTCAAGGCTGTCTATCAGGGAGGGAGGCACAATTTGCCAGATGTTTGTACAGCTCCAATGCTCCAGTTTCTATAAGTATACATATAAACCAGGGTACTTCAAGGGCCAGATGCAGGGGAGTGGTATCAGGAGACAGATATCTAGTCTCATGATCTCCCAGACCCATCTGGTGGGGCCACTGTGAGATACAGGAAGCTGGACTAGATGGGCCGTTGGCCTGATCCAGCAGGGCTCTTCTTATATTCTTATGAATTTTCTAGCCAGGGTGAAGTTGAACTTGTTCCTTGCTTGGAAACACCTGTAGGCACCTGGTTGGCCATTGTCTGACCAGTAGAATGGGATATGTTGTAATCTAGTATGAGTTAAGTTTGTAAGTTTATCATTTTTAGATCCCACCAACACATCCAACAGAGTTCTTAAACAGTAGTTGAAATTATAGACTTTAAGGTCCCAACCCTTCAAATCTTATATTTGAAGGCTTCTCGGGGGTGGGGGTGGGGGCATCCTTGCAGATAGAAAGCTAGCACAATGGTGAAGGTGAGAACTTTGCCTTTCCAAGAAGCATTTAAAAAAAATTCAGGAGAACCTGCTGGGTAGTTTTGCACCTCTCCTGGTTCCAGTTGGTGCAGTCTAATTTTGCTGGCATAAACTGGGTCAACCTTAAAACATCAATAAAGGAATGACTGATATTCACTGCAGGAGTGAGTGAGTACACGTATGTACAGTTCAAGAGGGCAGGCAGGTGCACAGTTCAAGGACAGGAGTCCAGCAAGTGCTTTATAGCAGTACAACAGGCATGTCCAAACGTTGGCCCTCCAGATGTTTTGGACCACAACTCCCACAGTCCTTTGTCATTGGCAATCTAAGCTTAGAATTCTGGGAGTTGTGGTCCAAAACATCAGGAGGGCCGAAGTTTGGACATGCCTGCAGTACAACATCTACAAAGTAAATCAAGGATCTGAAGGTCGCCAACCTTTGTAGCTCCCTTCCCACGAAGCTGCCTCTTTGTTTTCTGTTTCTGCAACACCTACAGAAAAAATATGCTAGTGCCTTCTTTCACCACCACCGACCGGTCTGTGTAGGCTGCTTTCTGGTGCTGGAAGCAAATGAAAGATTTCAAGATTGTGCTGCTGTCAAGCTTTGGGGCTGGCTCACCAGTTATATTCCCAAAGTCAAGCCCCAGCTGATCCATAGTTGGCCATTGCCCTGACAGCAGCTACCGGTTCCTTCCAGAGATGGTTTTCCATGGAGAAGGACTTGAAAGAGCAGAACTGTAGGCTGAGTTTTGCTGTCTCTGCTCATATCTGGGGTGAATTTTTGCTTGCTGTTCTGATTGTACAAACCAGAAATCTGAAACAGCATCATCAGACATCCCAGAAGAGAGGGCAGGGCTGGTGCTGAATATACTTTAATTTGACTAAGAATTGTCTGTGTTAGGTTCAGCCTGGCCCATGGCACCTCCTCTTCATCCCGGTTTAATGAGTTTCTCTCTCTTCAAGCCCTTGCTTTCTGCCTGAATTTTTATTGGA
This sequence comes from Phrynocephalus versicolor, assembly GCA_023846285.1. Taxonomy (NCBI): domain Eukaryota; kingdom Metazoa; phylum Chordata; class Lepidosauria; order Squamata; family Agamidae; genus Phrynocephalus; species Phrynocephalus versicolor. The sequence goes on along the minus strand of JAHTLZ010000213.1, from coordinate 9,299,503 downwards.
GAAGATGAGGGTAGGCCATGATGAGTTAGTGCTATTCAGGTCCCACCAGGAAGCCCAATAAAACATGTTCCAAATTGCTTTGGAGTTCGTTATTGACTTCAGCTCACATTTGTGCAGGTGGCTGGAGATGGATTTTTTTTCTGGTAGCCGGCTCTCTTTCCAAGGTCGTCTTTCATAATGAGTCCTGATTGCTAATTTGGTGCGTTAGATTGCCCACGCTGACATATGAGAGATGAAAGATCTTCTCCTTGACCTCCTCCTTCCAGAATCTGATGAAATCTTTAAAAAATAATCCTACACTTTCATTCCCGGGAAGCAATTTCAATTAATACCAGAAATACTTTTGTATCATTTGAAGGGAAACCCCTCATTTCAGGATGTAACTATTATCTTCATAACAGAACTCACAAAACAACATCAGCTCAGAGCTATAGTTGATATTCTGTCAAGGCAGGGAACTTGTCAATTGGTGTGTCCTTTTGGAGATTCTAAATCCTATTGAGCTGGCTGGTTTAGGTTTCTGGCTCTGAAGACATTGGTTGGGAGTTCAGTTCCCCCTCTGGTCCTTCAGGGAGAAGAACCATCCTGTGTAGCTGCACAGTCCAAGGGCAACCACAGAAGAAGAAAAAGGTATTGTCTCTAGCTAGAAAACCCTGAGAAAAAGCTGCCATACATCAAAACTGACTTGACAGCACAGGATGATGGTCAAATGCCATTGAAACCGGCCAGAATGGACCGATTGTGTTTGGACTACAAGTCCCAGATTTCCCCCAGCTTGCTTGGTCGTTCTGGGATGCCAGCAAGGCTAGAGAAGGAATGATTTGAAACCTGGCCTTCTTTTCTAAAACCGAGCTTCCCTTCGCCTCCCCTGGTCCGTTGCCAAGGTCCAAATGCTGCTTATTGATTCTTCCTTGGACTGGCTGAGTAAACTACAAAGTGAAGGGAACCCACAGGTCGGTTTCAGGACTAATAATCTCCACGCACTGGGGTGATTCTAAGAACGTTGGATGAGAGTAGCAAACAGGGAGGGGGGAAGCCTTGATATTGGAAAGGCTGCCCTTTTCTCCACAAGATATCAAGTCCTCTGCAAAGCTTAGAAAGAGTCCTCCCCTACACACACCAAAACAGGCTTGTTTACTTTCTCCATGTTACAGGTTTATTGATCCTCTCTTTTGATCAACAAGCTTTTTACATTGAAAGGATTGCTCCCCGGTGTTTGCCTTATTCAGGAACAGCAAAACTAGCTCTTTTCCAGAGAGAGAGAGAGAGAGAGGGAGGGAGGGAGAGAGGGAGAGAGAAGGAAGGAAGGAAGGAAGGAAGGAAGGAAGGAAGGAAGGAAGGAAGGAAGGAAGGAAGGAAGGAAGGAAGGAACAGAGAGATAGAGAGATAGATAGAAGGAAGAAAGGAACTGTAGATAGATAGATAGATGATAGGAAGGAAGGAAGGAAGGAAGGAAGGAAGGAAGGAACTGTAGATAGATAGATAGATAGATAGATAGATAGATAGATAGATAGATAGATAGATAGATAGATAGATAGATAGATAGATAGATAGAAAGAATATCCCCCAGGTTTTTCCCTTTCCCTTTACCAGGTTTGCAATGTTTTTGTTTTTTGTCTGCACAAGCGTCCATCACCATTTAAGTGGGCAAGAATTAAAGCCTGCCCTTTGGTAGGTCTGGGCTGCAAGACCTTGCCACTTGCCAAGTCTTGGCTATAAATAGTCTGGCCATGTCACAGCACGCCAGCCCGGGATCTGTATGAACAGCAGCTCCGTAGCTCCATGGAAGAAATGGGCCAGCCAGTGGGCTGCTTTTTGTTTTTCTGAGGCTTTTACCTGGCGCTTATCCACTTCGGTCTCACAAGCAGCAAGCAACGGCCATGGTTTATTCATGGCCAGTCAGAATTGACTCCCCCCATTCCAAAATCCCTAATATGTCTTGCAGACAAAGCACCCTGATGGTTTGTCATATTTCCAATAACTGACCTTTTAAGTCTCCCCACGCCCCTTTCTCTTCCCCCTCCAGCAAATCCTTCAGAATTTCCTTGCCTCTTTTTTTCTCAGCTGGGGATTCTTCCTTGACCTGGAAGCCTTCCCAGGCATGGCTCCAGATACTGGGCCAGCAAAAGCCTGCGGGCAGAGGCCCCCCAGGCTGAATCATCTTCCATTTATTTGGGGAGGCTGGGCTGTCGTCCTTTTAAGTCCGGTGGCTGGTTGGAGCAGAGGGTGCCTCTGAGGATGCGCAGAGAGCATCTGAGAAATGTCTCCTCTGCACATCGAGGTGTTCGGATTTGACAAATGGGTTTTGGTTGCAGAAAGAAAGAAAGAAAGAAAGAAAGAAAGAAAGAAAGAAAGAAAGA
>JAHTLZ010000213.1:9280696-9292083 GCA_023846285.1 Phrynocephalus versicolor | reverse complement strand
TCATCATCATCATCATCATCATCATCATCATCATCATCATCATCATCTGCCGTTGAGCCCGTTCTTACTTATGATGACCCTTTCCAGGTTTTTCCAGGAAGGGAACAGACCGAGGTGGTTTGCCATTCCCTTCTGTTGGCCTCCTGGGTCTGCAGCTGGCCCAAGGCCACCCAGGCTGGTCGCATGGGGGAATCGAACTCCCAACGTCTAGCACTGTAGCCAGGCGCCTAAACCAGCTGAGCTAGCCAGCCACTATGTCCCCATTAGATAGGGGCAAAGAAAGACTTCTAGTGAGTTAATGCTGGTTTCAGTTTGGTTCTTTGTAGAGATAACCTTGCATTCCATTCTAGGTCAAAACAGGTCCATATGGAAGATCCACCATTCCCTTGTATTCAAAATATGCAGGGGAAACTATCCTAGGATCGCTGAAAGTGACATTTGCTCTACGCCTCGCTCCCACCCCATAGTGATAGCTTGGAACAAAGCTGGTGCATGTGTGTGTGTGTGTGTGTGAGAGAGAGAGAGAGAGACAGACAGAAAGACAGACAGACAGACAACAAGAGAGAAATAGTTAAACTGGGGCCTTTGGGGAAGATACTGTTCAATATTCATTAAGCCAGCAGGGGCCAGAGAGATAACGGTCTCCCTTGATGGTTCTGATTGTAAGAAGGCTGTTATGCTCTTTGCAACGTTAAATTAATTGTGCCGACAAATGGGAGCGGCAGAGTTATGTAAGGATAATGGCGGGGGGTCTATTACAAAATCTCTTGGAATTCCTTTTCCCTCTCACCCTCTCTCTCTCTCTCACACACACACATACACAGAGAGATACAGACAGAGACAGATACACAGACAGACAGACAGACACACAGACAGACAGACACACAGACAGACAGACACAGACAGACACACACACACACACACACACAGCCTCTCTTTCTCTGATACAGCAGGAACTGCTTACATAAAACATAAAGGCGCACTGATGGTAGACTCTCTCTCTCTCTCTCATGAAGATCCACAGGAGTGGCACCACCAGAGGAATCTTTCAGGAACAGGATGGCCATGAAAATCAGGGTAAAAGCAGACCTTCAGGATGTTGGTGGTTCCTAGCCGTCCATGCGGCCTATACGATAATCATACACTGTCCAGCCAGGGCCAAACTGGAGTGACCCTCCCAGGGTTTTCTAGGGATAAAGTACAGGAGTCTCATAGTGCAATGGTTAAATGCCTCTGCTGCAGCTAAAACTGTGCTCACAAGCTGGGGTTCAATCCCAGGTAGCAGGCACATATGGCTGACTCAGCCTTCCAAGGTCGGTAAAATGAGTACCCAGCTGGGTGGGTGGGTGGGTGGGTGGAGCAATGTGTATCATAATTTAATCGTAAACCGCTCAGAGAGTGCTTGAAGCACTATGGGGCGGTATATAAGCAGAACACTTTCCTCCCCCCCCCCCCAAGGAGCCTCTTTGGAATCCTGTGCCTTGCCGCTCACATTTCAGGGCACATTGTGTTTAGAGGTACTTTGCATGCAGCCATTTCCTGCTCAAGGCAGATGGAGGCAAAGCCATTGCAATTACAGTGGACGCTTGTATCACAAACGGTTTGTATAACATAAAATCTGTACAACATAAAAAATTCCAGAGAGAGGGGAAATTTGCTTAACAGAATCATCTATGGAGCGAATCTCTACAACACAAAAATGGTTGCGATTAGGGATTACTCTGTTTTCAATGTATTCCTATGGGAAATGTGTATAAAGGAAAATTTGCTTAACCTAATTTCATTTGGAACGAATGAATACCTTTATACAAGGTACCACTGTACAGCCAAGATTGACTATTAGAAGGGAGCTTTCCCAGGGCAACCCAATTGCGTTTGGCACATTACCTCAAACGAGCCACCGTTAGCATCCATTGTAAACAATTTACACTGGGGTGTCACTGTCATCTTGTCACATTCCCTTCAGGATGATCATCTGAATGCTTCTGAATTTCCTAAGTGGGGAAAAAAAGAAGGGAAACCAAAAGCAGAAAGGGACAGATTCCTACCTACAACCGATAAAAGAGCAGATATTTTTGGAAATACAACCTGCCCACTCCAAACCTATTTTTCTATCCACAGAAAATTGGGATCATCATCATCATCATCATCATCATCATCATCATCATCATTTGTCATGGGAAGGACATTTTTAGGGACTTAAATCCAATCGGTCGATTTAGCCCCGTCATCCACGTATCTGATTGCAGAATGAGCACTGTGCAGCTGGTCGCAGAATTTACCTCATAACCACATTTGCAGAACTGCTTCCTGGATCAGACTTCCACCCAGGTGCAAATTACGCCACTGTTTACACAGCTTTTCAGTTATTGCAGGCTTAGCTATGCGACAGGGTTTCAGTCATTGCGTATTCTTTATCACCGTTTAAGTATTTTGTTTTGTTTTTCAAGCGAGTCGACCCAAGCAGACACGGGACAAGCTGAGAAAACCTCCCCAAAGAGAGCATTTCTGGAGAAGTTGGGCATAATTTGTAAAGGATAAATAGAGAAGCTGTGGCATCTGAAAAGATTCACGGATTTAGTTCCGTGGGAGCTTTTGTCGATTCTGAATCTCTGATCCTTTCCCTCAGCCCAACAAACAAATAAAATAATAAACACATCCATGATTCTTTGAAATGTTCGTTTTTATTTTCCCAACATCTGCTGAAACAGACGAACATGGCTGTTTTGTTGTAAACGTTTCCTTTGTTATTATTTTTTAAAGGACATTTCTTCCCCCTGGGCCAGACCTGTTTTGGCGCAGCCCAGGGAAATGAGAGCCAATATTTGCAGGAGAGGAACGAGAGCGATATTATTAATGTGCCATCTTCGAAAGCAAACTTTCCTTCCTTTGTCTCTGAAGAAAAGCTCGCGGCAGCCGTCACCTGGTTGGTAGCGGCCTCTCTGTTCCGAGGGCCAAAAAGGAGCAAAAAATGCCTTGCCGTTTCTAATGAATAAATAACATCCCTCCTTATCAGTTGCTTCATTCCTCAGGTTAATGAATGGTAGTGGTGATAACAGCACCTGTTTTTAATTATAGGCAGAAGCTACTTCATAAATATTTAAATGGAATTGTGGTTGGTTTTTTTATTTTTTATTTTTTATTTTTTGTAAATGAAGCAGAAGGTTTTCCTTTATCGAACCTCTGCTCCGTAAATGTTTTTCAGACGCCAGGTGTCTCTGAATTGTACTGGACTGTATATTGTCTGTCATGACTTTAAGCCACCTTGGGTCCTTTTCCAAGGAGAAAGGTGGGGTAAAAATATAAATAAATAAGTGGAAGGTTGTGTTGGTTAGGACCAAGGCTGACTTCATCTGTGGTATTATGATCCCGATGACTGTGTAAGGATATGAAAATTGACCAGGAAAAAAAAATGATTCATTTGAAATGTGCTATTGGAGCAGAGATTTATGGATAGTGTGGGCATGAACTGAGTACTGCAAAGAGCCCTGTGGCACAATGGTTAAACTGTAGTACTGCAACAAAAAAAGTATTTATTTATTATTTATCTGGAGTATTTTTTACACCACCTTTCTCCTTGGAAAAGGATCCAAGGTGGCCTACAGTAATGAGGTACAATATGCAGTCCAGTACAATGAAGACATATTCGAGTTTGTGAACAAGGAACTGAGGGACATCTTACCGCATTAATAGACAAACACGAAATCTACAAGAGAACGCAAGCAGTTAGAGAGTAAAAATTCCATGTAATCATGCATGGTAGATCATCCAAAAGTTATGAAGAATGGAAATTAACATTGAAATCATAGTGTCAATGCAATCACACAAGGGGGGATATAAACACAAGTTATAAGTAGTTATAAGCACAAAGTCTATGTGATCATGTATGGTTGATCCACATGAAAGACACATAATAGGTAGCCCATCATTCAGGGAAAGCTTGCCTGAAGAGAAAGGTCTTTGCCTGTTTCTGGAAAGACAGTAGAGATGGGGTAGTCCTGGCCTCCAGTGGGAGGGAGTTCCAGAGTCTGGGCGCAGCAGTTGAGAAGGCCCTTTCATGGGTTCCCACGAGACGTACGATCTCAGGCAGCTGGCTTGAGGTTCACTCAGATTTCCATCCTTCCGAGGTCAACAAATGGAATACTTATCTTGCTGGTTTGGGGTGGGGGGGGTGGCATCATTTGTTTGTCGACTGCTTAGAGTGTGCTGAAAGGATTACAGGGTAGTATATAAGCATCGCAGAGGTACAATGAGCACATCCCAAGATGACAAGGCTCCCTGGAAAGCACAATCACACTGGGGAAAGCTGAAGGCAACAGGAAAAGACCTAAGATGAGATGAACTGGTTCCCAAAAGGAAGCCCCATCCTTCATTTTTCAAGACTTAAACAGCAATGCTTGTCGGGCTGCCAACAGTTGGAAACAACTGGGCAGCACACGAAACAGCAAGAACCAAAAGGGTACAGGGTTCAAAACCATGATGCACGGACAACCGTTTCTAAAAAATATGCAAGAGGAAGAGGCTCGAAGTGGAAGGCTACAGCTGCCTTCGAGGACAATGTACATCAAATAGCCTCTTACTCAGAGAGATGAGCGAGAGAAATGTCCATTTCCAAAAATCCCTCATAGGGAGAAGCTGCTACCGCCTCCCTCGTTTGCTTTGAACAATGCGTTCTTTTAGAAACTCTTTGATTCCCCCCTCCCCCCATGTTGTGAAGAAGCAGGTCATGGCTGGGGGTAATTAGTCATTATGTACCACATAATTGCAGCACTCACAAAGAGCTGTTTGTCCTTTTGGAACAAGGGAGGGGGGAAAACGGAATAGGGAGAGAGAGAAAATAGGCCTGCATTTAACTGTATGAATATTGCGAGAACCCTCACAAAAAGGAAAGCCTTTTGAAAAGCCAATTTAATTTCACAAATGTGGCTCGATCACCACCACTATGGAGAAGCTGAGAAAATAAAAACACTGGCTAGCAAACCCACCATCCTCAATCGTTTTAAGGCCAACAGGAATAAGACTTTGCCGCAAGAATTCCAATTAGATGCAGTCCCCCCCCCTCTCCTGGAGGCTTATCTCTCCCCCCCCCCGGCATATATATCAGCGCTAAAACAGCATGCTGCATAATACTGATGCATGCTGAAACATATGAATCTCTTTAGTGAAGAACTAGGAGGCACATTCATGATGGGGTGGGGGTGGAAAAAGCTCCTTCAGTTGCTCCATCAAAGCATCTTTCTCCCTCTAATCGCGAATTCGAGCACCAGGACTTTGTAACTTATTTCACCTTCTCCTCGGGAAAAAAAAGGTACAGGGCTTGACAGGAGGCTTTCCAGATCAATATGATCTCAGTCCTGGATACTTCAAGACCAAAACCAGTGACCTGGGCATGGACCGTTGTGATGTCATAGAAGTGAGTCCTTCTGATGTCATGGGCTACAGTCATGTGATGTAGTTTCCCCTGCAAAACTGCAAAACTCACCCTTAGCTGACTTCAGAAGCATATCATGCTTCTTTAGAAGCATATCATGAAAAGAGACCTAGGTGGTCTTTCGATCCAGCCTCGTTCAGAGTAGGAATCATGTACATCTCCTCAACATTTTTAGCCTTGATGGTTGTATAACTATCCATGCGCCCATGCTCATGCAGGCTGTAGAACTGGGGCTCTCGGCCGTGAGCCCGATGATTTATTTGATGTCCTTGATTCTAAGGGCTGAATTTGTTTTCACTTTTGGAAAGGACCTCTCGTGAGGAGGACCACCAAGTGGCCCGGAGCACCCCTGAGTCCTGGAAGGAAGAGGGAGAAAAGCCGTTCTGGTTGTTTACAAGGAAAACGGCCATGGCCGCAAGGCTAATAGCAGCCCAAAGCTTGTTGGGAAATTGTAAGGTCTGAGTAAGGTGCCCCCCCCCTGTGAATTGCAACTAAATGATAAGGTGCCAGGGAGCCACTGGTTTGCCGGCTGCTTTGACCCTATAGATTTCTTTAAAAGAAATCGATAGAAGAAAACCTCAGCCCTAAGGTGATTCTGAGAATTGCTCACTGATGAAGCAGGTCATTAAAAGCCCTTTTTGTCCTCCATTCGGTGGAGAATGCTTGCCACGCGGAGTTTATTTCTGTCTCTTCCCCTCAAGGGTATTCCTGCCACGATGAGCTACTTATTGTCTTGGTGCTTCAGCTGTAACACTTGTCTTGGCGGGGAAGCAGGGAGAGCAACCCAGGGTGGCAGGAAGGCATTTTATCTCTGGTGGCACTCTGGATTAGCAAAGACTCAGGGCCATCTCAGCCGGGCGCGTTCACCATTAGCAGTTTTAACGATGGATTGTTGTAAAGGTTCCCGAGCTTTCACCCTGCTGGAGTGCTTGTGTGGTGTTCCTTTACAACCAAACACACCAACCAACCAACAGACAGACAGGATCAAAATCTAACCACTTGAGGGTTAAAGCAAGGAGTAAGGAAGGCAGAAGCATCAGCAGCAAAGCTATCCTTCTGGGAGAACAAAATGCATCAAAACATGGACAAGAACAAGGAGCCAAACAATTATTTTTCTGTTCAAGGGTCCTCTATCGTGTGGGTGTGGGTGCTTTTCAATCGGTTGAGTTTGTGCTGTCGTGGCAGCAAATCCGATAATTCCCAAACTTCAGGTCCCTGAGTCTTGTTGGGACAACTCCCCGGCCCTGGTTTCCAAAAATAAAAATAAAAATATCCCCCCAGGAAGAAATTGGAGTCTAATTCCGACAACGAGACCCAGTCGCCTCATAGCTATCCTGCCAAGCTGTCATTTCTGTAGGGCGAAGTAAGGGTTGCTTTCCTACAAAACAGCATTGATGGCTCCTTGTCGGAATAGCCTGACTGCCAATAGGTCACCTCTTCCAAGTGTTCAAGTCCTCGATTTGCTTCCCTCCCTGCTTTTGTCATGCCCCAGAAAGCACCTCCTTCCTGGAGGCATGCAAAAAGGTTCAGGCTTTCAGTTTAGAGACTGGCTGGCTCTGTTGTAGAGCTCGGCTGGCCCGAGGCAGGGGCATCATTCGGTGTCTGAGCACAGACACCTATCTGTCAGCTGTAAGCAAAAGAGATCTGAAAGCAGAACTGCACTGTACGAGGGGCAAAGGTGCACTTTCTCATCCAGCAACCCACTTCCCACAGAAGCCTGCCCACGAGCAGGTTCTGAAGCTCATAGATCTCCTTTGTGCTTCTCAGGAAATTCCGCTTGGAGTCGTGTCATTTTGTGTACTAGAAGTAGCACAAAGCCTTCACAACTGGGAGCCCCTGGGAGCCGTATCCACCACAGCTTTGTCTCATCAACACCTTTAGAAACTGAGATGGTCACCAGTGCTACAACACACAGAAAAAGCATCCATCTCATTGGTTGGTTGGTTGGTTGGTTAATTGCTTGACTGACTGACTGACTGACTGACTGATAGATATATAGTGCTCATCTAGCCCCAGGGGCCACTCAGGGCAGTGTTTTATTTAAATAGCCTTTCCCCCTGAGAAGGGGACCCAAGGCAGCTCACAATGGTTAAAAGAATTATAAACATAATAAACATCAAAAACAAAGATGTAAGCTATAGGCAAATTGAAATACAACCAAATAACTAAAAGCAAGTAAATGTTTAAAAAGCTGCCTAGATGCTCTAAGCACATCCGATCTTGCCTGATCTTGGAAGCTAAGCAGGGTCGGCCCTGGTTAGTACTTGGATGGGAGACCATCAGGGAATACCAGGTGCTGTAGGCGCCAGGAGTAGGAACTGGCAAAACCATTCTAGTATTCCTGCCAAGAAAACTCCATGGACGTGGAGTCACACAGAGTTGGTCACGGCTGTAACGACATAACACACACACAAATGTCAAAAAACTATGCTCCAGAAGTCTCTTTGAAAAGCCAGAATAAACGGACTCTGGAACCTTTCAGGTTGCTGCTTTGATCCAGCCAGGTTTCTTCCAGGAGGGAGCTTGGTATTTTCATGTCCCGGTCTTGTCCTAGTTCAGGGCTGAGCTGGCAGTGAGGGCAGTGTTGCTGAGTGGGCGCTATCCAGAAGATCCGCATTGCATCTGGTGAAACCTCATGTTTCATAGGGCAAAACAATCTTTTCTGCCATATAGTGGGTACTGAAAAGGGATCTTGGAGGGATCACAGTTACACGTCTTCACAGGACCTCATGCAGCTGGCGCTGTCCAGGGTGCTAGCGGGGCTGGTGGTGACTGCCTGGCTGAACCAGGGTGGATTCCCCCAGGAATCAACCCCAGGCCTCCAACAGCACCCAAGGTGACCTCACCGCCATTCAGGTGTAAGACACAACTAAATAGAAACTCTAGTGGATGAGATATGGGTGTGCCTCTAAAAAGCCTCGTCGTGTCTCATGATTTCCTCCTCTCCTTCGCAGTGTTTTGCCTTGGGAAGATGAAAAGCGTGTCAAGACACAACGCGGCAGCCGACCTCCCCAAAGATGACAGAACACTTCCATGTTCTGCATTCCCTTGGTGGTGTTTTCAGAGCTCGGTACCACAGTGACACATTTTCGGGAAAATAAGTAATCGCTTCCTCCAGCGTTCTTTTGTTGTGGGTAGCATGATCGATTTGCAAGGAACGCAGAGAGCTGGGTGACACGGCGCCTTCTTCAGCTCTTCTGCCACCTGCATGGGAAGAACGCACCAGCTCCTTTGAAGACTTTATCCCAGGTGCAAAGCAACCATTGTCCTTTCATAGGAAAGCTGGAGCTCACATTTTGGTTGTAGTTTTGGGGTTGGGGGAAGAGTCAACCACGATGAAAACATCATGCCCTGTCACTGAATAATCACACCATTGGGACTGCCATCACTGTCGTTCCTCCCACTTATAATCTTTCAGCATCCAGCCTGATTTTTTGAGGTGGAGGCTGGTTCTTAGCAAGCTCAAAAGCCTGCCCTATTCCTGCAGTTTACAGCAGACTCTCATAATGATTTTTGCTCCTCTGTAGATATTGTAGAGATTGTCTTAATTCTTGGAAGAGGATGCCATGGTTTGCTGAGCTGAATGCTTGGTTGTGTCACTTCAGGACATCACTTTTTCTTGGTAGAACTCCTCTCTCTCTCTCTCTCTCTCTCTCTCTCTCTCTCTCGTGGTGACTCATGGCATCAAGAAAGATGTAAATGGCCCAGGTCCCCAAGGCAGAGCAGGAAAAGATGTGATGATGGAGAGTGAAAGCTAGAGATCGGGAAAACTTTCTTCTCCTGAATGGTGGCAGTAACAGCATATGGTTCTTGTGTGTATTTATGTAACCGAACTTGGGTTAATCAAGAACATGGTATTAGGGTTACGTTCCTTACCCAAGAGGGTGATTGTTGTATCTACTTTATTTTTCCTGAGCGAGGCATGCTTGGGGGGTTCCTGCACATTTCTCTCCTCCTCTGTTGTTGACCTGGAAAAAAAAGCCCCCCATCGGTACAGGGTGTCAGCTTGAATCCCTCTCGTCTGCTTATATAACGTAATGGGAGTGACACCATGCAAAGAGACATGGTGGTCCCCAGAGCCACCAGCTGTGACATGTTGATGTCGCAGGGCTTTCCGCAGGCTACAAGGATGGCATGATCCTATTGGTCCGAGGAGAGAGACTGTAATTGCTGTGAATGGGAACCCAAACCCACTCCACCTGATTGCCATTGTGGGGATTGTTACAATAAATGAATGTCTCAAAAAAGACATAGTGGAACTGGAAAAGGTGCAGAAGCGAGTGACTAAAATGGTTACTGGGCTGGGGCACCTTCCTTACAAGGAAAGGCTAAAACATTTGGGGCTCTCTAGTCTGGAAAAAAGGTGCCTGAGGGGGGATATGATTGAGACGTAAAAAATAATGCAGGGCATGAGTACAGTGGACAGAGGGACGCTCTTCTCCCTTTCACAAAATACCAGAACTAGGGGACATCCACTCAAATTGAGGGCTGGCAGAGAACATACAAAAGAATTTTTTTTCACCCAGCACGTTGTTAGTCTGTGGAACTCCCTGCCACAGGATGTGGTGATGGCATCTGGCCTGAATGCCTTCAAAAGGGGATTGGACAGATTCCTGGAGGAAAAGTCCATCACAGGTTACAAACCACGAGGGAGATGTATCACCTCCAAGTTTAAAACCGGGATACCTCAAGGACCAGATGCAGGGGAGTGGTGTCAGGAGACAGAGAGCTAGTCTCGTGGGCTCCCAGATGCATCTGGTGGGGCCACCGTGAGATCCAGCAAGCTGGACTAGATGGGCCTTTGGCCTGATCCAGCATGGCTCTTCTTATGTTCTTATGTTCTTACTGTGGGCAGACTTTTATGGTCTCCAGGAGATTTTATACTGAATTGGACTATTCCTCCATCTCCCTTGGTAGTATCAGCTCTGGATGGCAGCTGTGGCTGTCCAAGATCTGGGGTAGGATCCGTTCCAATCATGCCTGGAGATCCCTGGTGTTTCATGGTGGTCTCCCATCCAGGTACCCATGAGTCTTACTAAATCAGGTGAGACCATGTCTGTTCAGAGTGATATCCTGGTCCTTCTTCGTCACCAGGGGAGGTTGGGGTGAGGAATGTGAGAGGAAATGAATGGTATTTGCTTGACCTTAGAATCTTAAGATGGAGAGGAGGGACAGAGTTCCATGGACAAGGTCCTATTTGAGGTTATGGAAATCCTTTATGTTACACCTAGCACTTCTTGGGATAGCAACATATATAATGGCTGTCTCTTCCATTCGTGTAAGCATCAAACCCAGTTGTTATTCAGAGACACACAGCTTCTTTGATAAACCGAGATGGAAAATGAAAAAGCAGCAACATTTTAAAATATATATATATTGACACACTAGACTATTTTATCTTCGCAAGCCACCTGGCGCACCGGTGGAATATTAAAGTGGGCTATAAATTACAGACTTAAATAAATGCCATTCCTTTGCAAAATATTGGACCCCGGAGGTATTACCTTCAGTCGAGGTGCGCCTGGGAAATAATTGGTATCACAAATTTTATAAAAGATGATGGGATGGAAGGCCTTCCTTCCATCACAATGGGTTTCAAAAGAACTCAGTTTGCATTCAAACAATAACAGAATCTGGTTGAAACAGGAGGAATCATGCATCAGAAACTACTGGATCTCAAATCTGTTGGTCATGTTTGCTAGATTTTTTTTCTTTGGGATTTGATCTGTATATATTTGAACACATACCCCCTTTCTCTCACCTTTAAAACTGTGGATTATATATTGGATAATATGTTTTAATATCAGTAAGAGTGTGTGCATAAATCAACCAGTCCTTCCAAAGACTGAAGTTGAAATGAGGATTATGGTTCACACACAATTCCCTACCTCCTTCCCCACCTTTTAGCAGAACGTTCTAACGAACTGTGTTCATTATTCTGGTTTTGGCTTTTGTG
>JAHTLZ010000213.1:9225445-9264911 GCA_023846285.1 Phrynocephalus versicolor | reverse complement strand
CCATCAGGTCAATGTTGACTTAGGATGACTCTTTGTAGGCTTTGCCAGGGATGGAGGATTCAGGAAAGGTTTGCCATTGTCTTCCTCTGGAGGGTGCCCTGGGACTGTGCTGCTTGCCCAAGGATACATAGGCTGGTTCTTCTCCCAGGAGGAACAGCGGGGATTAAAATTCCCAACCTCTGCATTGGCAGGCAGAAACCCAACTTAATGAGCTCTCCAGCCTGCTGTTCTGTTCTTCTAGATGGGGGGCATTTAGACTGTCCTCTCAAAACACCTTGCATCTCAACTGTTGCTGCTTTTTTAAAAAAAATATGATTTATGTTTGCTATCAGATGGTGGCAAAGTGCTTGAATGTCTTGATTAACAATCATGTGCCTTCCAGCCAATTCTAAGTCATGGCAACCCTTTTCCAGGTTGTCCAGTTAGCTCAGAAGTGTTTTTACCTTTCCCTTCTTCTGGGGGTGCTCTGGGACTATGCAGCTGGCCCAAGGCCACACAGGTTGGCTCTACCCACATGATTCACAATGGGGAATCAAACTTCCAACCTCTGGCTCTGTAGCTGGATTCCTAGACCCCTGCACTATCCATGCCTGCAGCTGTAACATAAATTGAGAGTGAGGAAGGCCTATCTCAAAGGCCAAACGTAAACATCTTTAATATTGAGCTGATGGCCTAGACCGGTGGTGGCAAAACTTTGGCACTCCAGATGTTTTGGACCTCAAGTCCCACAGTCCTTTGTCATTGGCAATCTAGGCTTGGAATTCTGGGAGTTGTGGTCCAAAACATATGGAGTGCCAAAGGTTCACCACCACTGGCCGAGACTGTCATAGATCTGAATCATGAAGGAATGTAAGCAAAGGACGAAGATGCAATCCATCCAAGAAGCAAGGGAACTCTGATTGGCCTAAAAGGACATGTGACTGATTTTTCCAGGCTGTGAGGAGACAGAGAGACAGAGACAGAGAAAAGGAAGGATTTTTCCCCGGAATGGTTTTCTGCATATGGATTAATGGACTATGATTAATCATGTAGTTTGTATAAGAGACTTTAGGAGGCTCTGCCTCTGAAGCTTGCTTTAGACATTGTAAAAGTTAGGAAGGGAAAACACTTGTTATTATTTTCTAGTAAGTACTTGGTGAGTACTTGGTGAACAATTATTTTAATAATCAACTACAGGCAATTTACATCAACACCATCTCTTAGGGACAGATGACCCTGTCAATGTTGGGGTCCCATCTACCCATTTCTGCTTGTTCCAGTCTATTGAATTTACCCAGAACATATGCACTGGCATCGCAAGTGCTTGCTAGCTTCCTGCAGTACGACTGTTGGTATAATAACATAGGTGTTCTTTCATCCAACAAATGGAGGTCCCTTCTGCTAGCACGAGTCTCGAGGGTCCAGAGGTAAAAATAACTTCATGACAACTGAACTGGAAGAAGAGAAGATTGTTTTCTGTGAGAAAAAGACATTGCATTGAATCAATGAAGAATGTCAAAGTGGTAACTGATGGTCTTGTTTTGCTTTTTTTTTTAATTCAAAGGTGAAGGTCCCCTCTTTATGTGTTTGACCTTCAGGGCTGTAGATGTTCCAAAGCAGCATTCCCAGCACTGGCATGCAAAGTGCTAATCTTGCTTTGACTTGTAGTTTATAGCTAAATCCAACAAATTCTTGCCAGATTTTTTTTTACTTTGCAAGGTTGTTGTCATTAGTGACATTCATAATGGGTTGTCTAAGTTAAGGATGCTATCTCTTGCTTGTCTTCGCCCGACCCTTCGGTATTTGGAACTTCAGCGTACTTATCATCAGTGAGGACAGGAGATATTTTCTGACATCTTGGTCAAGTTTCTTGCAATGGTAGAAAAGATGTGTGTGTGTGTGTGTGTGTGTGTGTGATGAATTTCAGAACTTTTATAGACAATTTTTCAGAATTTATTCAATTGCCCAACTGGCTGCCACTTTAATTAAGAATTTGAAGCAGTGGGTGGGTTGTTTGTTTCTTTCTTAACAATCCAGCCAGTCCTTCCATATCTGCTATATGTTTGTCTGCTTTGCTTCTGAAAGAACACTGGAAAAAAGGATGGAGGAAAAAATGAGAACCTTTTGTTTGAATTAGTTCTGGTTTTATTAAAAAATCTGGTGGGGCTTACATCTTCTTGTGGTGCCTTGTTTATTCAAGACTGCCAAACTAACAAGAAGCTAGAAATGGAAAGGAGTCTTTCCATTTCTTCCCGGGAAGGACATGAGTTATGCCATTGCTGTCCATCACAGATGAGAACTGCAACACAGCAACATTTGAAGTGGCTCCATTTCACTAACCCTCTCTTTAGGAGATCATGCCTTCCTTGTGCATCCTTATGCAGGGAACACCTCTGGAGGCAAAAAAGAGAAGAAAATGGTCCAGACAAAGAGCCAAACGATGCATTATCGAGTGGTCGAGGTGAGTCGACATCCATTCTGGCTTGACACGGAATCAGAGAATTCGACCAACTCGGAGGCAAACGTGGGTGAAACAAGTGGGTTTCCAACCTGATATTGACAGAGCTATAAATCAGATTACACTCGTCTTTCTCGCGATTCTGCTTACTAGCCTGTTTCTTCCTGTCCCTCCCTGTGCCCTGCACCACTGTCTTTTTCATCTGTAACAAGGACACAAGAGAGAGAAAATTGCAAGCGTTGGCATTTGTTGACTTCCAGTCTTGGGCTGAACTGAAAACTCCTTGTATTAACACTTGTTAAAGCTTGGAGAATTGTCCCTGTTCTGTTCTCCGATTTTGCTCTGTCTTCTCGTTGCTTTTTGATCTTGTCCGTTACTCTTGGCCGTATTCTCTTTTCTTCCAATCTTCATCCAAAGGGGCCACACTGGAGCCTCATGGTGCAGTAGATAAATGCCTGTCCTGCAGCTAAAACCCTGCTCACGACCTGGGGTTCCATCCCAGGTAGCAGGCTCATGGTTGACTCAGCCTTCCATCCTTCCAAGGTCAGTAAAATGAGTACCCAGCTCACTGGGGGAGGGGATGTGTAGCCTGCATTACTGTAATTAAACTGTAAACTGACCAGAGACTACTTGAAGTGGTATAGGGCGATATATAAGCAGATAAGCAGAAGCAGAACACTGCATGCCAGAGGTTGCTTAAATTCCTTCTTATCTTTCCTATTGAATTAGCATTCGAGTGTGTCGTTTTCACCACGTGACTGGCTTTTGTGTGTGTGTGTGTGTGTGTGTGTGTGTGTGTGTGTGTGTGTGTGTGTGTGCTGGAAGATTAGCAAATGCTGCTCACGTGCTACAAAGAGTTGTTGGGGGCCAATTACTGGCTGACATTTTGGGCTGTAGGCCATCTTCCTCAACAAACATCTCGGTGAAATGTCAGGTGCTCACAGCAAAGAAATAATGGATTAAATGAATAGGAAATTAGACAAATAGAAACCTGAGTGAAACACAAGGAAGTGTTTTGCTCTTACTGTTAAAAAAAAGGATTGGTGATCATGGAGTACCAATCTACCGTTTCTAGGGAAGTTGGTCCAGGCATGTTTGTATTGCTGAAGCTTCTTAGATATCTGTTTCATGTCATACCTGCAGCAGATTCTGGCCCTGAAGTGGCTAAACATTGCATTAATTTCCTGGTGTCTGTATTTCCCATGAGAGGCATTGTGTTGTAGTGGAGAGAATGATGAAGTAGGACTCAGGAGATATTTTTGCTCAACAATTTACTGGTCACTGGCCATGGTAAAAGCACACCCCCACATACCTTGAAAACTCTTCACCTGCCATTTGAGGGTGGTGGTGGTGGTGTCCCTGCAACCATATGCCAGGTTTTCAAGAATCGTCCTTATGGAATTACAGTGTAGGTTTTATAGGACGCAGCCAGCTGCCGTTGCAGGGCTTGCAAAACTGGAACATCTCCAATAGATGGGCTCCCAACCTACAGGTGAAGAGGAACCCCTCATGAACAAACCCTCATGGACAGATTCCTGGAGGAAAAGTCCATCACAGGTGACAAACCATGATGGAGAGGTGTCATCTCCAGGCTTAAAACTGGGGTACTTCAAGGGCCAGATGCAGGGGAGTGGCATCAGGAGACAGAGATCTAGTCTTGTGTGCTCCCAGACACATCTGATGGGGCAACTGTGAGATACAGGAAGCTGGACTAGATGGGCCTTTGGTCTGATCCAGCAACACTCTTCTTATGTTCTAATGTTTTGAGTTCATCCACTCTTCTGTTGAACAGCGACCTTTTTCTTAAGGTTGAGGTGAATTCTTTGTTGCTCACTCCGTCTTCTAAGCCTTCACATATTTGAAGAGGGCTATGGGTTATCATACGTCTCTTAAGGACACCAGCCTTCCACAACCGTTCCTCATACCTCACGAGGCTTTTCTTCCAGGTCTTCTGCTGGCTTGCTTACCCTCCCCTGGATGTGCTTTCTACCTCTTTGTACCTTTCTTAATCAGGATGGTTGAAAACTAACCTGATACTCTAGAGACACCCAGCCAAGACCAAAGTAAAGTAGGGCTGTTGCTTCCCTTGATGTGGATGCTCACGTTTTTATAGATGTCTTTTGACAGCGTTCAAAACTCTGGTCCAGAACAAAATCAATGGAAAATAAGCATCGTTGTTGAGTCTAGGCACAAATGCCTCTTTTCACTAAGCCTGCGTCACAGAAAGAAGTGGTCTCAGAATCGGAGGATATTTCTGCTGGGAAGATTAACCCCTCCTTCCTACCACTGCCTCTCCTATCTCCTACACTGAAGCACTGAGCAGAATAAAGATGAATAATTAGTCAGCAGAAAGTGCAAGGGGGAGGAGGGGGAGGAGAGAAACATCTTTAGGCTACAGTCTAGATACACAGAGAATGAGAGATTTCATCTAAAAAAATAAAAATGAAGCATGCTTCCACCCCATCCACTGACAAATACATGCTCAACCCAGTGTGCGTTCCTCTCCAGTTTCTCAGCAAAGTTTTTGTTCACACTGTTATCTTCTTCTGATTAGATCACAGCTATGCTTGCTTGCTGGCCTATTCACTAGCGTGATGATTAAGGATTCTACTCGTGCAAAATTTCTGGAGCTGCCAACATCGTATTTCATGCATGAAAGCGCCAGGTCTGTACGCGCAGGGCTGTCTTCCCCTCTTCTCTCCCCACCCCCACCCCCAACTCCAGTCTAAGTCCAGCCTTTCTCTGAAAGAACGGATTGATTTTTTTTTTTTGAAAAAAATCTTCTTATTAACCTCCAAGTCTCACCACAGCCTGGGCACCCGCTCTCAGCACACGGTGGATTTAATTATAAGACAGGCCTATCCAGAATCTCGTCGGCTCACAAATTCCCAATTATTTCGTTGTCAAAGTCGTTGTAACTTGAACAGCGGATGACAGGGGGTTCTGGCATCTGCCCCCTCACGGCACCGCAAGGCGTTCACTTCTGTTGGAGGGTTTGATAGCTCTGTGCACTGACTCATGAATGTAATTTTGAAGCGGTTACTCCGGGCCTGCCTCATGCAACCAGCGTAACTGCTACCAACTTGTCGAAGTTTGCCATGTGAGCTGAGGTGGAGGAAGACAGTGGACTTGGTGATTATTTAACACAGCGATACAGGAACATGCAGCCCTACAGATCATAGAATCATACAATCATAGAGTTGGAAGAGACCTCAAGGGCCATCCAGTCCAACCCCCGGCTGTGCAGGAACCCCCATCACAGGACGCCCGACAGATGACCATCCAACCTCTGCTTAAAAACCTCCAAAGAAGGAGACCCCACCACCTTCCTTGGTGGCAGCTTACTCCACTGCCGAAACAGATCTAACACTCATGAAGTTCTTCCTAATATTCAAATGGAATCTCTTTTCCTCTAGTTTGTATCACCAGAAATGGTCAACACACTTCCAACAGTGGCTTTGAAAATGGAAGGCTGAGAAATGTAAGTTCTTGTGACCCTTGAGAGCTGAGATCTGTGCAGATTTCAATCTTGTTGTGAGTTTCATACTGTATTTTCCAAGACCACAGGAAGCCCAGGAAGAAGGGGTTACAGTTCTCCTGTGCCTTGGACTTCATGCAGAAATTCACCAAGCCAACTGTAATGAATGCGCAATATTTTTCCACATCGGAGCCAGCTCTGTCCATTAGTGGCAGACACCTGTCAAAACGGCTCTGCCCACTCTTATGCCTCCTGCCCACCTTCCCTTGCTCGGCATAAATGGGCGTCAATTTCACTGGCATGAAATCTCAAACAGCAGGGCTCTGTGCCTCAGCTGGGGCCAAATACAGAATCCCAGACAGAATTGGCTGGCTCCAAGCTGATTTGTACTAAGTCTGGGTCAAAACAAGGCAGGCAGATTTGATTCCAGCCTGAAGCAAAGACTGTTCACAAAGAGGCAGTGACCTGAACACATAAAATGATGCAAGGGGGGGGGCAGGAACTGGATTGGAGGGAGAGATGGGGTGAATGACGCATCAGTAGCAAAGATGGGGGAAGAGGTGTTTTGTTCAACATCCATATGTGCGATATTATGCCATAATTTCGCTTCCATCTCTTGAGCTTCCAGGGAACAAACATTCTAGGTGGCCAGGATACAAAACCATGGATGTAATGGATTGAGATTATTTACTTAATTTATTTATTTATTTATTTTTGTATTTGTTAACTGCCCGATTTTCCCAAAGGAACTCAGGGCGGTGTACAACATGTTGCAAGAACCACTTGCTCAAACATACGACGTCATACATCAACAAATCAAATACAATAATATAAAATAATAAATAAGGTAACAGTATAATAAAAAAGACAAATGTAATAAAATAAAAATATGCAAGCTGCACCAGCAGCCAAACTATATTTCCTCATTATGTCAGGATCTCACATCTCCAAATTGCGTGTACATCGGTGCAAAAAGAGAAACAAAACATCGCTCTTTTGATTTTCTGATGCAAGGTGGTGGTCGGAATTTACTACTCAAATGAAAACCAGGAAATACCCAGATTACTCCAGGCATTAATCAGAATTTATCCCAAAGCACCAAACTGGCCACTGGAGAGAATCGGGGACCCGTGCACTGCCTTACTGAACACTTTCTCGAAATGTTCCAAGCGATATTTGTTAACCTTCCCCTCTAGATGAAAGTCTGCCTAGCATATCGCTTTTCCCTGCAGTAACCTGAGTTCCTCTTATCGTGGCTCCGGGTAAGGCATGGTTATGCAGAGAAAGCATCCTTCCCTCACTGCAAAGTGACTGACTTAAAACAGCAGATCCCAAGGGGCTTTCTGGAGAATATATTTTAAGAATCGGAAAGAGGTTGCTTCATTCCCTTTCCTGGGGCTGCCCACTGCATATTAATGCTCCTGTCTCTGCACCATGGCCAAGGGGAGAAAGCACTGGGGATGTCAGACACAGATTTTCACTACCCCTCCTCTCCAGAATGCATCTGCATTGGGGTTTGGACCAGAATATGAAATATGAAGGCTTCTGCTTCTCCTGTCAGTTGGTAGAAGCAAGGAGGTAGAATGCTTCATGTCTTCAGCTGTGTGTCTGCCTTAGCACATAGTCAGCCATCGGTCTCGCATCTAAAGCATGACTGATTACACTGTGCTCCCACTGACTCCCTTACTTCGGTGCGCAGGTGTAGACTCAAGAAAGCCACGCCACCTGTCATGTTGTTGTTGTTGTTGTTGTTGTTGTTGTTCAGTCACTCAGTCATGTCCGACTCTTCGTGAACCCATGGACCAGAGCTCGCCAGGCCTTCCTATCTTCCACTGTCTCCCGGAGTTTGGCCAAATCCATATTGGTTGCATTGATTACATCGTCCAACCATCTCATTCTCTGCCGCCCCCTTTTCCGTTTGCCTTCAATCTTTCCCAGCATAAGGGACTTCTCCAAGGACTCCTCTCTCCTCATGAGGTGGCCAAAGTATTGGAGCCTCAGCTTCAAAATATGTCGTTCCAGTGAACACTAGGGGTTGATTTTTTTCAGGATGGATAGGTTTGATCTCCTTGCAGTCCAGGGGACTCTCAAGACTCTTGTCATAGGATGTTACAGTTGAGCCATGGGCAGAGATGGCCATGAACTGGTTCATCTCAGTTCCCTTAGCCCACCTCCTCAGCCTCACACAGCCACTAACCTGGCCCAGTTTCCTAGCTTCTGGCAGCAAGAGGGCTCCTTTCACTATTGGGGTTTTGGCACCATTGTGCCACCCCGAGTGGACCAAACCCATCCAGTTTCAGATGTTAAGAAGGGTCTGGCCTGGTTAACAGTTGGATGAGAGACCACCAGGAAATATTAGGGGTCTCCAGGTAGGGCTAGGAGAGGATCCTTCTTGAAACTCGGGGGTGGGGGGGGGTTGGTGCCAGTCAGAACTGACGGGATGAGACTGGATGAAGGAATGGTCCAACTATGTATAATCATACATAAGACAAGGGAAATGGTTCTTTCTGGGGGGAAAATAAGGGAGACGTCATCTAGGAGTTGGTGACCCAAACAGCCCTCTCCAAGGTGCCATTACCGAGTAATCACTGGCATATTATGGGAATCTGCTGTATCAATTACAAACTTAAGATGCTGCTTCATCCCTGTTAATGAGGCACCAAGCCTACATCATATTCTGTAGTCATGCAGAAAAATGAGCTGGCTGATATGCTGTGGCAGGCTATCAAGAGACTTCTAGATGGAGTCGAAAGATTAATGGGAGCGGCAAACCTGGAATGAACACTTGCCAAACATGTGTAAAGAAACAAGGATTTATCTGAGCAAGCTGAAAACAAGATTTCTGTTTCACCTGATAATGCAGATAGATGAGGAGACAGGGGAGAGTCACGGAACGTAGAGAGGGAGCAGAGAGAGATGGTTTAGGAGGTGATGTTTTCACAATATGCTCAGTTATGTCCACTTGCATAATCTATCACGTGCTACTGACAGCAAGGCATGCTGGGATTGCGGCCTTCACACTATCCACAAGACCTCCAGGGGGCGCTATTGAGCCCAGTTTCATGGAATGGCAAACTTCACTGGTGCTACCGAAGCCACCAAAGTAAGTTCAGCACCCTGGATAGCTCCGGGGAAGCTCAGAATGAAATCAGGAGGAACTTCAGTGTCCCCAATGAAAGAGATAAAAGAGGAGTCACCTGTAGCCACAGAAGGAGTGCTTTGGAGAAGTTATTTTTGAACGACAACTCCCCAGGATTCCCCAGGAGCAGCAGCAAATTCCACACTGACTTCAGAAATCTGGGAGCAAAAGGATAAACAGCTTGGGTGAAGCCTAGAGTAGGATGCTTTGTACGAACCACAGAGCTTGCAACACTGCCCAGCTGTTCCTAATCCCCCTCCTAATAAGATGATCCTTTGGGTTGGTTAAAAAGATCCCAAACATCTGAGGGTATATAGCTTTTCAGCCTGAAAGTGTTGGGGTTTTGCTTTGGATGGTACATTCCCTAATTCTCTAATTTGGGAGTCCCACCTGATGGGCCCATATCATTTGAGAGCCATTCTTGGTGGAAAGGCGAATGGAAATGATGGAAAACATGATGTCAATGGTGGTGAGAGTGATGTGTAGTGGTCGGAGTTCATACCCTCACTCGAGCTTGAGGCATTGGACAACTTTGGACTTGCCAGTGAATCTCGAACCTGGACCACCTCCAGGCAATCTTATGATTTTATTTTTTTTAAAAAGGATGAAAAAGCCAATTTGCCTCATGTTGACCATTTTGAAGGAGAAACAAGACACATGGGTGCCATGAAAACAATGATCCTACTGAAAGTAAAGACCAAGACAAGGAGATGAGTGAATGGATAGGTCGCATTACAGGCCTGAAATGGTGAAGTCAAGCAGCGGGAAAATGGAAACAACAGCCCTGCCTCTTGGAACCAAGATGGTAATTGCTTCATCTGGTATCTTTCATTCCCAGGACCCCAAGGAATGTTGCCAGCATTAATTAATTCTCTCCACATCCTTGTGAGCGGCAAGAACCTACAGCTTTATCTACATTTTACAGGAGGCAAAACAGGCCCACCGGGTCACCCAAGAAAATCAGGAAAGAAAGCAAATTCAATGTACTAGCCTTCTGTTGCCTCTCATAATCCCTCAAACTCTCTCTCTCTCTCTCTCTCTCTCTCTCAATGTCAGATGAGGCCATCAGCTCACCACCTCTCCATGGCCCCGAAAGAATGGGGGGGGGAAGAAAGTCCAGTTTTCTAAAGCCAATCAAAAGACTGGTACATGCAGTGCAACAAGCGTCAGATCAAAAGAAATGCTAACAAGGGCTCCTAGGTGTAGAAGATTGGCACCTAAATACACATTTCTCCTCTCAAGGTGTGTGCAGTTCCAAACGGGTTTGTGTAGTGGCAGAAGCACAGTGCATTAAAAAAGGGAAGCTTGCACAGCCAACTATGATAATCCTACTGCTTCATGGATGATGGCAATGGATGCATTGGCAGTAGTTGCCATTCGATGGCTAGTTGGCCTTCTTTATTTATTTATTTATTTATTTATTTATTCTTGTATTTATATCCCGCTTATCTACTACATGTAGTACTCTAAGCGGCTAACAAAAGCAATAAATGCAAATCAGCAACAATAGAATAAATCAAATAAGCAAAATCAACATAACACAGTAAGACAACGTAACATATAGAATCCTCCTACATCCCAGCATGCGGAGGAACAAATCCTAGCAAAATTAAAATTAGACACACCGAGAAGGCAGACTAATTTAAAAGCGATGACGATGGCGGGGGGGGGGGAACCCAACTGAAATCGCCAAAGGCCTCTCGGAACAAAAAAGTTTTTAAAGCTTTCCGAAAGGCCTGCAGGGACTCTGCAGAGCGCACTTCGCTGGGGATGGCATTCCATCACATTCACATTAGTCCTTCTTCACTGGACACACTTTCCTTCCAAGGAATTCTTGGTGTTATATGAGCACAAGAACATAAGCAGAGCCCTGCTGGATCAGGCCAACGGCCCATCTAGTCCAGCTTCCAGTATCTCACTGTGGCCCCATCAAATGCCTCTAGGAGTACATGAGACAACCAGAGACCTGTTTCCTGATGCCCCTGAATCTGGAATTTTAAGGTACTCTTCTTTTAAGCCTGGAGGTCACACTTTCCCCCCATCATGGCTGTAAACTGCGATGGATGTGTCCTCCAGAAATTGGCCCGACCCCCTTTTCAAGGCATCTAGGCTGGATGTCATCACCATATCCTGCGTCAAGGAGTTCCACAGAATAAGAATATGCTGGGTCAAGAAATATTTTCTATTGTCTGTCATGTTGTCTTTGGCCTGAGGCCACTCTGAATTAAAGACCTTCAAAGGGTCCTATCGTTAAAACCCTGGTCCTGTTAAATCCATCCAGTGTTACAATTTCGTGATTCTGTGAAATGCAGTAGGATGTGATGCAAATCTCAAGGTTTTGTTTGCATTAAATTCTCTGTCTTAAGCAAGCTGTTCCAGGCCATCTGGGTTGTTTGCTTTTTGCACATTCTTGGTTTTTCTGAACATTTGTTTTTAGATCATATGCACAGCTTACCAGGTTGGCTTTGTTCTACAAGCTTTGCAACACATTCTAAACTGTCAGCTCATAATACGGTCTCATTCCTAGAGCACAATTTATTTATTTATTTATTTATTTATTTATTTATTTATTTATTTATTTATTTATTTATTTATTTATTTCTATTTCTATTTCTATTTCTATTTCTATTTCTATTTCTATTTGTAATTCTAATTAAAACACAGCATTGAGAAGACACCTCTTTATTGCCTTCGATCTGTACCTCTCCTGCCTCTGTCATCTGTATTTCAGGTGAAACACTGTTTTGGCTTGGTACAAAGTTGGTACATTCTTCCTACATGGTTGATTCCTTTCTTTCTCTTTTCTTGTATGGATGTGCAGTCGTGTGCAGTTGCTCCAGTTAATTGAGGGATTTTATATCCTCCGCTAATGCATTGTCTTTACACATCTCCATCGCTCAGGGAACATGGGAAAACTTATTTATTTATTTATTTATTTATTTTTGAATTTATACCCCACCCATCTTCCCGCGGGAACTCTGGGCGGCTTACAGGGCTGAAGCAAGTCAGCAATGCACAACCAATCAAAATATAAAACAAAACAACAGAACAGTCACAACATATAATTAAAAACGCAGCGTAGACTTAGGCGCCCTTCCTTATGAGTCAGTAAATGAAGATTTAAAACCAACCCTTAATTAAAATAAACGGATGAAAACAGAACTTCTGCCATCCAATTTAGTTTTTTTTTTAATGCAGAGAAAAAAAACCCCAGTTGATACATCCATCAGTACTCTTCCATTGAGTGACACCTAATCAATAGGCGGGACGATTAACGGTCATTTGTTCCAATGACTTGGAATATGAAAAATGCCGCCATTCCAAAGACATTCATAACGAATGCCAAGGTTGAGCAGGGAGAGAATTAGATCAACTCAAAAGCAATTTAGAATTCTCACATAACTGTTAGAGATGCAACTCATAATGTCTTATTTTGGGAGAAATACACACACCGAATTGCAGCATTGCAGCCTGTTAAGGCCACTGTTGAGAAAGGTATGTGATGAAACCAACAAGTTTTGGAAGAGAAGCAGACCAAAACCCAAGAAATCTATGTACTAGATATTGCCCCTTGCCCAAGTGTTTCAAATCTACGTTAGGGGCAGGTGTAAAGCATCAGAAAAGATCAATATGAATGAGAAGGAGAAAACAGTCAAAAGTAAGTATGCACTGATAGAGAGGCTTCACTTCTAAAAAATAAATAACTGCAGAAAAGATGGAATGATGGTGCATGTCCACGGATGTGTGGGTGTGCATGGGTATGTGTGTAAAGTTAACCTGGGCATATGGATGTGCGAAATGAATTCAAAATGGACAATGAAAGCAAGGTTGCATAGAAAATCACCATTGTAATAGGCCAAAAATGTATTGAGAAGAAAAGATTAGTGGGTCTAAAAGACCCATGCCAGGCTTCCTTAAGAGTTCATTTTTTCTGAAAGGGATAATTTCCTTGCCAGGTTGGCATGGGAGCAAACCCTAATCATTCCTTACTATTCCAAGAATAGTGAGACAGCACCCCGGTATAAAAATCCAAGACATACAATCTACCATTTAAGAACGAACATCCTTCCATACACATACTCCTACATCCACGCGCAGAGCATCACTTGTACTCATTTTAAAACTGACAGTCGAGGAGCCCTATCAAAAAAACAATATAAATAAATAAATAAATAAATAATAACTTTTGTAAGTAGAATAGACCAAGGCAACAGTTAAAAGGCCAACTGTTTTCTGCTGTTCAAATTGCTCTTAGGTCAAGCTGCTCTTAAGTAGAGGTACCCCCTGTGTGTGCGTGCGTGTGCGCGCGCACACACACACATGTGTGTGCACGTGTGCGTGTGCACACGCTTGTGCCTTGGCACTAGATAAGCAGGATATAAATATAGCAAATAAATTGCTATATTTAGACGGAGGCATTAAGGTTAAGCACAACGGATCGCTTCTGTAAAGCACGGAGCATATTCACAGCTCCCTTGAAACTGGAGTCATCATCTTACCCTGCTTTCAAATCCAGTGATGAGCCTTTAATGTTCTAATTAAGAGATCTATCAGGAGCAGTCGTCCCGATTTCCAGCTCTTTACTTCCGATGCCTCTGGAGACTTCTCAGTATATCCCATTAATAGACATTTTGTTCTTATTTATTCGCCAAGTATTCGTTCTGCTGGTTTATGTAACGTTCGTGTTGCACAGTATGCATAATTCTTCAGCCAATCAGGTCATTAAGATGGTGCAGAGGAACAGGAGGGTTAACTCAATGGTATTTCCAGGAATTCTGCTTATATACCACCCCATACCACTACAAGTAGTCTCTGGGCTGTTTACAATTTTAATTACAGTGTGCAGGCTACACATTGCCCCCCCAGCAAGCTGGGTACTCATTTTACCGACCTCGGAAGGATGGAAGGCTGAGTGAACCTTGAGCCTGCTACCGGGGATTGAACCCAGGTCATGAGCACAGTTTTACCTGCAGGACAGGCATTTAACCACTGTGCCACAAGGTGTTTGTGTCTATATCGCTTGGCTGCTTTATAGGGATGGCTGTCCTTTGCACTGCTCTGGAAACGGAGTGGATGCAACTAGAGAAATGATGGCCGAAGAGGGGATTAAAAAGTGGGTGGGCATATAAACCAAAATGCTGCAACTCTATCACGTAGATGCACTGTGAAATGGGTTGATTCAACACTGAGCTCTTACCCAGTAGAATAGCCCTACGGGAAGACTGCTGGGACAGATCTGTGAGCTCAGCTGATGGAAGAGGTTTCTGCCAGCTGGTGAACATTTTTGCCCAGTTATAATCCTGGAGCATCATGCACTACTAGAGTGGAATAAATTATTCTATATACCATTATCCCAGGTGAGCTCAAGATGTGTGCACAGTAGACTGCATGGCTCACAGCTTTCTCCACAGACTCTTTTGTTACTGCTTTCTCATGACTCAAATCCTGTTCCTTATCGGTTGCACCAGAGTAGACCTGTTGAAGTCCCATTAAATCGCACATCCCATTGATTCCTCCAGGTTTCCACATCTAAGCCGCAGCCAATGTTTTCCTGATAATCTTTCCTTGGTCTGCTCTTGGCAATCCACGACCTCTGTGTTGTACTGTGACACTCTGCTAGTGTCATTTTTCTGTCTCCAGGTGCCAAGGCAGCAAAAATTACTGCTGCCACTTCATCTTCGCTTGATTCCATTTGACCCCAAAGGGGTAGGGTGGGAGGTGGGGAAATGACGACGGAGCAGCCTCTGTGATGGATTTCCTCATGCCACCATTGGGAAAATCCATTTTGGTTTTCCGAAGAGGCAAATTCATTTCCCACTGGCGTTTACTTGTCCTAGGCCTATTACTTTTCTAGTGATGGAGTTCCATTAAAAAGACAGAGGTTAGGAAACCACCGCTGGGTATCGTTAATACTGGCAAGGATTTTCAAAGACTCATGTGGGAGTTAAAAATGCCTCACTTCTATTGATTTTCAATAAATGGGTTTTTGCTTCTCAGACCAGTCTGGGATCTATTTTTCTCACAAGCAACAAAAAGCGATGTGTTTTGGCCATCGTTACGTGGACCCAAAGTTGGGACATAACTCACCGCTGTGGTTTACTGGGTTCTCAAGATTTCTTGGGTCTTTTGAACTTGGAACTAAGCCAGAGAGAAGGGTGAAAAATGAACACAGGGAAATATGAGCCAGGAGTTAATTTGTAAAGTCTTGGGCTGCATTAAAGTGTCTATAAAAAGGAACATGTGATAATGCACATTTGAATCTCCCTTTTTGAATGCCTGCTTCTGAAATGTTTTCTTGCCACTATAATAGTTTTAGATCTATAAAACTATAATTTTGGGTTCATAGGAGAAAAAATACAGTAGTTATCTGTAGCTAGTTGGTAGCAGACTGTATTCCCGAATCTGTTGTGTGTCAGTTTAATCAAGACAGTTGATAGCATTGATAAATCTGGCCTCCGATAACTTTTAACGGGTGTTCCCAAATTCTAGGCTCGCTCAGATTTGAAGAAGGAAATGGGAAAGGCTGGGCTGGAAGGTTCTCAGCTCTGTTTGCTTGGGCATCTCAGGATGGAAAGGGTTTTCTATCCTCCTTTAATCTGATGAAGGCAGCTAATTTAATTTAACCGAAGAAGAATGGCTGTATTAATGAGAGCTGGGCTTCTCTCCTGCAGCATTTGAAAGGGAAGGTACCTCTCTCTGTGCCTATACCATGGCCAAATTCGGCAACAGCCAGATGCAGTGCATGGGCAAGAGCTAAATTAAATTACTGCACGAGTTAAGACCATAATTTAGCTACAAATTTGACAATAATTCTATAATGTTGTACATTGCTCAGACAGATCTAATTTTCAATTGCAGAGATAAATCAATAGGAAGGGTAATTTTGCTCTGTTCCACTGAGTTCCCTCCTCTCTGTTTGCACATTGTGTTTTATTTCTCTTCTTTTGGATGCCTTTGGGCATCAACTGCCAAAGTGCAAATTGCCACACTCGGCCAGGAAATGATTAGTGTCCCAAAATCTACCAACTGAAAGGATTCATATCTTTTGGTGTTTCATCTTAATATGTCAGATTAAAAGGAGGCTATCCTGTTTGAGTATTCCAAATGATGCCTAAACTTGGCATAGAAGCATAGAAGTATTCTGATTCTGATTCTGGTTCTGGTTCCTCTTCGCTTCCAGACCAGAACTTGGATGTAACTAATGCTGCTTGTAACTAGTTACTTTGAGGTAGTGTAACTAAAAGTAAAGGGTAACTTTTCAGAAGTAACAATCAGCCCACATTACTTAAGTATAACAAGAAACATGCGTTGTCAAAATTTATATTTTAAGAACATGTTAAAGCATTTTAGAGTTGTTTTGACCCAAATTGTTTAGGCTAAGTTCAGGGTTCTTATCCATCCTAAGTGGCTTTAGTTTTGAATTTTGCATTTTTATACATCTTTCTGAAGGTCAAGATCAGAGTTGGGCATGAAAGGGGAGCCAGGGGGAATGAATGCAAGGTGTTCCTTTTTTAAATGTGATATATATTCACAGCTCAGTTTTGGGCACTGTATAGCAGCAAAGAGCCCCATGAAATCTGGGTCAGAGTGTAGTGTCCCTGCTTTGCAGAGTATAACTACACAACCTTTGCACACCCAGTGCTAGCTACTCCAGAGTCTGGGGCATGTTTTTATCACCTCCCCCTCGATGCTAGCTATCTGCTTCCCTTGGTGTCCACCTTCATCCCTGCACATCAGCCAAAGACTGATAGTACCACTCTATTCTCCTCTGGTCAGACCCCATCTGGAGTACTGTGTCCAGTTCTTGTTTATTCATTCACCCAGTGACCCAACAGCGCACAATCGACAAGAAAGATAAAGACATTATCCTCATGGGGGACCCAAGTATCCATCCAAAGCATATGTCAAGGGGAAGAAACATGGAACGATCACATCAGGTCGACCGTCAGTCATAAGAAGCAATAGTAAAGGTATTACTGGGATGACACAAAACAATAGATTGCAGGCAGACATGGAGTTCCACCCTCTGCGTGGAAGGCTGCATCCTCAAACCAGGTCTTCGCCAGTGGAAATGGATCTCTCCATACACCTTTCTCCATGCAGGATTATCCGGATGTTTCGGACTACGGTGTCCCTCATTCTTGACCTTTAGTCATGCTGGCTGGGAGGATGGGAGGTCGTACTGGAACCGATCCAGAAGGCACAAGGTTAAGGGAGGTTAGGTCAGTGGCTGATGTGGAAGGATGCTGCCTGCAACCTAGTGGCCCTGCAGACGGAAGATCCCGGGACTCGTAATCCAAACTAGCCCAGACGCTGAAGGATGAAGGGCACCTTAATGACTAACTTTCATATTTTAATGTAACGTTTCGTGGACACGTCCACTTCTTCAGACATGTAGCTTCCTTCCTTCCTTCCTTCCTTGTAACTTAACCAAGGGAAGGTTAATCAGGGGGAAAACTATCATTACCATTTTCATTTCTTCTTTCTGCTGTTCCAGTTGACTTTGTCCTGAATGATTCGTGGCTGAGAGCTTTTGATTCTGCTGGATTTCTATATTATTTTTCTGTGTCATGCAAGCTGCTAACCTGTTATTTAGAATTCCATTTGATGGCAGATTTACATTTTGAATAGCAGAACCGCATCTCTGGAGCGGCATTTAATTGACACAGAGAAATGTCTCCATTTATTCAAAGGAAGCTAAGAGACCGTAATGTGTAATTTGGACGGCAATTAGTCTCCTCCAGTGAGGTTAGCTAATGAAAGGCTGTGTTTAACTTCGGTCAAGTTAAACAATTCGGTGAAGGGGACCCGGATAAAGAAAGGGTTTGTATGTGGTGGCCCAGAGAGCTATAATTTTTTTTAGACTGGCCTTAGGAAAACAGGAAATAAACCTGCACTCTGCAACTTTCTGCCATTCTTGCACTCAATAGGATTACTCAGGAACAAACTGTTATTAAATTACCACGAGGAGCAAAACCGTAAGCCTGCCTTACATAAGAATGCAGAATATGATTACAAATACGGGCAGAAATGTGATTCCGTCTTCTGCCATGCACTTGAACCGAGGCTGAAATCAAAACGGCATACTATTATTAAGACCTCTTACATCTTTCGGATGAATGAATAAGTAGTTTACAAGAGAAGAGGGAGGAAAGATCAATGCTGAAGCATCTAGCAATATATGTATATATATATTTAAGGCTGAATGAAGACAAAGGAGCTACTGACAGATTCCTTTGTTTAGTACGACCCCCCCACACACACTGCAACCCCCCCCAAAAGAGGGGTTTTTGAATTCATATCTCCCCTCCCATTCCTCCTTGAACTTTCTTCTGCATCTTCTTGATCTCCTATCTCTAACCTCTTTGTTTGTTCTAGTTTCCAAATGCCCCTGTTGCTTGTATGTCCTTCTTTTGGATCACAGTAAATCGCTTTAGGATCAGGCATGCCCAAACTTTGGCCCTCCTGATGTTTTGGACTAAAACTCCCAGAATTCTAAGCTTCGATTGCCAATGGCAAAGGACTGTGAGAGTTGCAGTCCAAAACATCTGGAGGGCCAAAGTTTGGACATGCCTCCTTTAGATCAATTAAGATCAGCGTTCGTTCAAGGCTGTTATGGTGTCTGTTTCCATAGCCCAGGAGAAACTTGAGGTTCACCTCTAGAACTTTCTCTGCTACTGATCCACGAGCTTCCCCTTGAGAAACAGGAGCCCAGGCACCTGCTTTTCCTGAGTTGTATCTTTGGGGCCTCTAGATTTGTGGTCCCCAACCGTGGGTCACCAGACACATTTGGACTACAACTCCCAGAAAACCTGGCCAGCACCGCAAGTGGGAGTTTTCATCCCATAACATCTGGGAATCCGAAGTTGGGACCTGTTGGTCTAAACATGTTCTGTCAGCTCTGGAGGGCAGATGTGACCCTGCATTTATACATGAAAAGTATGAGTGTGTGAATGAAGAAAAACTTAATAAATGCAGAACAGATATCCACCCCTCAGTGTTCCTTCCTTCAGTTGTCTTCATTTTGATAGCAGAGAGGTTGTGCTAGATTCCTACTCTTCCCTTGGCCCTTGGTCTGCATTTGTTACTCTGTAAAGCTCTGGTAGATCAGGGCATGGTGGCTCAGCAGACTAAGGCTCCGGAAACTGTCAGCTGCAAAGTCGGCAGCTCGGCGGTTCGAATCCTGGGTGCCATGCAGCAGAGCGAGCTCCCGCTGTTCACCCCAGCTCCTGCCAACCTAGCAGTTCGGAAGCATGTCAATGCAAGTAGATAAATAGATACTGCCGTAAAAAGCGGGAAGGGAAAACAGTGTTTCCTTGCAGCCATGCCGGCCATGTAGCCATGGGCTTGCACAACCCTGGCTCTTCAGCTTGAATACAGAGATGAGCACCACCGTTAGAGTCGGACATGACTAGCACGCATGCATGGTGGGGGGAACCTTTACCTTTTTAAAGCTCTGGGAAGATTCACTGCCTAATACTAACCGTCTTCATCTTGGATCAGAGACACCACCTTTCTTGTTCAACCTGTACATATGTATGGGAAAGGTGTCTGCTGTTTTCAGGGGACATCCCTCCCTCTGATTCGTGTTGCAAAGGTGTTCCTGTTGGCAGATCTCATAAGGAGCTTGGATGCCAAACTTATTATTGCCTGAAATGCACCGTTTCTTGACAAGGCTCTGCTCTCTGCTCCAGTACTCTGCTGTCTCCTCATCCATTACATTTTTTTTATCCTGCCCTTCTTCTTAAAAAGGTTGCAAGGCAGCTTTTATCATTAAAATGATGATGTTTACAATCTGAAAAAAGGAAGTATATGGACATTTTTAAAAAACCTAAAATGTTTCTGCTGAGTTCCTGGGCGTGGGACCTTTATGGAAAAACTAAAAAAATTAGTTCCACATATTGGGTCTTTCGCTCCATGCCTGGCCCTCGAATGAAGTCCTCTGAAATTCAAACAAATCTTTGGGTCAACCTTTATCGTATGCCTTGACACGGCGAAACCACTTTGAGTAATACCAGGAGGTAAAAGCGGGGCAGAAAAGGGGAGAAATTAAATCTCATTCCCCTTTCCCATTTATTTATCTGTCCTGACAGGTAAGGAGTCCCTGGGGTGGCTTTATCTGCATACAAAGATTTGGTTGCCAGAACTGGAATCCCACCTATGGTCCATTGGCTCCCTTCCTAATAAGCATTCTTAGGACTGCATGTTGAGCAGAGAATTGTATGCATAAGTTTAAATGCTCGTGGCACATGCTGTGCTGTTGGAGATTGAGCTGAGATGATTGTGAGGTTTTCTCCCTTACCCTGTGAGAGTACAAGGGAGTTTGTTCTCCAGTGGTTTTTCCTCTTCCCTCCTCCTCCTCTATTTTTTCTATTTCTTTTTGGCTTGCATTGCAAAAAAAGGATTAGTTCATGTATTGACGGACATTGTTTTCTCCAGCTTACCCTTGCCAATAAATGCATTAGAGGAAATTTTGAGAGATATAATGCACTGAACTGATGAACAGAGGGGGGAATATTTGGCCTTTTGGACAGAATGGGAACTCAGCCCAAAGCCCAGGAGGGATGTCACAGCATTTCCAATTTTGCCACTGACGAAACAGGCTGCAACGTGATTCTGGCCATGGAGTTTAAGGCTGGGAATCCAGCCCTTGGACTTTGGTTGGCACTTGAAATGCATTACCCAAGGGGCTGGACCTCTCTGGGGGAGGCAGTTCGGCACCTTGGATGGCTCCTGTAAAGTGCCTGCTAAAACCCTGATGGGATGTCCAGCTCCCCTGCAAAGCTGGAAATGAAAGTTGAAACCCTCCACTGGGAGAATGCAATTAGCAGAGGGGTTTTGGCTTTGCAGAGAAATCTCCCTGCACAAGGCAGGGCAACAGGATGGCTCAGATAAGACCACCCATTCAAGATCAAGCCAAGGGCCATGCCTCTTTGTGGGGCTTGGGCAAGCATGCCCAGTGGTCTCAGAAATGTGGCTGGGAGGGGGAAATGGGGGTGGAAAGTGAATGGAATAGAATATTGCAAAGAAAGGGAGAAGCAGGCAGGATGGAACCCTTAATTGGAGCAAAACAGAGCCTTGATAGGGAATTAGAAGAATCCTTTGAAGAAAACAGAAATATAAATAGCAGGGATACAGCGGATCTGCAAGAAACTGTAAAGGGAATGCTCTACCTGGTGTGGTGCAGTGGGCAGAGGGACAGATTAGGATTCAGCCATGGAAGCTCACAGGGGGAGTGGGACTGATTAAACCACTCCTTAAAAATCTCCCTTCATTTAAAAATCCTGTTAGGGATCCCTATAAAGTTGGCTCTGACCTGGAGGCAGAGGAAAACTATCAACCAAAAGCATAAGAAGAAAGAAAGTGCCATGGATGGCCAGCGAAATATTTAACCGAATGGAAGAGAGAAGAAAGTAGAAGGATGTAAATGAAGATTGGTACCAAGTCACAAACCAGGAGATTAGAAGAAAGATCCGGGAACCAAATAGAGGATCTCGCACTGCAGATATTTTGCAGCTGCCACTCGCTTCCTCACCTACCATTTGCTTCTGCAGGTGAAACATGCACCAACAGACAGGTCCTCTTCCTGTAATGGAACACATTGCCTGGCAGCAGCTTTCTTTGGTTCAGAGGTACATTTTCTGACAGAACGCAACCTTCCTCCCCAACTGCCGGTGGAGTTTTGTCCCCTGGAGCTTCTTTGGCTCCGGATGAATCATGCAGTCGTTCTCCGTTGAGTGCGGCTGGGCTTCCTTTCCTGCCTTGGGCACCAGATTCTTCCAACGGCATATCTGCAATTGAAGCTGTGCCTTCGGCAAGCAGTAAGCTGCTTCCTCAACCATTACCAACCTGGTATGAGGAGGCTCGCAGCTATCCAGAAAAAGCCGTCCCTGCTCCCTTTGCTCTCCTCAACACATAAGAGCACAAGAAGAGCCCTGCTGGATCAGGCCAAAGGCCCATCTAGTACAGCTTCCTGGATCTCACAGTGGCCTCACCAAATGCACCCCTGGGACCGAACAAGACTAGATCTCTGTCTCCTCATACCACCCCCCTGCATCTGACCCTTGAAGTGTGTGTGTGTGTGTGTTGTGTCATTACAGTCGTGACCCCGGTTTTAAGCCTGGAGATGACACATCTCCATCATGGTTCGTCACCTGTGATGGACTTTTCCTCCAGGAATCTGTCCAATTCCCTTTTGAAGGCATCCAGGCCAGATGCCATCACCACCTCTTCTGGCAGCGAGTTCCACAGACTAACAATGCACTGGGTAAAAAAAAAAATCTTTTGTCAATTGTCAATTGCTTAGTGCAGAAATGCAAATGGTGTGACTCAAGCGAGTGTCATAGATTTGGTCTTGAAAACCTGACCCACGTTGGGATGAGGCCAGGAGGAATGCGCGGGCAATGCTGTCCCAAGACGTTACGTCCCCTGAGGCAAAGAGCACAGCTCAAGAGTATCCGCTTGCTCCTGCCCCCTGTAGAAAATCTGACTGGACCCAGCAGCTGAGTCTGACCAGCTGAAAGCATAAAGAAATGTCCACCTTTTCTCCTATATCTCCCCAGCATATGCCACCTGAGGCAAATCTGCAACTCTTGTGTACCAACCCAACCAAGCCTGTGCATGAGGGATGGCTAGGATCATGAAACGGGTCATATATTTCCTTTACATTCCTCTTGTGTGGTTTTTCTAAGTCATGGATTGGCCTCTCCTTGCTACGTAAAAAGACCTTGCTTTTTACAGAGGCATTTGGTGACCTTCAGGAATTTTTTTGTTTTGTTTTGTTCCGCCATCTTGCCAAGTACTTATTTTTATTTTTGTTATTTGTTTTTATTATGTGCTCGATTTTGCTTTCTTTGTTCCTCTTTGTTGTTAACCGCCTGGAGTTCCTTTGGGAAGATGGTCTAGAAATCTAGAAATAAATAAGAGTGGAAGGGTACCCCAATGCAGTTAGTTGTGCCACAGGGACAAAGGCAGTAGGCAACAGTGCCAGAACAAACAAATTAAAAAGCAAAGCAAAGCAAAACGACAAAGTAATATTATTTCCTGCATGCTTCAATGACCAACTACAAGAGATTAGAGCAGTTGCTTGCACTTTCCTCTTAAGCCTAACATTTATGAATGTCCCCTTGTCTGACTTGCAGCAGAGATGACAACGCACACCGTGAATGATTGGGCACGAACCAGCGAGAAATACAGTACCTCTCCCCTACCTCATTGATTCCAAAAGAAGAGTTAAACAAGTGCGCAAGTCAATCTGGTTGTAATCCATGAACCTTTTCTGAGCTCAGCTGTCTTTCCCTTTGACATTGGGATCGGCCAAGACACCAAAGTGGCAACCCCACACCCAGTCGACTCAAGAGAGGGTTCTAGGGCTTAGGGGCCCTCATTCCCAACTGGAGGGCTGAGCGTTGTTCAGAGTCTTCCCATATTTGCGATGCCGCTCCACCCAGGTCTTGTTCTGCCTGGGTCCCCTTAAAATAAGGGGCCCTGTGGGATTCGTGCCCAACTGGCTCCATTGGCTGCTATTTGTGTCTACATTTTGTCAAATGGGTCTTCTAAATCCATCCGGATGACGCGGTGCTGGGATGGTATCGCACGCCTGCAGTGTTTGTCGGCAGGGGCAGAGACGGCCTCGCCCGGGGTGCAAAACGATCCCCGAAAGAAGCGGCCTTGCATTATCAAGGGCACAACCTGTTGACAAGAGTCCCTTTGGTGGGTAG
Source organism: Phrynocephalus versicolor (assembly GCA_023846285.1). Taxonomy (NCBI): domain Eukaryota; kingdom Metazoa; phylum Chordata; class Lepidosauria; order Squamata; family Agamidae; genus Phrynocephalus; species Phrynocephalus versicolor. Next base: position 9,241,137 of record JAHTLZ010000213.1, on the reverse strand, counting down.
TGCCGATTTCCGTTTCTCTACTTTGGAGCGAGCTTTGAAACCAACACATCCCTTCTTCCATGGAGTGGCACTGCCCTTCCCTGCTTCCTTCACTTAGTTCTCTATTTTAATGATCCACATCAACGTTCTACCACATCTCTGAGCCTCCCCGTTGACATGACCTTCAGTGACGCTTGTGGGACGTCTCTGTTGATCGTACCTGGTGATTTTGCTATTAACATAGGGGGTTTTTTTGGAGGGGGGGCTCTTCTGTCTTGAGCAGAAGTTTCAGCTTCCGGAGTCCGCAGGGAAAAAACACCCACAAACACTTCCTTGCGCTACATCCACGAGGCTTTGCTGGCCGCCGCCAGGAGCGCGGCAAACGCCGACTTGGGATTCTGAGCGAGTTCATCCGGTTTGCCAAATTCGGCTACCTGAAAGTCATCGGGAACGAGAGATAACAAATGTCAGATGCATTAGTAAATGTCAAGTACGAAGCAAGAATACAGTGAATTTTTATGAGTTTCCTATCATGTAAAAATTGCCCTGGGGAAGGAGAATAGCTATGAAACAAAAAAAAGGAGCATTGAGAGTCAGCAGGACTGGAATTCTCCTGTTACTTTCTTTTCCCAGTGTGGGTTTGCTCTACCTTGCATCACACACATTCCCACAAAATAACTTCTAACACTAATTACAGAATAAGGACACATGCAGTTTGCAATCGCTTTTTCTTCAGGTGGATTTCACACACTGTAAATTAGCACTGAGTCCTGTCTGAATTCCCTAATGCTGAAGGTAGAAGGGGAAACCTGCAAATATAAAACGTTGAGTCCAATTGATAATCTGGATGGCAAGACTTTTGGGACAGGCTAGGAGCTATGGAGGTCACAGGAGCATCTCAGATCCCTCCGGTTTAGTACCTTTCCGTTGTCCATCACCAAGACACGGTCACAGTCGTGGATGGTGTTGATACGATGAGCAATGGTCAAGACGGTACAGTCTTTAAAAGCGGCTTGGATGGTCTGCTGAATTTTTACGTCAGTCTCGGAATCGATGGAGGCAGTGGCCTCATCGAGAAGGATAATCTGTGGAAGAAAAATGATTTGTGTGAACCGGCACTGTAGAATGCTACTAGGGAAAAACAGACCATCCATCCATCCAACCCTACCCCCACCCCACCCCCACCCCCACTCTCTCTCTCTCTCTCTCTCTCTCTCTCTCTCCCTCTCTCTGTCTGTCTGTCTATCTATCTATCTATGTCTTGCCCATGGACACATATATGGGCAAGGTTAGTGGACCTCTGCACACAAAGGAGCCAAATTGGTAGACATCCCTTTTTTCTTTCTTTCAGCAAGGGAGTACATTGTTATGTGCCAGCTGTTAGGCCAGACATAGGGTTTCTCAGATTATGGGCCTCGAGATCCTGGGTAATGTGCCTTTTGCAATGAGGAGCCCCTGATGGCTTGGATCCCGTTGTGGTTTCCAGAAAGACGATAGCAGTGGTGGCAAACCTTTGGCACTCCAGATGCTTTGGACCACAACTCCCACAGCCCTTTGTCATTAGCAGTACAGGCTCGGAATTCTGGGAATTGTGGTCCGAAACATCTGGAGGGCCGAAGGTTCGCCATTACGGGACTATAGCACCCATTCCTATGGCTGGGCTTGATCCGCTCACCGTTGTGATCAAACTGAGGAAGAATACAGATCGAACCCTGTTTTTAAGAGGCAGGGCTCCTCAAACATTCAAAACCAACAAGGTGCTCCAGACTTACTTTTGAATTCCGCAGGAGGGCTCTTGCCATGCAAAGCAGCTGACGTTCCCCCACCGAGAAGTTTTCTCCATTTTCGACCACCTGTGCCTCAAGCCGTCCTGGCAGCTTGGAAATCTAGAACACAAGGGAAGCAGCCCCAGAGTTATTTGCCCTACAATGGCCGTGGTCTCATTAAAGTTTTCTGTGCATCTTAATTTGATGGGTAGGTTTTTTTTTCCGGTTTTTGATGCACAGTTCGTGTCCTGTCGACAGCGTAGTATTTTACTGCTCTGTGCCCATCTCTACTTGATTACTGTGCATCTTTTCCCTTTTTTCTGGATCTATTTTTTAAGTCTCCATCGCAGGAAGTGGCAGGAAATGGGGTATGAAGCTTATTATTGTGTATTTTCTGGGGTCGCTCATCGCTAGAGCAGCAAAGAACTGCACATCTTTAAGGGAAGTTTTTTAAACCAACCCCTAGCAGGGGTTTAAAAAACACCGGTGAAAGAGCGCTTCCGGGGGCTTGGTCAGTCGGGGCACCAAATTACTTCCCTTCGCGGTTAGGATGCGAGCTTTTACTGTGCAGTTCGCTGCAGCAAAAATGCACAGAAAATGCTGGTAAGACTGCGGCCAATGAGAACTGAAGCTGATTCTTTTGCGTCAGCTCTGACTGGCCGTGATGGTTCCCCCAAGACCCCAGGTGAGATTCTATCCTAGTCTTAGCCCTACTAGAGATCCTTCATCCTAGCTGGGGGAACGGTGCCCCTGCACTGAACAACTGTACAACAAAACAAGCACATTTGGCAAAAAGAGCAGTTGTCTGAATTTTCACGTTGTCTGAATTTTCAGTGAATTTTTTAATTTTTAGCTTTTTATTTATTTATTTATTTTATTTTATTTTATTTTATTTTATTTTATTTTATTTCTATACCACCAGTCTTCCAGGAGGAACTCCGGGCGGTTAACCATATAAACAAGCAACACGAACAGATACAGCAATATAATAAAACACAACACAGGAAATATATAAGATAAATGAACGGTACAATTAATAATTTGTTAATTATTAATGAATTATTAATATTAATTAAAATTAATACAATTAATTTTGAGATTAATGACACTCCATTAAAGAAAGAATCAAAGCTTTTTGCTTATTGATTTTTTTAAAAACATCAGGAAGAAAGTGAAGTATACAATTTGCCCCCCAAAATCTGAACAACATACTGTGCTTTTCATAAACGTCCTCCCCAGGGCTTCCCAGATCTGGTCATCGGTGTGTTTGTTAAAAGGGTCCAAGTTATACCTGGAAGGCAAGAATAAGAATAAAAGGAATTTTACTACATGCTATTTCATTTGCGTTAATAGGGCTTACAGCGAACCACCTCACAATTTCAAGTTCCTTTCTAGGTGATATTACACCCAGTGATATTATGAGGAATACAGCTTGTTATATTTAACAAGTGATGCTTTGGAGTTTGCTCAAAAAGGCCTATAGTAGACTCTTTGTATGGTCTTGACTTTAGACGGGCACGAACCAGTGGTTCGTCAATTTAGTCATCAGCCAAACAGGTGTTTGGTGCTTCAAGGTTCTGCCTCCTCCAATCGGCGCCCACTCAGAGGCAGCGGCCTTACTTCCCTGCCCCGCCTCTTCCGAGTGCTGCTTCTGAGTGGCCGACCGCCAGAGGAGGTGGGGCTTTGAAGTGCCTAGCATCGGTTTGGCTGATAAACAAACTGACACGAACCACCAAACCAGCAGTTCATGCCCGCCTCTAGTCTTGAATTTAAACCACCGAATTCTACAACAAAGCAGTGTTGGTGAAGGATTGTGCCACAGTTTTGTATATAGGAAGAGGCTATTATTAACTTTCACAAGGGCATTGGGAAGGCTTACACAAATTGGGAGGGGGGGTTCTAAACTGCAGTGGGGAGCTGTAGATCCACCTAAATAATATAAGTGTTTTCTATAATTTATGTAATTTTTATATGATATGTGTTTATACCTTGGATGCCTGGTTTGGGATTAATTCAAATGAACAGGAACTCAGTGTGGGTTGGATTACAAATTGTGATTGATTAAGGATGGTACAGTGAAAATAAATGCCTTCCTTGAGTGCCTGTAAAGCATCAGGATTAACTTGCGAACAGGGTGATGCATGACAGCATCTCATTCTGTATTGCACAATAAGTTTATTATGGTCATATGAGCTGTTTTGATACACGTCCAGCAATTTATACCCAATACAAAGAACATAGAGCCAGTTTTCAAAAAGCAGTTAAAAGTTAGGAAGTGGCTTCAAATAAATCAGTTGGGCCTTCTGCTTACAACGGCAAGGAAAAATTAGGAAGTTGATCGGTGACATAACCAACAGGGTAGTGCAAAACTTTTTGCAAGAGGGGAACCAATGAAATCATTCCTTGCTTTTTCATGGAAGTTACAAATCTGGAAGAACATGAGGCAAAAATCCAGGACCCCTAAGCATGGAGAATCGTGTGTAATTTCGGTGGGGCGGCCAACATTACACTCCAAGGTATAAGCGTTAAGCATTAGCCGCTGGGTTTAACTTTGGCAGGAAATGGTGAATGGATACTTGCAACAACAGCTACCTTACTGTACCTACAAACAGAACAGGATCTTGAGGGATAACAGACAGCTTCGACCTCAGAGATTCCAAGTCAACGGTGTGGATATTGATGCCATCGATCACAATGGTGCCTGTGGTTGGTTCCACTAACCGGAAGAGTGCTGCCCCTAAAGAGGATTTTCCTGCAAGAGTCAAAGAGTGTCATGTCGGTTATTTTTCCGTTTTTTAAATATACCTGGAAGAACTCCGAGCCAAAGGCCCAGGATGCTAATCTCCAAGGATAAAGAAACGCATCTGTGAATATAATAGATGATTCCAATGCGGATATGAGATCTAATTTCTCCTTGTGATGTCGTTAGGATTTATATTTCTATAATTTTTGTATTAAGGATGGATTATTTAGTTGGCCTTGAATCACATCTCTGGAACACGAGGAGATCTCCATTTTTAATGACATGCTGCGTAATGTATGGATTGAGAATAGAACATCTCTGAACCTGTGTTCTCCTTCTCAATCTGTTTTGGGGGAATTACATTTCCCTCAAGCGACAATTAGAGCCGTTTCGGCAGTGGAAGATGCTGCCCCGAAGGAGGGTGGTGGATTCTCCTTCTTTGGAGGTTTTTAAGCAAAGGCTGGGTGGCCATCTGTCGGGAGTCCTGTGATGGGGGTTCCTGCATGACAGGGGGTTGGTCTGGATGGCCCTTGAGGTCTCTTCCAACTCCATGATTCTCTGATTCTCTGATTCATTCCTCCGGTTGTGAAAGGAATAAAAAGATTAACCAAAGCAAACAAAAAGAATGCATACCTGAGCCCGTCCGACCGACAATCCCAACCTTCTCTTTGCCACGAATGCTGAGATTAATGTCACAAAGGACTTCAGGAGTGTTTTCTCGGTATTTCATCCGATATTGTTGAAAAGTGATTTCACCTTTATCGGGCCAATCTCTGGGAGGTTTGACCAGAGCAGAACCCTCCTTCATTTCAGGGACACACTTCTGGAAGAGACAGGGAAGGGTCTGTAAGCCGACGTGAGTCTTCACCTCGCACATGCTTGCATAAGACCTTTGCGCAGAAAAGAATAAACCAGCAGAAAGTTGAGATCGTCCTTCAACTGGGGACGGAGGGTGTCATACCGTGATGTATTCTGTGATCTGCTCCACCGAAATGAATTTGGCTTCGGTTTCCGTTCCTGTCCTCACACACACTTGCAGGAGCCCACTGAGCTAAAAGCAAGCAAACAAGAACAGTTAGAACATGTTTTGGTCCTGTAGATGCCCTAAGGACATCTGGTCTCACCTCGGAAGCTAAGCAGGGTCGGCCCTGGTTAGTACTTGGATGGGTGACTACCAAGGAATACCAGGTGCTGTAGGCCCCAGGAGTAGGAAATGGCAAACCACTCCAGTATTCCTGCGAAGAAAACTCCATGGACATGGGGTCATGAAGAGGCAGTCACGACTGTAATGATGCAATAAGCACTCTCTGGGTGGATTACAGCTTAATAATTAGCAAGCTGGGTACTCATTTTACCGACCTGGGAAGGATGGGAGGCTGAGTGAACCTTGAGCCTGCTACCTGGGATTGAACCCTGGGTTGTGAGCACAGTTTTAGCTGCAGGACAGGCATTTAACCACTGCGCCTCGAGGTAAGCCCAGTCCTTTGTAAATTCCATGGATCCAATGGGTCTACCGTGTTTGTGAATGAACTGCCCTGCCCAATGGATTTCAGCCATTGTTCCATATCCAAAAACAGCCATTTGGGCTGGGTTTTCTCAACACCTTTTCCTGGCTAAGGTAGGAGACAAGATGGCCTCATTCTGTAAGGAGAAAGCTTAGGTGGGCTCTCTGTTGGAGTTATGGGGCAGGATAGGTTTATTTATTGTTTATTTATTCATATATTTATATACCGTCTGATTTTCCCAATGGGAACTCAGGGTGGTTAACAAAATCCAAGTCGTACTTCACTCTGCCTCCCGTCCCTGACCCTGTCACCTCCCACTATTTTCCGCCTGAGGCGAAAGCCACATTCCGTCTAACGGTAGGGCCGGCCCCTACCCGTGGGCGTCAAGAGATCAGCTTTCATCTCCTTTCATATATGGCAGCAGGCATGCTGAACCAAGGGAAGAGAAAAGGAGTACTGAAATTAGAAAGAGAGTCTGAGAAGAAAGCTATTTGGCAGCCGCAGCTCTTGAATGATCAACCCTTGAGGCAGTTTCAGAGCTAATACAACGGCCTGTGGAGAAGGGAAAAAAAAATCCCTCACCATTTGACTTGAGGGGGCCTGTGTTTTACAGCCTTCTCCATCATCTCCCCAGGAAATATTTATCCTTCCGGAGAATGCGTTAATAAATGGAATCATAATTTACCATGTTGAAAGTGCCTCATACTTGAGGAGAAAATATGACACTTTCAAGAATTCTTTCCCCCCAAAAATGCATAAAAATCTGCCTTCCTCCTGTGTCGTAATACACCCAGAGTATACAGCGAGCAGCACATCATTAATCCTGCAATGACAGCAGATGGCTCCTTGTGTTCATTACATACATGTTAATATAGATTATATGGATGGCAGGAATGGATGGGTCTGAGCCAAAGTGCAGAAAACAACACAGGGAATTGTTTCTCAAAATAGATCCCAGGTGAAAAGTCTGGGAGGAGCAGGGTAAGGACGGGACACATGCCACACGATGGACATTTTAGACAAGGAGGCTTGGTGTGGCTTTTAAGAAAATAACACGTTGATTTCCATGTGTGATTAAAACAAAGCAGAGTTGGTTTTGAAGAACCCAGAAGGTTTTTTGGGGGGTGGGTGGGCAGGAAGCAAAGTGTGCTGCTTATGTACCACCCCATAGCACTTAAAGCACTCTGTGTGCAGTTTACAATTTGATTATGCAGGCTACAGATTGCTCCCCTCCCCAAGCGAGCTGGGTACTTATTTTACTGACCTCAGAAGGATGGAAGACTGAGTGAACCTTCAACCGGCTACCTGGGATTGAACCCCAGGTTGTAAGTTTTCTTTGGTAATATAATGGTATCTCAATTTAAGAATGCCTTGGTTAACAAAAAAAATCAGTTTAAGAAAAGAAATTATTGGAAATGGGGATGCCTTGGTTCAAGAATTTTTTTTTCAATAGAATGCCCTGTTTTACTTTTTTTTTTCTGTAAGACATTAAAAGTTGATGTGTGATGTTCGCACAACAAAAAGAATGGGGATGCCTCGGTTTAAAAAAAAGAATGGGGATGCCTTTTTTCTGACCTCTGGAATGGATTAATTGATTTTCAGTGCATTCCTATGGGAAACCATGTTTCAGTTTACAAATTTTTCCAAATATGAAACGGCCCAGAGAATGAATTAATTACTTAAACCGAGGCGGCGTGGTAATTCAAAGAATCCCCTAGCCAAGAGCAGCCATGCTGACCGTGGGATTCTGAAGCTTGTAGTGTTTAAAAAAGTAACTTTCCCAGGCTTGGCTTTGTTCCACAAACCTCAAAACCAGCCCATTCAGAAGTGAGTGTTGGACCAGCCCGGGTACGGCTTGCACTGTGTGAAAATGGTTTCGCCTGGATTTCACTCCCTTTGCTTCACTGTCTGAAGAACTTCAAAAGGAAAGCCACAAAAATGTATGCAAAAACAAAAAGTAACAACAAAAAGCAACAACAATCTTCAGTGTCTTCTTAAAGCAGCTTATCAGTCTGCAGTTTGAAAAAGCAGACAAAGCAAACCATCCTCTGCTACCAATTTGTTGGGGTTAAAAACTGTAGAGTGAAGACTCTGAGACGAAAGTGAAGTATATAAAAATAAACTTTATCTATTTCTCCCAGGAGAAAGGGTAAATGCGATATTCCTAATAAAACAACAAAACACTAGCAGTACATACAAAAACTTACTAATTAAAGGGATATAACTCACAGCTTTATAGTTTCAAATGAGGTTCACCTGACCTTAACCCTCTAATGTCTGAATATAGATCTTGCCATATGCCAACACCCCCTACCTGGATGCTGTAAGATAAAGCCAGGCCTTTCTCAGCAGCACTGATGGAAGAGGGCGAGAGGACCACAAACAGGGATACAATCAGCGTCATGACATTCATGAGAATGTCCGTCCTCACCGCGAACCACCGCAGGGCGTAATTGAAGAGAGCAAAGTGGCTGGAGTTTCTGTCGTTCAGCTGTTTAAAGCTGTGAAATGAAAGCGAGAGCTCTTAAGGGCGGTCTGGCAGTGGTTTGGTCGTGCACCCACCCGGGGCAACATGCATGGGAAAGAAAGGGGTGGAAAACAACAACGAACCATCTCTGCAGTTTTGCGCTAGAATTCTCAATGCACGGCTTAGCGCTGAAGCCCAATATACGGCCAGGAGAGTCAACTTTTCATTGCCCTTTAAAGCAGGGATTGAGAACTTTTGGCCCTCCAGATGTTTTGGACCGCAACTCCCACCGTCCTTTATCATTGACAATATAGGCTGGGAATTCTGCGAGTTGCTGTCCAAAACATCTAGAGGGTTGAAGGTTCTCCACCCCTGATTTAAAGGTAAGCTTTAAAAGAAGAAGGGGGGTCTGTCTACCCATCATTCTCAGGACAGCATGCCTAGTTAAGCCCTTAGTATTCTTTCATCCGCCTTCTCTAAACTTAGCATGTGATGTTTTAGCCAACCTGCAGCAAAACATAACCAAGATCTGGCATATCCTTGCAAAAATACTTGTTATGGAATGCATGGTCTAGAGACAGTTTCCCATGAACTGGCTGAACCCTGTAAGGTTTCAGGTCTCTTGTGCAAGGAAGGGGAATGGCTTTGGTCATGATTTATGCAATTTGCACAAAATGAGCATATTTTCCTTCCGGGCATCAAAGCTGAGACACATGCACAAATGCACTCAACCACTGCAAGTGCAAAAAGTCCAGTTGATGGTTTCTTTAAAAGCTACCAAAAAAAAAAAAAACCCACCCTGTTGGTTGCTTCTGGATTTTTTAAAAAAAGCTGACACATGAAAGAGGAACAGGTGTGCGTGCATTGTTCCCATGTGTTTGGAGGATCTTGTCAATAAAACAAAGAAATGCATCACCATTGCACAGACCAGGAACAATATTTGGCCACTTCCATCCATGCCAATGAAAACAAGATAAGCAAGGATGGAAGACAGCAACTAAGAATTTGCTTTCGGCAAAAATGACACCCATTTACGGGAACACAATGACACACTCCCAGTGGGTTGTTTACTGTCCTGGAATCTCCTGCCACACTCCAGTTTACAGAACAACCGGTAGAAGATTCAGCCAGAGAGGTGACAAATTCTTCCACTCTGAAACGCGTGCCCTAACAATAATGTAATGCTTCAGGAAAAGAATATAAAGCACCCCAGTGGTGGTTCTGTACGGCTGCACGCATAACGATCACTTTGAGATAATTCAGAGGAGCCACGGCGTGATCCAGGAGCTTCCCTGTGGCTTGTCATTTCCTGCAAATGAAAAGCCACGGGATCTGAGCCGCTTATGTCTCACAGTAACAGAGCGGCTCCATCCATGTGCCGCCAGGTACACAATTGGGAGAGGCGGCAGCTGGGGGGGGGAGAAGGGCGACACAATTCTGCCCATTGTTTCCTGGGCAACTCGTGGGGGATAGAGAGAGAGAGAGAAGAGAGAGAGAACGAGAGAACGAGAGAAGAAGAGAACGAGAGCATGCGGCTTCTCGATCTTCCGGATGTCTTACCGATCCAGGTAGTCTTCTGTTTTATTGTAGGCATGGATGGTGCTGAGGCCTTGGATGGAAGAGGTGATCAAGGAGATCCACGGCGACCTGCTGAGGTTGTCGACCCGCTTGAGTTCTCGGATGGTGCTTTGGAAGACTCTGCAAGGCAACGCAGGCCGGTTAGGCTGAGTGAGGCTTAAATGCGGGCAGCGATCTTACGATTCGCATTTTAAAAGGCAGCATTCTGTGCTGAAACAACCACAATAGCAATGACTTCCAACAATGGAAGTATCTGCAGAAGAACCCAGATCAACATGCCAACGGGGGCATTAAGAGTCTGATCCTAACTACCAAGGGGAGCAGAAGCCAGCAAATAGCTCTATTGAGCTATTTATTCATTTAATTTCTATATACTCAACTAGTGGCATGTATCGAGCGTAAGAGACAGGGAGACTACCAAGCATCTAGATGAGGAACACACAACTGTAGTGTTAACGTGCTTGCCTCCGGCCCTTTCACGGGCTATTGACAAATACAGCTTCTAATTTCTCTCTTTCACTCCCATCAAACAGCTTTGCTAGTAAATCAAAGCCTTCAGACTGTTTTTGAGAGGAATAAAAATAAAAGCAGTCCATTGATTACAAAGTAGAATCAAAATCATTAATGGGAACATCCTGAAGTATAAACAAAAAGATTATAGCTCAAACCCACTTAGTTACTAATAAAGTTGAATATATGCACACCCAGTTCCTAAGTCTACAAACTCAGTTTTCCTCACAGACACTTTAAAAATCCTATCTCTTCTCTCTCTAACATCTCCAGACAGTGTAATTACCTAATCTAGCCCTATCTGTCTTTCTCTGAGGTGGGGCCAGTCCCTATCTGATTCTCTCAGACTCTGCCAGATTCCCTATTTGACGCAAACAGTGCTGAGCAGAGTCTTAAATCCTCTCAGGCCACTCCCCAGACTCTCCCATTGGTCTACAAACCCACCAGTCAGTACAGACACCTTCCATGCATTATTCATTACCACAGGCACAGCAGCTTACTGGAAGAGGATGATGAAAATAACCGTAAGGATGGCCACAACGATGAGGAGGTACGGGAAGACGATCGCCGTGATGACCACAATGGAGAGCACCATGAAAAGCTGCTGAAGAAAAATCTCAGCAGCGAATGGAAGCCTGACGTCCAGCTCGTCCATATCCTTCGAAAAGCGGTTCATGACACGGCCCGTGGGCGTGGTGTCGAAGAAACTCATGGGGCTCTGCAGGATCTGTGGATTAAAGAGGCGGGAAAATGAGGGCCACACACCACCACTGGAGGGCCAGACACTCCCTACCACTCTTCTAAATGGTGTACCCAAGTTTTTCGTGGTTGGCCAATCTCAGTCCCATGTTGAGTTGTACCCCGAAGCCTGGTGGAGATCTGGAAGCGCCACGGACCATGGCTCGATAAAAAGGCCAGCTCCATCTAGATTTGCGATACCTTGTAAAACACAGTGTTGTGTAGGACGGAGGAACCTCGCAAAGCCGTCTTTGTAAAAACGAAACCTTTGATGAAGCTTAGGATGATCATGGCGATGATGGTCATGCCGTAGACAAGCTGGTAGAAGTGAAGATGCGGGTTGGCAGTGATGCTGTCTGGGTCACAGGTTGTGTTCTGTGGAAGGCTGCAGTTCTTTGCCTTTAAAGACCAGAATTAAACACACACACACACATACACACATTTATATAATGGCACCTTCTGAGTGAGATTTGATGGCTGTTGGCTCTACCAGATCATTACAAACTGAAACAAAGGAAGGCCAGGAAATCCTTTATTCTGTCTAGCAAAATAGATATCGCTTTGCCCAAAGAGAAAATTAATGATTCCTCTGGAAGAGGTGGGTGAGTGGAGAGGAAATCCAGACAGTCTTGCATTAAAAATTTAATGCATGTATTTCTGACACTCATTTCGGTATAGTCGCTTCAGTAATTAAAATGAGAACACCCACACAGAAAGGAGAAGAGGCCTGGCAATATTGGCGGAATGCAAAGAGTTTGTGTGACAGAAATAATGAATGATATGGGCGAGGACCTTGAGGGGGAAACCCCAGAACAGGCCAACAGAAGGCTGAGGGATTGGGGAATAGGGCAGAAGGATACAAGGTCATAAAATGTAGGGTGGCCCCATGAAACAGAGGAAAGACCTCTTGCGTTTTTCATGCTGCCAAAGGGGATATTTCCGGAGGCTTCCATCGCAAGGACAAACACACTTCTTCTCACACTGTTCACAAGTGTGGGTGAGCTCCACAAGTCTTCTTCTTCCACAGGGACCCATAGACCCACGTGGTATGGCTAGATCTCTGGGTTGCTGAAAAGACCCACTGCTTTTGGGATATTACAGTATCACCTCTTGCCCTATTCAGACCTCATTCAACTTGGTACTGTGGGCATGCTTCGGAGGGAGGGATGTGTAACCCCCTACATCCTCTGTTTGGTTGCTGAGTCCTTCACAGCCACAGGTCTGGGTCTGAAGACGAGAATCGCCTTGTTAGTGTGTGGGGGGTCTCTCGTGAGGAAGAGCCCAGTGTGTTTAGGGCTCTTCTTTGTGAATAAAGGAACTTTCCTTCTCAGGCCTAATAGAGTATCCATGATAAATGTGATAATGACAGAAGGGGTAGGGTTGGCCTCTTTTCTAAGTGCTTCTATAGCGCTGTGTTAAAGCCTTGGCAGCACCACAAGGGCCCACCTCTTGCAATCTCACAAGACCTTCCCTTGGTTTTGAGTTTGGGCTCTGAAATCTCAAGGAATGACAACTTGCTGACCTGGTAACCTCTGGCCCCCTGGTCATGTTGGCTTTGAGATTCTGGGAACCGTAGTCCAAAAGGAAACTCCACCAACTCTGTAGACCACTGGACCAAGCAAAGAGCAGAATATGTGAGTTCTGGGGAGGTGCTTACCCCAGATCCTTGCTCCAGCCAGTAACTCAACCACCAGTTGCTGAAGGCTGAACAGCCAATCATGAGAATGAACAGGAGGAGGATGAAACACCATAAGATGAAACCTAAGAAGGAACAGCAAGAAACACCAATGATGGTGGGCACAGAAACAGTTAACCTTATGAACAGCCCTTGTCCAGGGAAAAGCATGGCCTAATAATTCACCCTCCAGTCTTTGAGGGCTTCTGTCAACAGGGTGTGAGTATGACGGCACTCTTCTCCTCTGGCTAGGCAAACTTAACAAATTTCACTGCCTGAGGGATCACATCAAGATGTCGATTATGCAAAGGCAGTTAACTTATCATCATCATCATCATCATCTTCTTCTTCTTCTTCTTCTTCTTCTTCTTCTTCTTCTTCCCCCTCCTCCTCCCTCCTCCTCCTCCTTTTCTTCTTCTTCTTCTTCTTCTTTTCTCCTCCCCCTCCTCCTCCTCCTCCACCACCACCCTCAATTGCTGTGCTCTGTTACTTCTAAATGTGTTTTCAGTACTGATTTTATGTACCGCTTTTCATATAACAATTGCTTAATTCTTTTTAAATATCTGCATACTTACTTCTCTTACCCTTCAGCTATGGCCTTTTTAAGGAAGACCTCCTCCTATACTGGAATTAATATGTAGCCAGCGAAAATCTTATTTGCTATCATTTGATTAAGATTTTTATATTGTTCCAGCTGTAGTTGGACACAACTGAATATTGTGTTAATAAATTTCAAAGTTTTTTTTTATGTACCTCCTCTTGTCCTCTAAATGAGAAAAATTGAAAAAGGCGCTCATTTCTAGAAATACCTCCAGATGCATTGATGTACGTGTAGTAGGTTTTCCATGACACCGAGCCTTCTTGCTTGGTTTCTTCTTTGACAAGTTGGTTTTCAGGAGCTGTTGGAGAAACCGTCAAGGAGTTATTTGGACTGAGAAGCTATCGGCTCCGGTGAAGCCCATGCATGCAATAATGAGGCAGGAAGTGGGAGAGCTGTTATAAAAGCTCGACTGCTTGCCTGAAAAAACATCATCCTGCCAAGAACTATAAGAATGAACTCCTGACAAAGCACATCTTGTGCCATGTTTGGACTTTTGGTGCATGCTTTGAAAAAGAGTGCATTGCACTCGAAAGTTTGTTGCAATGATTCTTTTATTTTTATTACTGGCCTGTAAAGTTATTGTCTGTAGCCTAGTTTTGCATTAGGGTTGTTTTGACTTTCTCTGATCTTCTCGCTAGAGTTGGGTGGGCATTCTTATTATATTTTTGGACTGGAGCTCCCAGAATCCCACCTAACGAGCACAGCGGGTGCCTGTAGTAGTTTGGCACCTTTAAGGAAGTTACATCTCCCCCCAAAGTAACTCTTCTGACCTCTAGAGACATGGGTAGCCTTCACAAAAACCAAAAAGTCAGTTGCGGGATTTTTCAGTTATAAAGCTATCACATCGATTTAGTTTGGAACGTTCCTTTGGTGTGCCTTCAAGAATATTTTATTGAAGGAAACATGGTCGATATCACAGAGAAAGTCATATTTCCAGTCCATGAGCACAATTTAAAACACTGAAAGACACCGTAGGCTCAGCATTTTACACAGGGGGAGAAAAACTTGCCAATAGTGATCCTGCTATAGAATTGAGCTTTTAGAATTACTTGTAAGTAAAACAATTAGTTACAGCCAAACTTCCAAGCCTTTTCCTAGTTAGCGATAATTCTATTATACTTTTAAAAAGTAGCTCTCTATTATTTACTGTCTGTTTCCTTTCTCACTTCTGACTAAAGAGTTTGGCACTGCAAGTGAATGCCCCTTTATTTGCAACTAGTTGCTCTCAAGCATCGGGAAAAGTGACTTGGAAAAGGACCCAATAAACCACAACTTGCATTGATTTTTAAATCAGTTCAAATGTATGGGCAATATACAGTACCTGGATTTTTCCTTCCTTCCTCTTCTTTCTTTGGTTCCCGATTTGTCTCGTCAGACATATCAAAAGCTGGAGGAACACAAGAAAACAGTCAGGGAAACAGTCTTCGTTATTCCAAAAGTAGCAAACTTTATTGCTGTTGGGTGTTGGGTGTTTTTTTACCTGGATTGTTGACGCCTTTGTAAGAAATGTCCGGAGTCTTGGTCTGAACATCTTCTGCCATTGGTGTCAGTGCTGGTGGGTTAAGCAAATGGCTCGCTTGGCTCTGGAATTCAAAAAACACCAGTGCAAATCATTTGGTTCAGAACACAGGAAGCACTGATCTGGATCAGAAATAGCTTTTACCCAATAGCAGTAAGTATCCATGCTAAATCCTGTTAAAAATTAAGTTGATGGGCAATAGCAGTGTTGAATGTGTAATGTACAAGTGGTACCTTGTATAAAGGAATTAATTCATTCCAAATGAAATTATGTTAAGCAAATTTTCCGTTATACAAATTTCCCATAGGAATGCATTGAAAACAGAGTAATCCCAATTGTGACCATTTTTATGTTGTACAGATTCGCCCCATGGGCAATTCAGTTAAGCAAATTTCCCCTATCTCCGGAAATTTTTTATGTTGTACAGATTTTATGTTATACAAACCGTTTGTTATACGAGGGTCCACTGTACTGTATATTGTATGGGGGATTGTGCTGTCATTGGGTGAGAGAGAGTAGGTGTGTGTGTGTGTGTGTGTGTGTGTGTGGTTGGTTGGTTGGTTTTTTAATGTGTTGGGTATGTGTTATGTGTTGGGTATGAATGCCATAGT
>JAHTLZ010000213.1:9207222-9225435 GCA_023846285.1 Phrynocephalus versicolor | reverse complement strand
GTTCTTTAATGTGTTGGGTATGTGTTATGTGTTGGGTATGAATGCCACCGGAATATGAATGGTCCATGGTGGTGATGCTCCACTACCGGTGATGACCCATGGCTCTTTGCTCTGCCCCGTAGTCACCCCAAGTATCACACGAATACTCAGCTCTGTCTGTTTGGGGGCATTGACCTAAATACACTGCACCATCCCTGGTCATTGCCATTAACCAACCACCAGCAACCTTATCCTCCACTAGCAGAATCTTGTTCACTCCTTCTTCATGGACAAACTTCCCTCATACAAGTGGTTGGTTGGTTAGCTTGTGAGCTTGCACAAGGATATATCCAGGAATACCTTTCTCTCCAGACTCATAACCTTCCCAGTCCTTCACACGATCAACCACTTCATTGAGTGGATGGGACAAAAAAAAAAAAAAACCCAGCCTCTTGCTTCATGAATTCTCCTATGAGAGTCTTAAAAATGGCACATCAGCCGGGCACCACCAACCACACTTGATGCTCCTAGATTTATGCTTGCCTACTAAGAGAAGAACCCATAGAGATGGGAAAGTTAGTAGAAAACCTTAACCTGTTAATAGACTATATTTTTAAAACAAAGACTATGTTGATCTTAATTTTTATCCACTCTTTTAACTCTACCTTACTACACTAAACCTTACCAGGATGTAGCTGAAAACCCCCTTTTGGGATTTTGTTCCCTCTATCTTCATTGTTGTTGTTTTGAACTTTGGAGGGAAGAAGAAAGCTGCATGAATATTTGAAGGAAAATCAAACTTTTCACCCCTCATAGAAAAAAAAAGCCGGTTCTCTTCCTTCCCCTTCCCTTATAAACTTGACTCATCCTCTTATTTGTCTTTACCTCACTGGTTGCCACCAGCGCCTTGGTTTTAGATATGCTTTCTGCACCAATGGTTCCCAACCTGTGGGTCCCCAGAGGTTCTTGGACTGGAACTCCCAGCAGCCTTCACCGCTAGCTGTCCTGGCCAGGATTTCTGGGAGTTGTAGTCCCAAGAACCTCTGTAGACCCAAGGTGAGAAGCGCTGGTCTGCACCTTTCTCAATGAATTCAAACTTGAATAGGTAGATGTGTGTTATTTGCCATCGTTATTTTATTATTGACATTCAGGACTCATCTTTTGCTCAATGACGGCATGGAAGGACCCACCTCTCTTTACTCCCCATTTTATGCTCATCATGACAACTTTCTTTTGGTGTGTCTTTTTAGGTGCAGCTCTCTCTCACACAGCTTAACCTACCTCAGAAGGGCAGGAGAAGGGCCTTGAGCTTATTTGAGAAATGGTGGGAGATAAATGCCATAAGCAGAATTCCATTACACTAAAATTAAAGATGGGAGTTGTCAGAATCCTTCCTTCCTTCCTTCCTTCCTTCCTTCCTTCCTTCCTTCCTTCAGTCTATTCATCATCATTGCCTTCTTCCTTCCTTCCTCTATTCTATCCATCATCAATTCTTTCCTTCCTTCCTTCGGTATTAGGTTTTCCTAAAATTCTCTGAAGTCCTCCAGATTGTACAGAAAGAGTGAACTGGTGAATAGTTCTGTGGGTTATTTAAACTATTTTTACTCATCTTTTCTCCTTAAAAGAACCCAAGGTGGTGTACATCATTGAAAAGACAATAAATAAATGCTAAAAACATTAAGACTGCAAATGTTTGAAAAAGAATTAAACAAGTATTATGTTTAATATGTTTATTATGTTTAACTATTATGTGTATTATGTTTACTGTTGGCCGCCCAGAGTTCCCTCCTGGGAAGATGGGCAGGATATAAGTTCAATAAATAAATAAATAAATAAATAAATAAATAAAATGGTAGATAAAATTAATGTTAAAAACACATTTAAAAGGAACAGAGCTCAATGATCCATGTTCTAAGATGATGAAAATTAAAGCAATGTTTGGTATTGGCAATATGATAGGTTGTTTGTTTGGTTATTGGGTTGTTTGGTTGGTTGTTTGGTTGTAGAAACAGATTGTAGACAAGGGAGGATCAGGGACTCCTAACCTCAAGTGAGGCCTCAAGAGTCAAGACGTTTTTATTTAGGCAAGCCTTCTGAGCCTCCAGCCTTTTATAAATTATTTTTAACATCTTAATACTTTATTTTATCTGCTGGGGGCCTTTTAAATTCTGCTGGTACTGCTGTTTTTTAGTCTTGTTTTTATAGTGTATTTATTATTGTTTTAAAATATTGACTTTGATATTTTAATATGGTTTATGTTGATTTTTTTGTTGTAAGTCGCCTTGGTTCCCTTCGGGGAGAAGGATGGGATAAATTTAAAAATTAGTGCATCTTAATTCACTTCATCCCCAGTGGAATCGCTCTTGAGTTTTGCAGGCGTACCCTTGTTATTCCTCAATCCTGAAGGACAAACCATCAGGAAGTAGTTTTTCCGTTTGGGGTTGGGGCAGGGGAGGTATAACAGAATTTAGTTTCAAAAAAAAAAAAAACCCACACACCTTTGGGAAACTAGCAAACTAAATCTCCCACTTTTGTTTGGCGTCCCTGTTGGCCAACGTCAAAAACAACACCTACCGTGGCTTCGTCGGTATGGAGATTTTGAATAAGGGTGGCGTACCGCCCCTTCGCTTTCATCAGCTTTTTGTGGGTGCCGCTCTCACAGATTTCTCCATCTTCCAGAAGGATAATTTCATCACAGAATTCTAAATACTGGCAGGTTGCAGTGGTGGTGGTGGTAGTGGCGGTGAACAACGAAAGAAAGAGAGAGAGAGAGAGAGAGAGAGAGAGAGAGAGAGAGAGAGAGCATTATCTCTAAAACCAAAGTTAAAGGGCTACAAACCCATCTGAATTATTTTAAAAAATGCAAGTGAAAGGTTATGGCCAAGTTTAAACAAGCCTTTAGTGCTTTATCTACTTGCCACTGTGCTTCTCTGGGTATTTGTACACGACCCCTAAACTCTGCCGCAAATGGCTCCCAGCTCCGCAGCTTAAAATTGTTACCCCACCAGCTCCGGAGTTTACAGAAAATTAAGTGCGGCCATGCCCACCTAGGCGCGTCCCAGTGCACTTTTCCGGTACCTGCACTTGGAGGGTGAAAAATCCCAGATCCGGATGTAAAGGAGTGAGTGCCCGGCTCTCCTCGCTTCTGTTTGTTGTTGTTGTTTTTGCCTCCCGCCCCTTTAAGAGAAGGAATCAGACGACGGGGCTTGGGGAGGCTTGGACCGGCAAACGGAGGTGAGCCTGCATTCTTTTGTCCCCTTTTTTCTCCCTCCCCTCACGCAGACAGGATCAAGGAAGTGCGGAGGGGTGGGGACGCAGGAAGAGCAACGAACCCCCAAGATCTCTGGTCCGAATTTAAGTGGCCAGCGGATCTTAGGGGTCGTGTGAAAAGGCCTTCTGTCTAAATTATTGTCCTATTGTTTCAATGGGTTTGGAACACCATCTTAAGCGATCGTGACAGTTGAGCGCCAACAAAACAGTTTCTGATCCTGGGCTGAACCAGAAGAACAGGAGGGCTGTAACAGACATCAAGCAGCCTGCCACACAGCTTTTGACACTGCGCATGTTTCATGCATGTAACAGCTCTGTTTATGTCAATCAAAGCCAATCTTCCGCCAGATGTGTACTGTACGTGGATCATTCAAAAGCAGAACCGCCTTCGAAAGCCTTATTGAATTTGTCAGCTGTGCCTCTTCCGCCACCTACTGGCATCCAGATCTAATTTTATTTTACAGGTTAAGAGACAGGGCAAGAAGAAAGCAATGGTGTTCATTCTGAACAGAGGGAAAAGGGGAAGAGACAATATTCATTTAGGCTCAACGAAACAGGCCTGGTTTTTTTTAAAAAAACATAAATAAATAAATAAATAAATAAATAAATAAATAATCTCGGAACTTCAGGTCCCACTGGATCGCCGAGTCCAGATTTTGTCAAGGGGGCATGATGAGGGAATCAAACTCCGAACCTCTGGCACCGAAAACACTGAGCTCGTCGCAAGAATAGGTTCTTGCTAATAGCTCAGGGGTTCTCGAGGCTTCTTCTGTGATGGCAGCAAGAGGCAGCGTAGCAGAATGCTGAGACTGTTGGACTGGGAGCGAGCGGCTCAAGTCTCTAGTAACAGCGTTTCTCTGCCTGCCCCTGAGCAACGCACATCTGCATGATTTTATAGCCTCCAGTTTGGCTTTTAAGACTTGGGAGGCATGTGGGCCTTTGGCCTGATCCAGCAGGGCTCTTCTTATGTTCTTATGTTCTTAACCCATTGGGGCAGTGGAACTGGTAAAACCCACTCCTTAAATATCTCAGTGACCTTGTGGGGGGTCCTATTAGGGTCACTATATGATTGGTTCTGACTTGACGGCAGAGAACACACCAAGAAAAGCTCAGGCCTGGCCAGAGCAGTGGCAGAGAGGGAGCCAATGGCTGCCCATTGTGCTTTGCTGCCTGAGGCCACCCCCTGGGCGGGGAGGGGAGGGAATGATAGAAACCCATGCCATGCGCTTGGCACTACCTGCAGCTGATGAGTGACGAGGAGTATGGTTTTCCCTCTCAGAGCGTCTTTAATGCACTGGTCGAAAATGTGCCTCCCGACGTGAGCGTCGACGGCAGAGAGAGGATCGTCCAGGAGGTAAATGTCTCGGTCGGCGTAGACGGCCCGAGCCAGGCTGATCCGCTGCTTCTGCCCTCCGGACAGGTTGAGGCCCCGTTCTCCGATCTGGCAAAGGACAAAACGGTCATGTCAGCCGAAGGGTTAATGATCCTTTTCATGGAAGAGATTCCCATTTAACAAAAGCTTTACGACGTGCTTATGGAAATGGCAGGGCTTCCGAAAGACACACTCCCAACGAGGTCTATGAGCCGTTGGCTTTTGGCTAGCATCCGTAGATCAAGTCTTCGCATCACAGGCTCTTTATTTATAGGCCACGCTAAGAGTGTCTCTTTCTGAACAAAAGCTTTACACGATTCTCGCAGGGTGCCTGTTACGTTAAACCCCATCATTTGGCTCAAGTGTAAGATTATTGTCAACAGCCATTTTGGAAGCGTCGGTTTATCCTGTCCCCCCACCCCTACCCCCGGAATATATTAGACCAAATATTCAAGGTCCGTGTTTTGTATCTGAAGGGATGATCCAGCCCTGATGCTCTTCCATAACGGGATCTCCTGGAATTTGCCCCTAAGGATGGCACCCCCTGAAATCTTTGCCGTGTCGAGTTGTCGGCGTGTTTTCACTCTCTGCAGCTAGATGCATCTCTTTTCTCCACCGTGTGTGTGAACTTTGTGGAGCCCAGGCGCATCAACGAGGGAGGTGAACATCTTTGAGGTTGACTTTCTGGCAGATCCAGCACAGAAATCTCTGGTTCCTCCCATGCTCCAGCTCCCAAACTCACGCACAATGTATGGTTCCAGAGTCCCTCATTCAAGCTACTGTGATGCCCAAGGCAGGAGAACTTCCACCCTCCTCTTTTCGTTTGCTGCTTTGTCATGGGATCCAGAGATGGCGGCCTCCCTTTGTCTAACCATAGGGCAGGACCATGTCTTCCAGACATTTCATTGCATGGCCGGAAGGGGCACATTCAGGTGGGGTGCGCAAGCCCTTCTCTTAGATGATCAGCACTAAGCCAGACCTGGAAGGATTCTCACTGGAGAACTTTGAATGAAAATCTAAACTGACAAGATGGCCTGGAGGGGCATGAAGACAGATTTTTATTATTATAGCTTTTTTTCCTGTCCGATCCCTCTAGGATATGTATCGCCTTTCATGGCTGTCACTCGAGGGGATACGCGGCAATTGAGAGTGAAGCTTGGATAATAAAATGAGCGTATTTAAACAAGCTTTCAGTCCTCGGGCTTGGTAACTTGTCGCAGACAAAAAAAAAAAAAAAAACACTGGCTACGTAACGGCTGTGAAACAAATTACAGTTCTGCTTCACCACACAAAGTCGGCTTTGGAAGATGGGCAGTAGCCAGCAAGTAGTTCAACAGTAGCCAAAAACCCACTTTATGGCTACTGTTAAACATGCCCAATGATAGCCACTGATGGTGAATAGCAGGTGTTAGTCAATAACATGCTGTTGTTATTTTTGATGCTTCCTCGGACTAGATCTCCCAGAATCCTCTGGCTAGTACAACTGGTGGGATTCTAAAGTGATGTCCCCCAAAAGGGGGGCGTTTCTCTGATTTAAATGGTTTTCGTCCACCTGGAACATTCCGGAATGCACTGGAAAGCCGTTCTTCCCATGGTGTTGGCATGACCGATGGGCCCTGTAGTACCACCCACCTGGAGGGAAGGAGACCGCAGGGATGTGACCATTTAAAAAGTAATCCTGTGCGGGAAGTTGAACCACACTTACTTCAGTCATATCTCCATACGGAAGAAGATCTAAATCAGAGTTCAGACAGCAGACTTTGAGGGCATAATTGTACCTAAGAGATTAAAATTGAACAACATTCAGCACTGATTCAAAACTAAAGAGTAACTCAATGGCGCCCCAAAAAATGAGGCGTTGCCATATGTACATAGCAGAAATCCAGTAACACATCTTTGAGGACCTACTCTTGTGGGGTCCATGTTCTACGACGTGACCCAGAAATCTAAATTATATTAGGTCATTAGCAAAGATTGTCCCCTGCCCAGACAGAAAGATGAGTCTCTGAGCTCCTGCCTCATCCCTCCACGGTCACATCACGTGAGGTGGTAGGGGTACAAGGCAGGACCTTTTCAGTGGTGGTACCTCATTCCTGCCCAAACATCATCTCCAGCGACATTGAGTTTTTGTTCTCTTTTTGAAACCACCAGAAAGCTCGCTCATATGGTCAAGGCTTTTTAGACTCTGAGATGTTATATAATAACCATCTTGCAATATTCTTGTTATATAACGGTGTTGGCCAACCTATGGCACGGATGCCCAAATTGGCCCTCGAAGCCCTTTCTGTGGGCCCCCGACATCGCCCCCTCACAGCCCACCTGGATTCAGGTTAAATGGCTGTATTGGCACGTTGTGATAAATTAGTGGGTTTTGAATCACGGTTTGGGCACTCGGTCTCTAAAAGGTTCGCCATCACTGTTATTCTAATAATGATCTGTACATCAGCTTGGTAGCACCAGTGAAGAACAGCTGAGGAAGTATGTTTCCTGCTATTGGGAATGGGTAAGTGTATCTAGGTCACCTCTGGAGCAAAACCGCTGCTTTCGTACTTCCCCTTACGCCTCCGTAAATAAAAGGGCTAGAGGTCTATAACTTTTAAAAAGTGCAAGGTCAATGCAGAGGAAGTGTCCTGAAAAGTGCCCTTGTTCCCTTTGGCTACCACCCTCATCTCCTCTTGTGGACGCTCAAGCTGACCTCTGTTCATCGTAGTTTTCTCCAAAAAGGATGTTTTCCCGGACACTCCCGTGAAAGATCCATGCCTGCTGGGACGCGTACGCCAGCTTGCCATCCACAGCCACCGATCCTTTGGACAGATACATCTGAAATGAGCGCATATAGCACAGAGTAAGAGCAGCATCTGACTCGTTCTGCTCCCGATTAACTAGCACGATCAGTGTCATAAATCGTGGTCTCTACTGAGTCCCTATTTTGCAAACTATTCAAAGTGCCCTTACATCTAGTGTATCTGCACATGCACACACATGCACACACCAAGAGACACACAGACACACAAACAGACAGATTGACACACACACACAGAGAGAGAGAGAGAGAGAGAGAGGTGCTTTCACATCCACAGAATTTGCTCAGGTACCCACATAGAGTGCAGAATGGTAAAATCAGGAACACTTCCAGTCATGTCAAATAAGCCGCAAACCCTAACTCTATGCCAGAAAGGAGTGGAACCACTCACAAAAAGAGCAGGATGGATCACTATTGCTTAAAAACACACAAAGTCACCAGAGAATAGGGTGAACCACAGCACACCCAAAGTGAACAATAAACAATATGCTTGTGGTGTCTTTCAAGCTTCTAGTCCGCCTGGAGGAGGACTCTTGATAAAATGCCATCACTGCCCTTGATTCAACCCAATTGGATTTGGAAGGCCACGACTCCAGGAACAAATGTGCAGCCACAATGTAATTTAAAATCAAGCCCTTCTCCAGACCACATCCCGCCAAAGCAGCTTTTTGTAACACTTTGCCTTTTTAAGGATCTGAAGATCACCAAAAGGTGCACACCTCCTGGTGCCTTTTGGAGCTGCCCTGGTGAAGATATTATTACCATGGTATGGCCTTTTTTTTGTTTTTCATTATGCATTGATTGGTACTTCTGAGTATTGCAGGATCAGAGTAGCCCTGGAAGCATTTAGAAGGAAGGAAGGAAGGAAGGAACGAACGAACGAACGAACAAGCAAGCGAATGAACGAACGAGCAAACAAACCAATGAATGAATGTGCAAAGACTATTGAAACACATCCCACTAGCCATGAACAAAAACTAAAGAAAGGAAATAGGCCATACCTGTCCTAATAGTGCGGTGATGAGTGAGCTCTTTCCACTGCCTACTTGTCCACAAATGCCCAAAACCTTGCCCTACAAAATGCATGCATATGGAATTTAGCATTTATCCATAGTGGCAGGGTACATCTTTCCTCACTAGCATGTTATTCTGCTTATGCACAGAACAGCTCTTGAGTCTCAGCGTTACCCAGGATAGGCCATCTCTCCCGGTCCGGTCTGAGGCCTTTTGGGTGGCTAAGGTAAAGCATCTGAGGGCGTTTATACACGACCCCTAAACTCCGCCACAAATGGCTGCAAGCTCCGGAGCTTAAAAATGTTTCCCCACCAGCTCCGGAGTTTGCAGACAATTAAGTGCGACCCCGCCCACCTAAGCGCGACCCAGCACACTTTTCTTGTACCTGCTTGAAGAGGGTGAAAAATTTTGATGCGGAGAGTGCCGGCTCTCCTCGCTTCTCTTTGTTGTTTTTCTTTTGCCTCCCGCCCCTTTAAGAGCAACCAGGAAGTAAACGTGGCTCCCACCGGAGCAGGCACCGGAGGTAAGGCTTTTTCTTTTGTCCGCTTTAAAGGCTTTCCCCCCCTCCCTCCCCTCACGCAGCCAGCAGCCAGGACGTGCGGAGTGGTGGGGAGGAAGGAAGAGCGACAGACCCCCAAGATCTCTGGTCCAAATTTAAGGGACCAGCGGATCTTAGGGGTCATGTAAAAAGGCCCTAAATCAGAGGTAGGAACGGTCTCACCAACACTCTCCCTAGTTTTAGGGATGGTTTTGCACCACATTTTTACCCTCTTTTTTCCCCCCGTTCTAAACCAAACAAGTGCTTCCACACCACTCTCATTTTTTTCATACCAGTAGCCATTACTTGAGCCCGCATCCAGAGCATCTCGTTATGAAAACTGGTTGCGCCTCTCTTTTTAGTACCAGGGCCAGAGCAAGGAAATGTAACTGCTTGGGATTACATCTCCCAACATCCTGCAGGAGAATTCTAAGGCTTCCAGTTAAAGCAAGTTTCCCACGTTTCGAACCATTCTGTATCATTCTGAATGATAAAGAAAGGCCAGGACCGACTGCAAACCTGCGGTCTACCCATGGCTGCTGTTCTCCAGGGCAACTTAAGCCTGACTCTATTTAAATCGCACAGAGATACGTACTTTCTTTACTGTATAGGTTATGTTACGTAAAGCGAAGCTATTGCTGCCTTCTTTGCCGGATAATGTTGTCTGATGAGGAGAAATGACAGGTTTTGCCAGTGACCTCGGGTGCCTACGGGTGCTTTTATTGTTCTGATTCTTTTCTGTGTTTAGTTTGGAACTGCATTGACTGGAAGGTCTTTCCCAGGACAAGGTTGCCCCTTCTAGGATCACAGCATTGTTGGGGTCCTTCATGGTCATTACATAGTCAGGCGGAATTTCCGTGATCAGAATTTTCTAAGAGGAAAAAGAGAGAGTCCATAAGGTCACCATGAATGGGTCCATTTTCAGGTCCACAAAGTCCTGGTTTGTTGGAGGACTTTGTGGGCCAGGACCTTCGTAGGAAGAAGGTCCTGGGCCCTTCAGAAAGCAACTCAGGAAAGGTTCAGTCTCTAAAAGTAACTAAGGAAAGCTCTGTGCCCCCAAAACAGAGGAATGTGTGTTTGCATCCTTAGATGACCTCTCCCAGAGTGGTTATCAGCTGGATCAGAGAACTTTGGCTTAGATTTGGGTGGAGGCAGGGCCTGCGCTTCCATTAAGGCAAACTAGGCAGTTGCCTAGGGTGCCAAAATGAAGAGAGGGCGCCGGCCAGCCTGCCCCCCCCGCTGCCCTCCCCCGCCGCTGGCCAGCACCCCCCACTAAATTCAACCCTCTGTGGGCCCTCTGAACTCACCCCCTGGTCTAATGGCACAATCATTTGGTAGTATCCCAAGATTGTGTATGTGTGTGTGTGTGTGTACATACTTTTTGGGAGGTAAGGAAGACATGAAAAAGCCTGAACCATCTCTCCTATTCTCAAACATCTGCCCTCCTTTTAAAAAAAAATTACCTTAAGTCTTTTTAAAGAGACGTTGGCCTCGGCAGCAGCTTTCACCGAGAACGGCAAAATGGCAATGGAAAACTTCATTACGTTAAACATGGCGATGACACTGAAGGCCTAGAAAAGAACTGAGTTGAAATTTAGGATCCTGGATGGAGTAGGAACTGGCAAACCACTCCAGTATTCCTGCCAAGAAAACTCCATGGACATGGGGTCATGAAGAGTCAGTCACGACTGTAACGACACAACACACACACATGGGGGATGGTGGTGGTTGTGTTCTGACATTAAGGGTTTAGAAAACAATCAGTGTCCGTTTAGTTAGACAACACAAAGACTATATCCTGAAGGTACTGAATTGTAAGGGGTTAATACCCATAGTGTAGGGTAAAAGGTATGGCCAAACATATATATATATATATATATACTTTAGTAACCACAGGTATAGACACATCCTCATGTATTCAATAGTAATGTATTCCAAGCAATATGTAGCCACACAAGTGAAACAACTAGTATGCTTAGAAGTAGTGATATCCACTCAAGCACTTCACATGTATCCACATTTATATTCTTATGTTACAAAATGAACTCTGATTCTTTGGTCAAGCCTTCCGGCTAGCAGGAGAGAAGGGACTTCCGCTGAACAAGCAAATATGATTCAAGGATCCAATTACCATTCTAGCTTTGATGATTACACACAAGCAGTTAGTATGTGTCTAAGCCGTCCAAGAAAGTCTTATCTCTGTCCATGGGCTACCCTGGGCATCTGGCATCCGTCACTATCAAATAGCCAAGGACGTGGGTACTCCCATACACTCCTCGCCAGTGCAAGGCAGATCAAACACCCGTACCAATTAAAACATTTAGGTGGTGTCAGAAGTACGAAATAAATAACCAAAAGTGTCAATTAGTGTTTGATGTATGTAACAGATGTGTGTGACGTGATTTCGGTTTGGCGGGGGCAAGAGAGTGGTGGAAAGCCCTATAAAATATATCACCTTCCAATTCTTGGGTGGACACCCCGCCCGAATCTGTATCGAGCAGGATCTCCCTGATTGTCAATCAATAAATTTCTTTCTCGTCTTCAAGGACTCAGACTTGATTTTTTCAGTCTACAGAGCTCTAGCACGCCGGCAAAGGACCCCATAAATTCTAATTCCTTTCAATAGAAATGTATATTATTTATTGTTTGTTTTATTTGAATTATTCATCTGCCATCTTTCTCCCCATAGGGGAACCCAAATGGTACTTTTTTGGACAACTGAATGCTACATTTGGACATTCCCCCTTAGAACACCCCAGGTCGTATGGTCAATTGCAACCCCCCCACTTCCCACAACCCCCCAAGCACTCCATAAACCTAGAAAGCTGCAAAACAACAACCCTGGATAGGTGGGGGATCACTGTACTTAGATGGGAGGTTACCATGGTATTTAATGGACCTCCAGTAGGGTTAGGAAGGAATTGTGCTTGTTGTCTGGACAGCCATTGCAATGTCACTAATACTAGGCTTGTAAGACCCAAGGGTGTTTATCTCCTCTTATGTCTTAGTGAAAAAGCAGAATGGTGTAGTTTGGCCCAATGATTTGGGACACCATAAAGGTCTCCAATAGGCCAGAGGGTCAGATGAGCAACGGGCAAGATTCTGCTGGGTGCTTGCTGCTTTAGAAGCATGTCTTACAACAGAGGCAGTGAGATCCAGCTTTAAAAGGGTGTGGACGAAAAACGTCAGGACAATCGCCAGGGTGGACACAAACGGCGTCAAGGCTGAGTTCACACTTTGAACATATCCTGCTTTTTCCAGCATCTTCCTTTCGCCTTTTCTGATGCCTGTGGAGGGCAAAAGAGATCCTCCAATTATGAGGGGAACAAAGCGATAAATCATGCCTCCTCCCAGGCCGAGGCACGCAAATTTTGCAATTTTTAGCTTTGCAACTTGAATTATTGGTGAATCACCGATAGCGTGGAGATTGATCCAGCTATGGCATTTCACTACAGTTTAAAAGCCCTCCCTCCCTCCTCTCTCTGCCGTACCTCTGACCGTTTTAGCAAAAGACTTCTCCCAAGCATACATTTTGATCAGCTTAATGCACGTCAAAATCTCGTTCATTATCCGTACGCGCTTATCTGTCACCACCATGGCGGCTCTTCGGAATACAGACGTCAGCTTGGCCATGAGCATCTGCAGAAGATGGTTCAGTTATTCTACGCAGAGTTGCAAGACTTTGCGTTTAAAACGGTCAACCGATTGGGATCCCAGTTTACAAAAGCACTCAAAATCCCAACATTTTATTCCTGGATCCACTTCTCCGCCTCCAACCCTGTTCAGCCACCGTGGTTTTTTTAAAAAACAACGAAAGCCTTTTCTGATGAACATTTACCATGGTTATCTCAGAAACTGTTCCATTACCTGTATGGGTATGAATACAATGTACACAAATGTCCCTATGAGTGCAGTGGGACCAAGGATGAGACTGGAATAGATGGAGCACACCAAAATCAGCAGAGGCACAGCGATGGGCAGGGGACAAAATAAGGCCGCTTCAAACATCCGGTAGCCGTCGTTGGCTAAGAGATTAATCACCTGTAAGACGTAAAGGAACACGAACGACTCCTCAGCAATCCAATCAAGAGTGACCTGGTATTGAACCATTTTCAAATTATCTTCAGTCAGTTTATAGCGCAGGACTAAATGGGACTGCCTAGTTTATAATGCCAGGACCAGATGCAGGGGAGTGGTATCAGGAGACAGAGATCTAGTCTCATGCGCTCCTAGGTGCATCTGGGGGGGCCACTGTGAGATACAGGAAGCTGGTCAAGATGGGCCTTTGGCCTGATCCAGCAGGGCTCTTCCTATGTTCTTAGGTTCCCCCATACATGGGGCCTAAACCCACTTGATGGCGCCATCTTGGCTACACCCAGTATATCAGTGGGGTTTCCTCTTTGCTTCACCCTTTTGCAAAGAGTTGGCAGTAGCAGTTGGGTTTTGGCCACAGAGCAGATGAAGGCTCTGTCCTGTGAGCCTCTGCAAAGCAGAGAAAAACATGAAACACACACAACCGCTGGCTACAAAGGATGGAGATTCTGGGGATTATAACTTTGCTGCACTTGGATCGGTCCAGATACCACCAGTCTCCTTTTGTCCTAAATGGCCTAGAAACTGTTTTCTCTTTATTGCTGGGTCATTGCTGTTTTAGATTGCTCTCTTTAAATATTCCGCTAAACATGTTTTTGTAAACTGAGAGTGCAATCGGGAGGGTGCCGAATTGCGCACCTGATCGCACCAGAATCAGCCACTTTAACAGGAGCGGTCTCCTTAAAGTAAGCCTCCTGACTGCTCTGGAATGGCTCCAGTCCAAGCCTGAAAAATAGACACCTTGAAGATGGAACCCAACAGTCATGCTGGGGCACAGGTCAGGATTGGACGAGAGCACATTTTTCTGTGCATTGCGTGATTGCTGGGAAACAGACCACACTAGGCCACTCCAAAAGTAATCCAAAATGTGATCTATTTCCCTGCGTAAACCCACCCACCCACCCTCGATATTTCCAGACCGACGAATTCTGTGCAGGGGTGAGATGCTCAAGAATTACTTCTCCAACTGAGGTGTGCATCAGAGTCTTGAACGCCAGCA
The DNA here is from genome assembly GCA_023846285.1 of Phrynocephalus versicolor. Lineage (NCBI taxonomy): Eukaryota > Metazoa > Chordata > Lepidosauria > Squamata > Agamidae > Phrynocephalus > Phrynocephalus versicolor. Next base: position 9,211,367 of record JAHTLZ010000213.1, on the reverse strand, counting down.
GTCTCTCGAAGGCCACCATCGAAACAGCCACTTTCAGTCGGATGGCCGTGCGGTAGTTGACAGCCCAAGCCAATGACCAACACAGGACCTTGGAAAGTTCGGTGAGAAATAAAGCCACACAGAGCCCAATTCCCCGGACCAGATCTGTGGAGCCACTTTCACAGTACTGGAGGATGTTATGGATGATCAGGGTCTGCGGAAAATAAAATTTAAAGAAACCAAGAAGACCTGGATTATTTGGGGGAACTGTGGCACTGGAGGACATCGATAGAGGTCAACTGCAGCCCAACAGGCAGCTGGAATCCTCCTCCATAATATCCATTGAAAACAATAAGCTCTCTGAGCTAAAACTCCCATTATTGGGGTGCATGGGATAGCAGGCCCAGGACGATCTAGAGAGCTACATGTTCCTCCTTGCTGCCCTTCAGGGTCTTTGCTGGCACTATGGTATATAGCTCAAGACTTGCTATGACTTGCTATTAGTCCAGATTCTGCTGATTACTTTTCCATCATGTTGGAGTTTCATTTACAACCTTGCATGCTGCTTATAGTTTGTTTGTGTTTTGACCAGGAGGGAGGGACTTTTTCCTGGGCTGGGCTGACTGTCCATCTATCCAGCGCTAACCAATTGGCCCCTCTGAATTCAAAGACAGCCTCCCCTCTCTGCCAAGTTCCATTTCCCTCTCTTTAGTCCAGTGGTGGCGTACCTTCAGCCCTCCAGATGTTTTGGACCACAACTCCCAGAATTCCAAGCCTGTGTTGTCAATGACAAAGGGCTGTGGGAGTTGTGGTCCAAAACATATGGAAGGCTGAAGGTTCTCCACCACTGCTTTAGTCTGTTGGAATCAAAGGGAATTTTACTACGATTTCAAAACCCTGCCACAGGGCATGTTAGTCAGGATTTCTGGGAGTTGCAGTCCTAAGTTGTTTTTGTTTCTCTCCAAAGTTCTGTTCTGTGCCAGCAGAAATGCTCTGATATCTCTGCAAGAACTATTTCCTGGTCAAGTGTTTGAATGGGAGAGCTGGATCTGAATGACGGGCATTTGGGATACAGGGTACGGACATTCCTGTTGGATTGGTCCATCTTTGTTCTGAACAAGGGTCTGACGTAGGTTGATGGCTTTACTCCTACAATACTCACCGGGCCTAAAGCGCCAAAAATTATGCATGTGACGTTGGCCAAAATGTCCACCACGACTCTTGTCCTCTGAAACCGAAGGACCGCTTTGCCCAAAGATGCTTTCTCAGGTCCAGCTTTGGCCAGCTCTGCCTCCCAGAGATGCTGTAGCCTGTTTAAAGAACAAAGCCCACGTAGGACCTAGACACCTGAAGGACCACCTCCTTCCATACGAACCTACCCGGCAATTAAGATCGAGCCAGGGGGGCCTTTTGAAAGAGCTATCCCTCAAGGAGGTGAGAGGGATGGCTTGTAGACACAGAGCCTTCTTGGCAGCTGCCCCCAAGCTATGGAATGCCCTCCCAAGTGAGATCTGCCTGGCACCAACATGGATGGCATTTCGGCGCCAGGTTAAAAACCTTCCTGTTCCAGAAGTTTTTTAATTGATACAAGATAGACTGTGGGTCCTCTGATGACAATTTTAGTGTAATGATTTTAGTGTAAGGTTTTATTATTGTTTTGATTATTTATTGATATTCTACTGGGAGGCATATAAGTTGTAAAAATAAATAAATAAATAAATAAATAAATAAATTGCTGGTTTCCTCCCCTTTCATGCTCTTATGTATCTGCGCATTGCACAGTTGAAAATGATGGAGGTGCATGAAACAGGTAAAAAAATTTAAAAAAAATAAATGGTAAGACAATGAGACTGGTTTTCTTGTTAACCAGAAGCAGGCTGCTTCAATGGCATTGTCTTGGCCGTTTGCTCACTCTTCTTTGATATGCACGGCGGGGCATACAGTGCATGCACTTAAAAACTGGAATGATTGAATGCAAAGCCACAAAGTGGCAGAGTGTAGTGGCATCTTAACTTCTCTTGAATACTTTGGGAAATTAGTGAAATTAGTACAGTGGTACCTCGACTTACGAATTTAATCCATTCCGAATGCATGCTCTTAAGTCGAACTACTCTTAAGTCGGGATACCTATCTAAAAAATTGAAAAACTAAGTTTAAAAAATGAAAACAATGAAAAAAATTTTGTAAGTTGAGCAGACCATATCTAAAATTTGTAAGGTGGCAGTTAAAATGCCAACAGTTTGCCACTCTTAAGTCGAATTACTCTTAAGTCGGGGTATGACGGTACTCAAAGATGGTTTTCCATTCCCTTCTTCAGGCTGCCTCTACTTATCGGAGTCCTGGGGAATTGAACTCCCAATCTCCCAGGCTTTGCACCTGGATACCTAACTCTCCGAGCTTAACCCAGCTAAGAATGTCCTATTAGAGATGGGCACGAAACGAACAATTTTTCGTTTCCGTTTTCGTTTTTCATTTCATTACGTAATGAAACGACAAACGAATTTTGTCTCTAAAATGAAACAAAACGAACAGAAACACCGGAAATTTTCTCGTGCGTTTCGTTTCTGTTACTGCAACATGAGTGAATTGCTTAAAATCCTAAAAAAAAAAAATCACAAAAAATTGAAATAAATGGTAATGAAATGGTAACGAAATGAACGAAAATGAATTTTTTGCAAAAATTCGTGAAAAATAGAAACGAACCGAAACGGACCCTCCAAATGACATACGACAAACGAAATGCCATTTTGTTGATTCGTGCCCATCTCTATGTCCTATTCCATGGCACGACATCCACAAGGGTCAGGCGACGCAAACGATGGTGGGTTTAGCCCCACCCACCGACCCCCACCGTACACGCAGGCAGAAAGCTCTCTCTCTCCCTCTCCCGTGGGCATCACCTTTTGGCGTTGGGCTCCGTGCTGTCGCGCCACGAGAGCGGGGGCAAGGAGGCAGGGTCAAAGTTGCGCCGGAATCCTTGGAACATGATAGACGAGAGCCAAGAAAAGGTGGCAAAGGAGAAGAAGCCAGCGTCGTCGACTGGATTTATAGATCTGCGCAGGATGGGGGGAGGGGTGAAAGCTTGAAGGTTTTAAAAAGGAGAGAAGATATAACACCAGTAGAAAGCTATGTTTGTCTAGGTTAAATCCTGTCCCATCAGCCTCCTGACTTGGAGAAGAAAACAGAGGAGGAACAAGGAACGGTCACAAAAATAAATAAATCCTTAATTCAGGCATGTCCAAACTTCGGCCCTCCTGATGTTTTGGACCACAACTCCCAGAATTCTAAGCCTGTAAAGGACTGTGGGAGTTGTGGTCCAAAACATCTGGAGGGCCAAAGTTTGGACTTGCCTGCCTTAATTCTTACATCCCTCTGTGCCCTCTCCTTCTCTCCTGTTGGTCTTTTGGCCAACTTTATTCTATTAGATCTATAAGCCAACTTTATTCTATTAGGCAACTGGGAATGTTTAGCCTTTCAAAAAGAAGGCTGAGGGGGGATAGGATAGCTATGTTTAAATATGTGAAAGGACATCATATTGAAGAGGGAACAGGTTTGATTTCCATGGCTTCAGAGACTAGGACTCGGGGCAATGGTTTCAAACTACAGGAAAAGAGATTCCAGTTGAACATTAGGAAGAACTTCATGTCGGTTAGAGCTGTCCAGCAGTGGAATATGTTGCCACCAAGGAGGGTGGTGAAGTCTCCTTCGTTGGAGGGTTTTAAGCAGGGGCTGGATGGCTATCTGTCAAAAATACTGTGATGGGGGTTCCTGCAGGGCAGGGGGTTGGATTAGATGGCCATTAAGGTCTCTTCCAACTCTATGATTCTATGATTCTATGATCTATAAGCCACACGAGCACTCACTTGGCCTGGCAACGGATGGGAATCATATGTTTCAAGCTGGAGGAATATTTCTGGTAAAAAGTCTTCTCTGCTTGCTCTCGGCCATTGTCTGGAGGACGTAGGTAATGCTCTGAGGCAGCCACTTTGCCCATTTGATACCATGGTTCGCTGTTCTCACCCAATTCTCTCTTTGAAAGAAAAAGAAAAGAAAAGAATGGATGAGAGAGAAAAGTTCTTTAATGATTTATGTCTTGAATTTATTTTATTATTTTTTGAAGAAGAAGAAGAAGAAGAAGAAGAAGAAGAAGAAGAAGAAGAAGAAGA
>JAHTLZ010000213.1:9161539-9207212 GCA_023846285.1 Phrynocephalus versicolor | reverse complement strand
GAAGAAGAAGAAGAAGAAGAAGAAGAAGAAGAAGAAGAAGAAGAAGAGTTGGCTTGAAAGACGATGGACCATTCCATACGACAATCTGTCCTTGATGGAAAAGAAAGGCAGTAATGATTTTAACCGATCAGTTGTTTCTGCTTTCTGGTGTCAAAAACATGAGACAATGGAGCATTATTGAGAATCTCTGGTCAAGAGAGAGAGAGACAGGGAGGGAGAGAGAGAGGAACTTTGCTGAACCCCTGTCAAATCCATAAATTGTCCCTTGCAAATATCATCTATCATTCCCTGCCCCAATTTTTTTTTTCTTAAAGACTTATAATTTCCGCTCTTGCCTCCCCACTTCCTTGGCCTTCTGGCCCACTCCTGACCAGAGGGAACTTCTCCATTGCCTCTTTCTTAACTGCCTGATTCAACAGTTGCTTTTGAGCTTGGAAAGAATATTCCGGCAGCAATGTTCTACCATCCCCCCCACCCACTGCTCTGGTCAAAGAGATAGCTCTTCATTCCTTCCTTAAGAGGCATTCCATTCTTCACTGTTTCATCCATCACGAGAGGACTAGTCAACCTGTGGGCAACATAGACACAACCACACCAAAATGAAGGGAGGCAGTTATTTGTGTTGGATGAGCTGGATCGCTTGGTGGTTTCGGTCTCTAGTTGTGGAGCTAGCGGTTGGGTGCTCGATCCCCCTGCTTCGCCTCGTGGGGAGAAGAGCCAGCCTGGGTGTCCTTGGGCAAACTACACAGTCTCAGGGCACTCCAGAAGGAGGAAACCGGAAAATACTTCTGAGTTGCCAGTTATTGGGCAACAATTATCGGACGTATTTATTAATTAAACTGTAGTGCTTCCGACGCAAACGAGGGGAAGATTTATACACAGCTCCTGTCCTCTGGATTGTATCAGCCCAAGAACTGGATGAGGTTGGCCAGGTTGCGAATTTATAAAACAGTCCCGAAATAATAGGGTGATGGCCTTTTGCTTGTAGACTTGGGTTGGCACAAGGCAACAAGCTTAGTCATACAATGTCAGAAGGCTTTCCTGCCTGGAGGACCACAGGTTTACCTCCCTCCTCTTCCAAACTGGATCATGGCCATATTCTTTTGCCCTATCTCCAAAACTCAAAACACAAACAGACTTTCCTCAGTCTGTCTGGAAGCAATCTGCTCAGAAGAGAAATAATTAACCGCAAGAATTAGCAATGTCACTACTTACATAGGTCAACCCCGTGACGCCATTGGTCTCCTCGTACTTCTTGTCCCCAACAGTGCTATTTTTGCCTTCCAGAACACGACTTCCGTATCTCCTGGACATTTTCATGTAAAATGACCACTGCTGACTTGGGTGGAATGGGATGGGGGCAGGAGGGAATTAAAATTGAGTATTATCTCTTAACGCATTAAAAAAAAAGATGCAAAAACACATCTCAGTCTTGCATTGTGGAAGAGCAAAAGAAAATAGTATGAGTACCAATGTTAATCGTAACAATCTGAGAATGACACTCAAATCAAAATGAAGAAACGGTAGGAAATCAAAGTTGCCCCAGTTCTCAGGAACCATCTTTAGTTTTCTGAACTTGGCTCATTTCAAAAAATCAATTCTTAAAAGAAAAACAAGTTTTCATTGAAAATATAATTCCAGGTTATGGAGATAACAACCTCCCATCATAGATGTTTCTGCTGATGCTTCAGCCTAACCAGCAATCCATTCTGTTTAGTCAAAAATTCTCCCAAGCAAACTATATCTCCCTGTAACTGTCCTAGATGTATTCCCCAACAGTTTACTGCCTTGGTTTCTGTTTCCTTCTTTTTTGTTTTGCTGTCTAACTATCGACACGTTGAGTATACCGTTAACCTGACCGTGTCCGTCTTCAGCGTGGAGGTCAACGGAACAGAGCGCAGGAGGAAAGGAAACTAGATTGCATCTCCCAAAATCAGAACGAGCTGCTGGGTGAGAAAGACGAATTCATTTTGTATGGTGTTGGATGAAAAGGCCATTGTCGAGTGGTTGACAAGCCTCTCCGACTGCCAAGAGGTCTTGGCATGAAAACACTGCCCAGCGCTTATACAACCGATGCTAACTCCCAATCTAGCTGTCACGGGGTTTCTTTCCGTTCTCACAAGCACCAATTTAAAAACACGCAGAAATCTGCAGGTTATTCAGCTGAGGCTGCCCAAGACATCCTCTTAAGATGCAGCCTTGGGCACCCTTTTGGTACAATAGTCATCGGTCCTCACGTTGCCTCCAGCTTTCATTGACCCCATGAACGAGCGATCTCCGAAATGTCTCGTCTTCCCACTGCCCTGCTCATTTTCTAGAAACCCAAGCTCGTGGCTTCTTTTAGGGAGCCCGGCTGTCTTGTGTTCAGTCTTCCTCTTTTCCTGCTGTCTTCCACCTTTCCCGGCATTATGCCGCAACACTTACCTTGGAGTAAAATCCCGGTGAGTTCATGAACCCTGCTTCTGAGCAAATGGGGGAAAGATCGGAGCGCAAACGGGCCTGCATGTACGAGGGACTAATGATTGACTAATGATTGGTTTTTTTAAAAAAAGTTCTGCTCTGATGGGATGCCTTAACCACCACGTTACCTTTAATCTCAGTTCTTTAAATGGTTTGATTGCTTTGTCCTTGCAAGGGAGGGAAAAAAACCAAAGGCCACCTGGCTTCAACTGGTTTGTTTGGATGCCGGCTTCAGGATTTAGCTGCATCGTTGTGGACTGGCATACAGAGTACGGATGGACAACTGACCTTACAGATGGACCACAAAGCCCACCAGCCCTTAGCTAATGGAAGGGGGGGATGGGAACTGAAAATCAGCAGCACATAGAGGGCCATAATGGTTTTCGCTTCGATTCACAGACATTCTATGTCTGGTACTAGCAGCCATTGAGAAAATTACTTTTTTTTAAAAAAAATCGAGAATCCTACAACCAGCATGGCCAACAGTCCACATTTAAATTGACTGGCCCTTCTGCCATTGAGTGCCTTTTTATCCATCACCTTGTCACCCATTCTTCTGCCCCCCCCCCAGCACAATGAATGGAAGCCAATTTCTTTTGTTGGATAGCTATTAGACCAGTGGTTCTCCACCTGTGGGTCCCCAGATGTTCCTGGACTGCAACTCCCAGCCATCCTGGCCAGCTCAGCTAGTGATGAAGACTTCTGGGAGTTGCAGTCCAGGAACCTCTGGGGACCCCACAGGTGGAGAACCACTGGATTAGATGAACTGTGGGACTCAGTCTCGCTAGCGAAGCTGTGTTAGCCTACATATTCCTTCCTGGAGAATGCCTTTGTGACCCACAAACAGGATTAATGCTTGCCAACTGTCCGCAACCAGAAAGCAAAGCTTTAAATTTCCTTCTCGTTTCTGCCTGTGCATGGGAAACTGGTAGTGCCACTGCTGGAGATTCAGTGTGGAGGCTGGACTGGGTCTAGGGGAAATAAGTTCAAATCCCACCTGGGGCAGGAAACTCACCCAAATCTTTAAAGAATCATTAATGGATGGATAATTAAAGGACAACTAAGTGGTTTAGGTATCTTGCAGCAGGGCCAGAGATTGAGAGTTTAATGCCCCACTGGGTCTCTCAGGAAAAGAGCCAGCCCGTTTAGCCTTGGGAAAGCTGCACAGTTCCCCCCCCCCCCGGAGGGAGGAGATGCTAAAACAGTTCTGAATATTCTCTATCTGGAAACCCCTGGAAAGGGTGACTGTAAGTCAGAATAGACATAACGGTGTGTAATTATTGTTGAGATGAAAGAATAAAAAACCTTCTTTGGTTCAATCCCAGACTAAGGTAGGTCTATTCAGGGCAGTTAGGAGCCCTCTTACTCTCCAAAGCACGGCCACAAAGGTCTACCTTGATACACAATCAATGTAGGCAGAGGGCCTATGTGGTGTAGTGGTTAGAGCATCAGGCTGGTTTTTGGCAGATCTAGGCATTCCAAAGAGCGGAATGTATGCCCCAGTTTTTGTTCCTTGGCTCAACGGTGCAGTATGATAAATATAAGAAATGCAGTGCGTGGCTTTGCTGAATCATTGCGTGTGAATGTTTCATAACAACCCTAGCTCTCAACAAATATTTTTGCATCAATCGGAACTACCCGCCTTTTGGCTGCAGAGCAGCACATTATGCAAAAGAGATGCAAATTGGGCAAAATGGGCCTGTTTGTTCTGACCGACAAGAAGCATATCTTTTTTGGCATACAGTGCACGGTGCGCCGATTAACAAATGGGGTTGACTTGGGCAATTACACACACTGTCTTTTTCACTTGGGTCATTCATATAGAGGATATTTAGTTGAAAGATCTGCAGGGCAATTAGAAACCCCCTCCCTCCCCACCCCTAAAAAGGGGAGGAAGGAAGGAAGGAAGGAAGGAAGGAAGGATGGAAGGAAGTAGCCGATGATGAACAGAAGGAAGGAAGGATGGAAGAATGGAAGGAAGGAGCTCATGATGGATAGAAGGAAGGAAGGAAGGAAGGAAGGAAGGAAGGAAGGAAGGAAGGAAGGAAGGAAGGAAGGAAGGAAGGAAGGAAGTAGCCGATGATGAACAGAAGGAAGGAAGGAAGGAAGAATGGAAGGAAGGAGCTCATGATGGATAGAAGGAAGGAAGGAAGGAAGGAAGGAAGGAGCTGATGATGAACAGAAGGAATGAAGGAAGAATGGAAAGAAGGAAGGAGCTTGATAAGAAGGAAGGAGTATGATAAGAATACAATAATCCTTACTTTATCATGCAGCTGGCCTCCTCTTCACTGCATGGGAATGGAATACTGTAAGTCTAAAGGTTCAAGTCAATTGCGGGTTAGTGATTCTTTGGTCACAAGGCTTTCTTAGTTCACGACATCGAGAGTCTTCTCCCAATAAGGCTAATTAAACATTGACCTAATGGTTTTATATGCGATATATGAGTGTTTCCCAACCCGACTCCCAAAAGGGTCACAAAGTCACCTTTCCTCCTGGGAGGAAAGCTCCCGGGAGATTATTTCTTTCTTGACATGACAGATATTAAAATTATCAGTGGGGGGGAAAGGCCACTCGTGGGAGACCGAGGCCTCTACATTTGGAGAAGGGATGAGTTTACTCCACTGAAAAAATATCCTTTTATGCAACCTAGCTCATGTGTAGGGGTATCCACAGGTAATCTGGGAAGTAAAATACTTGACTTCTTTTTTCTTCATCATTGCTTTGCTAGTCTGAGATTGGCATTCTCTGTACTTCTTAAAGTCCTGATGCATCACTGCTGTGCTGGGAAGAGGTGTCTGTTTGTTAACCCTGATGGGTGGGCCAGCAGGAATATTTTGTGCATGCATCGTCTTGTATTGGGGGGGCGGGCATCTATGAGATGGAGGCAAAAGCATAAATCTGCCTGCCTGTGTTGGAGAATTAGGATCTTAACAGCCACTAGCTGTCTACAGCAGTGATGTCCGAACTTTGGCCCTCCAGATGTTTAGGACCACAGCTCCCCCAGTCCTTTGTCATTGGCAATACAGGCTTGGAATTCTGGGAGTTGTGGTCCATGACATCTGGAGGGCCGAAGTTTGGACACCCCTGCTCTACAGGAAGCATTATTGTCAACAATGATTGCCTGTCAGGGATAATTTTGCAACGAGACCTTGGCCACTTGGTTTAACTTTAGCATAACAGACACACCGGGTACCAACATTTGGAAAAAGCCAAGCTCTGTTTATGGAAAAGCTACTGCCGTTGGATCACATGTCCCAGTATCCTTTGGTCAGCTGAGTATCCTGGTTGGGGTGGATCCTTGAGACCATGATCCTGAAAAGTGACTTTTATCTCTCATGAGAAAAAAAAGAGAGAAGGCTTTACATTTGTACAGAAAGAAAGTTGGTCAAAGTACTTCAGGGACCCCATTACTTATTAACAGGTTTCACATCACGTTATACAAATGAGTGAACCGCTGCAATTTCACATCAATAAAGAATCAATAAAGAGATCTAAAAGCACCCAGTCATGCTAATGAACCGTGGTGATTGTTGACTTTTCAGTTTTTGCTGAATCATGACTCAAAGGGATAACCTGCTGACAAGAAAATACATTTTTTTGTTTTGCTTTGAGAGCAACGCACAGGAAATAAAGAGTTCTCAGCCAGAAATCTTAAATAAGAGGGAGACAAAAACATGGAACCAGTATGGTGGTGGTGGTGGTGGTTATGATGATGATAGCAGCAACAATGGGCCATCAAGTTGGCTCCTGCTTGTGAGTTTTGCCAGGTTTTTCTAGGTATAATGTACTCAGAAGTGGTGTATCAGCCCTTCTTTCCCACTTGCCCAAGGCCACCCAGAAATCCTGGCCAGCATAGCCAGTGGTGAAGGCTTCTGGGAATTTTCGTCCAGGAACATCAGGGGACCCAAGGCTGGGAACCAATGATCTAAATAAACCCTAGTCTTGAGTTTGAAAGTCAGGCGCTTCTGGATTTGTCCCTCATTTGTAGGATTGCGATAAATCAGTGGTGACTTGACAACACATAAAACCTCAATCTGGGCTCCACCTCATCTATATGTACCGTATTTTACCATATTTTATTCACGGAAACAAAAGGCAATTGATTCATAGCTGGTCCATATATTTATTTATATGCCATTTAAATCAAAACAAAGATTAGATTACTCAAATACCTCTGAATATGTGGCAGTATTATTGAAATTGATTGAAAGTTACTTGGGAGTCCGTTCGCTGTGTGTGTTCCCTTAGAGAAACTTTTATTCCTGTTTTTTTGAAGTGTTGAGCCAATGTCAGAGATCACACTTGGGATTTGAATTGAATGACTGGATGACACCCAAAGATCACAAAGTTTAATACAGTATAACTGTCTCAGAGCTCTAAATGTGGCCATCTGTTTGTTGTTAAATACTTCGAGTACAGTAGTAAAAAGATGTTAGCCATCCATACAACATAAACATGGGATTACTCCATTTTCAATGCATTCCTATGGGAAATTTGTATAAAGGAAAATTTGCTTAACATAGTTTCATTTGGAACGAAATAATTCCTTTATACAAGGTACCACTGTACCGTATATTAAGCTCACTGGCTGGGAACTTTTGTACTGTTCTGACATCCTGTGGATATAGCAGGTATCACCTAACCGACTTTTGAATTTGTTTCTCTGGTCACAGGGCTCAACTCACTTTTTTACTCCTATGGATACAGCAGGTATAGCAAGTGTGAAAAAATAAATAAACCTAGGAAAAAGCACAATTTTCCCCTGAAGACAGGGCCCCCTGTTATTTCATTTCACAGCATGTGTTTTGAAGGCTAAGGATCGAAGGAATGTGTTTTCGTCACTGATGGGAAAGGGTGTCCACAAACATATGCAAGCTTTGGAAAAAAAACTGGTACTCCTTGGTGGTCGCCCATCCAAGTACGAACCAGGGCCGACCCTGCTTAGCTTCCGAAATCAGGCGAGCTCGGATGCGCTTAGGTTAGGGCGCTGGGAGGGAGGCTGCAATTCGGTCCTCCACCTGCAGAGGGCGCGGGCGGGAAAGCGGGAGGGCCGGCGGGGCGTGGGCGGATTGGCCCTCGCCGGCCACCGTAGCGCGGCCTGTAAGCGGCCGGCGGACTTCGCCCCGGGGCCCTCGAGTGGCGGACGAGGCCGGTATTGCTCGCTCAGCCATGGCGTCGTCCTCTTCTTCGCCGGGGGGCGGCAGCGGCGGGAGCGCCATCCAGATCCCGAGCCGGCTTCCGCTGCTGCTGACCCCCGAGGCGGTGCTGCTGCCGGGCTCCACCATGCGCGCCAGCGTGGACACGCCGCGGAACCGGCAGCTGGTGCAGAGCCGCCTCCTGAGGGGGACCTCCCTCAAGAGCACCATCCTGGGCGTCATCCCGGACACCCGAGACCCGGCCAGCGAGGTGGACCCGCTTCCCGCCCTCCACAGGTCGCCATGGCAACGGCCGCGCGACCTCCGCCTGGCCACAGGGCCACGCCCCCTTAGCGCCCGGGCCCCGCCCCGCCCCGCCCCCTTCGCCCAGAAGCCACGCCCCTTATGGTCGCCATGGCTGCGGCCACCCCCCCCTTTACCCCTCCCTTCTGTCTGTTTTGCGGTATCCGCGTCTCACTTTTAATTTATTTTAATTTATTATTTATTATTTATTATTTTTATTATTTTTATTTATTATTTATTATTTATTATTTTTATTTATTATTATTATTTTTATTTATTACTTTTAATTTATGATTTCTATGGGCTTTTTTTTTTTTGCAACGGGCTTTGCAAGGTCTGGGGGCTGCCGTTTAGGATGAAAATATATGCATTTTAAGCTGCTTTTTTTTTAAAATTATTTGGCTACCTGGCTCTTTTAAACCGTATCTCCAAAGCCCAAAAGTTGGAGGAGGCTGCTGTGCTGATGCTTTTCAACGGGTGTGTTGGGTTTGTTCTCCAAAGTGCAGGCATTCCAGGCAAAAATCAAAGAAAAATAAATAAAACAAAACGCTAGAGACAAAGGACACAAAATGTGTGGCACCTTAAAGATGAAACTTTCATATTTTATTGTAATGTTTCGTTTATTCTGTTTTGTTTTATTTCTGAGGGTCCTAAGCTCCCTTTTCGGAATCACCGTTGGGCTAGAAAAACCTGACGCCCTTGAAGGCAGCTCACAGAGCCGTGCCGAGCCGATTAATGAAACAGTGGTCATTACTTTCTGTGGGAGAGCGAGAGCGAGAGAGCTTTCAAGTGTTAGTCCCAGTGCCTTGAGGGATCCCCGCCAAGCCGATTGTTCCTGTTGTGTCGGGGCGAAAATGACACCCTTCTTCTTCTTCCCACTTCCAGGATCGGCACGGCTGCGCTGGCAATTCAGGTAGTTGGCAGCAACTGGCCAAAGCCCCATTATACGTTGCTGATCACAGGCCTGTGCAGATTCCAGATCCTGCAGCTGGTGAAGGAGAAGCCCTACCCCGTGGCCGACATGGAACAGTTGGATCGGCTGGAGCAGTTTACCAACAAGTCTGCCTCCGAGGAAGAACTGGGGGAGCTGTCGGAGCAGTTCTACAAATACGCAGTGCAGGTGAGGAGGCTGGAAGCAGTGTCTTGTTCCAAGGTTTTGTTCTAAACTTGCATGCTTTGTCCTAAACTAAGGCTCACGTGTACATGCTAAAGGGCAGGCTGTAGGCTTCCAAGAAAACGAGGCATACGGGATGCAAACAGAAATATCTCTGCAGATAATTGCACAGAAATAGATTTGAATTCTGCCAACAAACAAATCTCCTCTAGTTCTTGAGTCATCAGTGCAGACTTGAGCAGGTGTTTTGATGTTACTCACCTTTAAATTTTGGGGCGTGGATTTGCCTGGAGACAATTGTCTTTGAAAAAAATGAAACCAAGAATATTACTAAGAGGGTTTCAAGGGGCTCATTTTGACATTAGCTTGCGTTTTTTTGATTTTTGGAGCTGAGGGGTTCAAAATAACTTTGGTACTAAGAAGCTCGTGGTGCCTTTCTTCCTCTCCTTTCCACGGCACAGTTGGTTGAAATGTTGGATATGTCGATCCCTGCGGTGGCTAAACTGAGACGGCTGTTGGACAACCTGCCCAGGGAAGCTTTACCGGACATATTAACATCGATCATCCGTACCAGCAACCAGGAAAAGCTTCAGGTATGGAGTGCGGCCTTCATTCAGGCTCCCTTCAAACCAACCTGCTCTGTTTCAGGATTCTTAACGCCGTCCAAAATGACAGAAGTAACACTATGTTGGCACAGAAAAATGAAATACACTTACAGTTACAAATAAACAATTCAATCAGTCATTTGTAATTTGGGGAAATTATGCCATACTGCTGCTATCCTCAAACCCCTCATGGTCCATTTGAACATGGTGGTTCGATTCTAATCTCGAATCGATGCATACATGCTTCCTAACTAAATGGGCACATGTTATGTGTCGTCAACTGTGTATATCTTCTGTGTCGTATTCTGCTTGTCCAAAGGAAGCGTGGTCACCGATCTTCTGGAAATGTTGACCAAAGGGCAACGTGAGCATAGAAAAGTTCAAAGGCTGGGTCGCAGGACTCGGTCTAAGATCCAGGAGAATTGCAGCTCGTTAGAAGAGACAGTACAGAGCTTACCAAAGCTACAGAAGGCAAAGTTGTATGGGACATGTTCCAAGATCTGTTTGAGGATCACGCAAGCAGGAGGAGAGCCATGAACACAGAGCCTTTATCTCCTTGAAGCAATAAAGGCAAGGCATGACTATAGAGATGGGCACGAACCACCCGTTTGTCAGTTTGTGCTGGTTCGTTTATCAGGTGAACAGGTTTCCACTGCTTCCCAGCCCCACCGTCTCTGCCAGGAAGGCCCTCCGAGGCAACACCCACTGGGGCGCTGCCCCTGAACGGGCGCTCACCGGAGCAGGTGGGTTTCGGGAGGGCCAAACACCTGTTCAGCCATTAAGTGAACCACCGAACCAACAATTCGTGCCCATCTCTAAATATAAAGAATGCTTGTCTCAACCTGTTTTCTAACACCTTCCTAATTCTGCACTCACCTCTTCATCTCTAGCACTACTCTTCACCCTCACAGCTGGAGGTCTAAACCTCCGTTGCTCATCCCTGCCCCCCTTTGATAAGAGGCCTTTCAAAGCCTGGGAATTTCTTTCGTGGCCCTGAGTTTTGGCTTGCAATCCAGCGACTTGTTTGTCTTTAGGCTCTACTCATCTGAAACCTAGTATTTAGACCTTATTTATTATTATTTATATTTATTTATTAGATTTCTATACCGTCTAGCAACACTGGCCACTCTGGGTGGTATACTCCTTTGTTTCTTTACACCTGTTCCCAGTTTTCTTCCATTGCTCAAAAGATGCAAATAAGGTGCTGACATCCAGCTGGCTCTTGCGTCTTCTTATTACCCAGACGATCCTGCAGTTTGTGGAACCCAGAAAGGATGGCTTTCATGTAACTCATTCTGCATCAGTCTGTTCCTGGTAGAAATTCACATACGCATTCCAAATAGCACGAACTTATTACGATGCAAGGGCTTTCAGAGTGTTAAAATGTTGAGAACTCTGCGAAAGCCCTATGGCAGTGATGGTGAACTTTTTAGAGACCGAGTGCCCAAACTGTGATTCAAAACCCACTGATTTTTCACAAAGTGCCAATACAGCAATTTAACCCGCATACAGGTGGCTATGAAGGGGCGATGTCGGGTGCCCACAGAAAGGGCTCCGAGTGCCACCTTTGGCACCCGTGCCATAGGTTCGCCAACACTGCCCTATTGTTACTTCATGCATTTTTATTTTATTTTATTTTTTAGATTTTAGATGCTGTTGGCTTGGAGGAACGATTCAAGATGACCATCCCTTTGCTCGTTAGGCAGATCGAAGGCTTGAAGCTCCTTCAGAAAACCAGGAAACCCAAGCAGGACGATGACAAGAGGGTCGGCTCTTTCTTCTTTGTTTCATTTGAGGGTTCGGTTTTAAAACATAAATTTAAGGTCACGTAACAGAAATGTGGGCCACAAAGTAAGGGTTCTCACACGCCTTTTATGACTTGGCAACAACAGCGACAGAAGGGTCTGAGGCAGTCCGAAATTCATCGTCAAAGGGTACACACTACAACGGATGGAGAGAGAGAGATGGGTAGATAGAGTAAACCCAGTGAATCAGTTGAATTTACAAAACTCTTGTCTCCTTGATAGTGGATGCACATGTTAAAAACATTCTTTTAAATGTTTTTGAAGCATTACGTGTGTTCCTTTGCTAGCGAATGATGATCAGCAGCTTGTGAATGTACCGTAGTTTGGTATCTGGTCGCTTTGCAATAGATTAGGGGTGTCCAAACTTTTTTGCAAGGAGGGCCAGATTTGGTTAGGTGAAAATGTGTGGGGGGCCGACCATTCAGCCACATTTGGCCCTCCGGGCCAGACTTTGTACAAGCCTCTAGGACATGCAAGGAGGCAGGGAGGATGCTGCGGCAACAGAGCTGGGGGTGGGTAGGCTGGGTGGGTGGCTGGGGCAACAGACAGAGGCAGGGAGGGCAGGCAAACTGTAAAACTGCAAGCTGACGTCTCCATCCAGTATGGGGAGGGGCCAGCTGGCGGAGATGCATGACAGGCTGAGCTAGTGGAGAGAAGAGGCCGTGAGCCGCTCAAAATTTGAAAACGGGCTGCATTTGGGCCCCCGGGCCTGACTTTGGACATGCCTGCAATAGATATAAGTTCGTTCAATATGGTACATGGCCAGCTGCTGCTACATTTGCCCCTTTTCAAATGTCTAGGTCATAGCTATACGCCCCATCCGAAGGATCGCCCACATCCCAGGCGCCGCCGAAGATGAGGAGGACGAAGAAGACCACGATGATATTGTCTCCCTTGAGAAGAAGGTTCGGACCTCCAATATGCCTGAGCAGGCTCTGAAAGTATGCGTAAAGGAACTGAAAAGGTCAGCTGTGGTGCTTCTGTGAGGTTTTAACATTCTAAAACCTAAATCCGGTTTTTAGAATCAACAGGAACAGACAGGTTGAGTGAGTGGGGCTTAAAATCACTGTTGACTTCAAAATTCCTGTCGTTTAGTGATTCTGCCCAGATTTAGTCCCATGTGTCAACAGTGTGGGTTTTCCCAACAAAGGTGTATATTTTTCTGTTTATTAACATGCATTCCTGAGTATATTTACTCAGAATTCAAGATCTATATTGTTGAATGAGATTTCATATTAGATCAGTGTGCACACACGCGGTATCCTTGTCGTAAGCTGGTCTACTCAAACATAACTTCCATTGAGTTCAGTCATTTCTTTCCTAGTGCATATGTTTAGGATTACAGACTTCAGTTTCATATAATGAATCCTGGATTCTGGTTTTTAATGCTACAACATATATATTAATTGGGAATTTTGAGTTTAAAGATAACTGAATTTCCTAGAAAAATATATTTATCTGTTATATTTACATCCAGTGTTCAATAAAGAGATACTATATTGGGAAGTCCCTGGAAGTCTTCCGCTCAGGTATTTAGCAAAACCTGATTGAGTTTGGTAAGACTGTAGCACACTACAGGTTTTACAACCTTAGTTAGAGGCAGGTATCATAGGATACCCACGAGGGTGTCCCTCAAATGCAGCAAGCTGGCATACTGTCAGGTCCTACGTCATTACCCTAGTTGAATTCCTCATATTCCTGAAGATAACATGTGACTCTTCAGGACTGGACTGCTAGTAGCTAACTGTATCTGTCTTTCCAGATTAAAGAAAATGCCTCAATCCATGCCAGAATATGCCTTAACCCGGAATTATTTGGAACTGATGGTAGAGCTACCATGGAACAAAAGTACAAAAGGTAGAGTCAGCCTCATAACCTTTCTTAGGTCTTCTAAATCCAACTGCCGGACTCAACTAGAGTAAAACAGTTGATGTAGGGCGGTCATGTCCAAACTTCGGCCCTCCATATGTTTTGGACCACAACTCCCACAGCCCTTTGCCATTGGAAATACAGGTGTAGCATTCTGGGAGTTGTGGCCCAAAACATCAGGAGGGCCAAAGTCTGGACATGCCTGATGTAGGGCAATTCCACGGTAACACAAATCCCATTGACTTGATGCATCTTTTTGGTTGGGCCACCCGTGGGATTCAAGCCATGGGCTTGGACTGCGAGTCATTAAAAACAACAAGTAAATCCAGGAGATCTTTGTCTTAAATGTAGGCAGAGCTATAATGGACATTTCACGACAAGGAATTATCCCGCTTCACGTTTCCATCTTGTTGGGTCGACAGATTGCCTGGATATCCGAGCAGCCCGGGTTCTTCTGGACAACGACCACTACGCGATGGAGAAACTGAAGAAAAGAGTGCTGGAATATTTAGCGGTCAGACAACTCAAGAACAACCTGAAGGGCCCCATCCTTTGTTTCGTGGGCCCCCCTGGAGTTGGGAAGACCAGCGTGGGAAGATCCATAGCCAAGACCTTGGGCCGAGAGTTCCACCGGATCGCCTTAGGTGGAGTTTGTGACCAGTCGGACATCCGAGGTCACAGGTGGGTTAACATTTTCCCTTTCACTCCCGGATGTCTTGCAGAACCTTCCCCCCTGTTTTCCTTCCCTTCTTGCTTCTCTGTCTTGACATGTCTGTTAGAACATCAGCACATAAGAAGATCCCTGCTGGATCCGGCCAGAGGCCCATCTAGTCCAGCTTCCTGGATCTCACAGCAGTTCAGAAGCTTGTAAATGCAAGTAGATAAATAGGTACCGCGGTAAAAAGCGGGACAGTAAACAGTGTTCCGTGTGCATAAAATGCATGCGTTCAGCCATGCCAGCCACATAGCCACAGACTTGCACCACACTGGCTCTTTGGCTTGGGAACAGAGATGAGCGCCACCCCTGGAGTCAGGCACGTCTAGCACACATGTGCGGGGGGAACCGTGCCCTTTTATAGTCAAAAGATCAGCTAGAAAAAAGGAGAATCGAGGGGGAAGGACTCCTTTTAGCTGATCTGAAGGAGGAGGAAAGGCAGCAGCCAGAGGCCGAAGGAGTTGTGACTTTTGCCCACATGTGCTCTTTTGAAGTAGGACTCACTGACTGGGGAAGGGTTTAAGGCTTTTTGTAGTCAACCGGGACACAGAGATTTATGCCCCGGGGGGCCGGCCCCCCCCGGGGGGGGGGGGGGGGGTAGATCAAAAAGTGCACTTCCCCATGAAGTCATGTTTGAGGGGCCCACGAGAAGGAACTGAATGTCTGCATTTAGCACACATTGTCTCTAGGGGAAGGAAGTGTGTGTTTACGTAAGAGAAGGCAGAGCCTTCGTTCTTCCACACACAAGGAAGCGATTCTGCCTACATCCTGTGCAGTCCATGATGGCTAGGTTTGCTTAGGACCTGGCCAGCAAATGTCTTCCCTTTCCGTTGAAGCGCTCCTCCACCATCCAAGTCCCTCCAAATGGGCAAGAGCATTCAGCATCCTTGTGTCCAAAAATAGGATGGAGAATAATTTGCCCCCCCTTTTTTACCACCCTCAGTCCCCCCCCCCCCCTTCCCCCCCCAAAAAAGGGGGGGGGTTGTGCCTTCGATGGTTTTCTTTTGAAGTGAGAATAACGAAAAGGTTGTGCGGTTCCCCAAGGTTACACAAAAGTACGAGTCAGTGATACAGCTTTTATTGGGCTGCTAAAAGTTGGAACACATTGCAAGCTTTCGTGGATAAAAATCCACTTCTTCAGGATTAGCACAACTCCTCCATGGAGCGTGCAGAAGAATTGTAGACAAAAGTCCAGAAATTGATGGTGTATGTCTGTGAGTCTTTTTGAGGCTGATACCTAGAGCAGCTTTAGAGTCTGGGTGGAATTTTTTTACATCCCTTGCTTTGAGGAGCAGAAGGTTGCCAATAGCTTTGTGATTGCATCTGAAGTAAGTTCGTCTCACATCAAGAGCAACATCTGCTTTGTTCTCTCTGCCCATAACTGGGTCGCACCCGCGGTTGCACAATCTCTGAGCCTGCAAGAAAGAGATTCCCCGTTGTTCTTATGTGCCTGTTTTTGCCCTCTTCGCTGGAACAAGCTGATCTCCACCTTGCCCAACAGCAAGCTTCAGATGTCGTGGCGAGTAAGGAAACAAGCTTCTGGACCCTCGGGCTGCCATTGCTACTTATTCTCCCCTTGCCTCCTCTCTGCCTTCCCTGTTTGGTGTCAGATCCTGATATTTGTGGAGTGCACATTTTCACTGGAGAGGAACACCCCAGTGGGAGCCGTTTTTGTAGCATGCTGGAAGCCCGGTGTATTGAGAGTGGTTTCACATGAACCAGTCAAAGAACATCCAGAATTTCGTCGGGCCTTTTGTGTGCTTAAGCATGTGCCATGCAATGTGTGTGGATTTGTCCTCCGCTGGGACTCTGGGGAATTCAATGCTATGGCTTTTTATTCTGCAAGTGAGGCAAACAACATAACATGGAACCCAAACAGCCACATTCCACCTGCCCTTGGCTTTCCCGAGCAGCTGCTCTCTCTCTCTCTCTCTCTCGCTGTCTTTGTGAAAATGTTTTGTCCTCTGGACTTAAAGAGAGACAGACTCATGTCCTCTGGAAAAATAGAATGGGAGAGACAGCGTGAAGTATTTCGGCTGCATTCCTAACATATATTTGCTTTCTTTAAAAAGAACGACTCGGGGGACCGATGCGGAGTCTGGAAAAAAGCCACTTGGTTTTCAGGCATCCCCATATTTGGGTGGGTGAATGGGAAACCGAGAGGGAATCAAGGACTGCAAAAACAGCCTAGGGCAGAGGTGGGGAACCGTTGGCCCTCCAGATGTTTCGGACCACAACTCCCAGAATTCCAAGCCTAGGTTGCCAATGATTAAGGACTGCGGGAGTTGTGGTCCAAGACGTCTAGAGGGCTGAATGTTCGCCACCCCTGGCCTAGGGGATGTGATTCTCAATCCATGCATAGAACAGACACACTTACTGATGGGATCAGACCCTTGACCCATCTTGTCCAGTGGTGTTGTCATGGAATAGTAGTGGTTTGCCATGGTTCCAGGGTGGCATCTTTGGCACCACTACTTTGAAACTGGGATCCTCTCAATGTGAAGCAGACATTCTATGAATGAACGTCATTCAAGAGAAAATGAGATCGCCATCTGTCTGATTGTCAGATAGACTATGATTTGGATTCCTGCATTGAGCAGGGGGTTCGACTCAATGGCCTTATAGGCCCCTTCCTAACTTTTTCTAGGATTTTATGATGCCGAGCCTTATTGGACCAGTGAAATGAACGATTGGCATGCATTCCCATTCAGTACTCTTGGCATGCATTCCCATTCAGTACTCTGAAAGCGATTGGCATGCATGTGTCCGGACAGCCATTTTGCTGCTGTTCAAAAACCGCAAGGCACCCCATGCTGCTTTTTGCTTAGATGATACCTGATCGTCAAGTGGCGTCTGTCCTAGAGACAGACAGACAGACAGACAAGAGAGAGAGAGAAAGAGGCGAGGCAGAGCCCATAAGTTGGCTTGCAACTTTTTCCTTCTGGCCCTCTTGAGTTGAACTACTTCACTGCCTTCTCTCTTTCTCCCCGTAAGGCGTACCTACGTCGGCAGCATGCCCGGGCGGATCATCAATGGGTTGAAGACCGTCGGGGTGAACAATCCGGTGTTCCTGCTCGATGAAGTGGACAAGCTAGGGAAGAGCCTGCAGGGCGATCCGGCAGCCGCTTTGCTCGAGGTAAGAGACGGAAGGAGCTTCTCCGGGGCTGCCCAGGATAAACCTGTTTTCAGCTCGGTAGTTCCAACTCAGGACTTGCTAAACTGGCGCCTCCTTTTTTTCTGACCTGCGCACGAGACTCCGGGGCTCAGAGGTCCTACGGGAAGCGTGACAAGAAAAGCCACTCCTGTTAGTGCAAGGGCGAGCAAATTGCTCAATGCAAGGCTGCGTGTGTCGAACCCTAGAATCCCCTGGTTCCCCCACCCTGTGAAAAGTTCCAAAAAAATTATCTTTTTTTAATTTATTTTATTTATTTATATATTGCCAGATTTTCCCAGACAGGAACTCAGGGTGGTTAACAAAGAACAGCATTCAACAAATACAGAGGAAAAAAATAATAATTGGTTCCACAGTATGACATAAAGGACAAAAACAAACCCAACAACGATCATTAGAACCAAAATTTTAAAAAGCTCAAAATACAAAACACGACTATTTATTTATTTATTTATTTATTTTTACAACTTATATGCCGCCCACTACCCAAAGGTCCCTGGGCGGCTTCCAATCAAGGAATTAAAACAGTTAAAAACATCAAACAACAATAAATAATTAAAACAACAATAAAAACCTTATACTAAAATCATCACACTAAAATTGCCACCAGAAGACCCACAATCTAAATTGTATCAATTTAAAAACTTCTGGAACAGGAAGGTTTTTACCTGGCGCCGAAATGTCATCAGTGTTGGCCCCAGGTGGATCTCACTTGGGAGGACATTCCATAGCAAGGCAAGATGGCAAAAAACCCCCCAAAAAAACAAAAAACAAAAAACGGACAAACAAACTCATAGCACCTACTTATAAAAATAAATCAACCTCCTTGATTGCTGCACGCAGCTGTATAAAGCCAGGTTTTTAACAGCTTCTTAATAATAATAATACCTTTATTGTCAATGTACCACATGTGCACAATGAAATTGGCTGAGTCTCCCTTGTTCCCCCCCCCACCATCCCACCCCCATCCCACTGGCAACCACTCAGTCTTATTGCACCCTGTGTACTTGACACCGAATGCGCCAGCCCACAGGTCAGTTCTTCGATACTTGTCCTGGGATTATTTCCCATTCAGCAGTCTGACAGCCCATGGATAAAAACTGTTGTTCAGTCTGTTGGTACGGCAGGCTATACTACGATATCTTCTGCCTGATGGTAGGGAGGGACTCCGCAATCCTAATTTCACTCGGAAGGTGATTCCACAGTGTTGGAGCCGCCACAGAGACAGCGCTTTAGGAGTTATGATTTATATTTTCAGTTGCACCTGTGGCAAGAGGGCCAATTTTTCAAACCTAAATGTGGACTATTGGTTGCTTCTGCCTCCTTTTGTTCTTCAGCAGGCTTTGCTTCAAGCAAGGCAGGGGGTGTCGGGAGGAGACCCTTGTTAATGCACTGTGCTCATCCACCTATGGAAACGAAGAGGGTTGACTTGCCCCATATTCATAAAAATATTGAATTAAGATATTGGAGATGCTTTGGGGCGTATTGAGGTTGGTAGCTATTTTGGGTCATAGGCCTAGGGAAACCGAAACTGAAACAAGAGGGCCCCAGCAGCTGTTGGCTCTTTAGAGCGATTATCCAGAGAAGGATGAAAACTCTTGCAGAAAAGCATTTCTATTTAGAACATACCACCGGAGGAAGGAAGTGGGACAGAACCATCCAGCTAAAGTGGAAGAAGAGCAAATATTTCCAGTGAGCAGTTGTTATATGGAGGAATTTGTCTTCTAGCACCTTGTTCGGCCGGGGTGGGGTGGGTTAGGGTGGGTGGAGCTCAAAGCAGCACGATTGTAGAGCACGAGTGAGGTAATCCAGTCTCCCTTTATCAGTGCAGTTGAAATTAAAAGAAGGCCAAGAGGATATAAATAAGAACTGGGGTCCAGCTATGGAGGATTGTAGTTAGGAGGCTTCCCGTGCAACCTCAGGCTTTGGAAGTACCTTGGAGTCCCCCCGTTGTTATCCCCTTACAACGGCAAAGTTGGAAAGGACCCCACGAATCATCTAGTCGAGCCCCTGTCCAGGAGGCCCAACAGGGGAACTGAACTCCCAGCCTCGGGCTTCACAGCCAGAAGCCTAAACCAAAGCAAAGTGTTCTGCTTATATACCACCCCATACCACTTTAAGTAGTCTCTGGGCGGTTTACAAATTTAATTACAGTGTGCAGGCTACACATTGCCCCCCCTCCCCGCAAGCTGGGTACTCATTTTACCGACCTTGGAAGGATGGAAGGCTGAGTGAACCTTGAGCCTGCTACCTGGGATTGAACCCCAGGTCGTGAGGGCAGTTTTACCTGCAGGACAGGCATTTAACCACTGCGCCACGAGGCGCCACGGAGCTATCCAGCAGTTCTCCTGGTTTGAGGCAGGCCTCTTCAGCCAGAGAGGAGACCTTGGAGCCGTTCCGATGTCCTAAGCTGCCATTACCCATCATCCCTTTGTTTGCTTTGGCTGGTTGGCGTTTCGGGATGTCCAGAACATCTAGAAGGCCAAAGTTTTATAATTTCTACTCTTCTGGGGATCAGTCTCCTATCGGAATTCTCCGTTATGTTAATTCTTTCTCGATTTGTTCTTGCAGCTTCCTGGAAAGGTTAGCATGGGCTAAATATTTCCTTTCTTTGGCTGAAATATTTCTCATTTGGGAATAACCTCCTGTTTTCGAGGTGCAGAAATATTTCTGTTTCCTAGACTCCCGGCGCTGAGTATTTCGGCACAAGGCTTAAATAGCTGTGAAGTTACCAGGGTCGGTCGGTCGGTCGCGCCAGATGTTGTGACAGCTTGGATTGGATTCTGGAGATTGACAGCATGATATTAGGGGTGCTGTAGGCTTCGAAGGGGAAACCAATATTTCCTGCCCTGTGCCCTTGGGAAGACCAGTCTGGGTTTCCAGCCTCAGCTGCGTCAGCTGCCCAGATGGTGGGGCTGAGAGGCGTCGGTCGCTTGAGCCAAAGCGAACTTCTTCCTATTTCCAGTTTCTGCCCATCGACTGGGGGAACATTTGCGTTATATTTAGATGACCCCTACCGAAGGTTGAAGGAGAGAGAACACGATCCATGTCCTTTTGATGGGAGAAACATGTGTGGACGGAGGAGCCAGGCAAAGAGCAGAGACAGGCTGCTGACACATTCGCAAAGATAGCGCCGCCACCTGCGTATGGTGGGGATAAAGATACCACATGCTTATCACTTTCCTTATACCTTGTGTGTGTCAGGGATACATATCAGCAAGTGGTCCGATTAAACAAGCTGCAAGTGCTCTGGGCTGAGAATGCCTAGAGCTAGTCACTGCTGATAGACCTGTCCACCGTGAACTAACCTAGACATAAGAACATAAGAACATAAGAAGAGCCCTGCTGGATCAGGCCAAAGGCCCATCTAGTCCAGCTTCCTGGATCTCACAGCGGCCCCACCAGATGCGTTTGGGAGCGCATGAGACTAGATATCTGTCTCCTGATCCCACTCCCCTGCATCTGGCCCTTGAAGTACCCTGGTTTCTCCATCATGGTTTGTAACCTGTGATGGACTTTTCCTCCAGGAATCTGTCCAACCCCCTTTTGAAGGCATCCAGGCCAGACCACCCACTACATCCTGATCCACTACATCAGGCATGTCCAAACTTCGCCCCCCCCAGATGTTTTGGACCACAACTCCCACAGTCCTTTGTCATTGGCAATCTAAACTTAGAATTCTGGGAGTTGTGGGTGGCTATTCTCTGAAACAGCACAGATCATCAGGGAAGAATATGCATAATGTTTACACATGTGAGTTTGTAAATATAGATGCAGATTTAAAAGCACTATATATACTCGAGTATAAGTTGACCCGAGTATAAGTCGAGGCCCCCAATTTAACCCCCCAAAACTGGGGAAACGTATTGACTTGAGTATAAGTCTAGGGTGGGAAATACAGCAGGGCCTGGCAGCTCCTCCTTTGTGAGCTGGGGGAGTGGTGTGTGATGTTTAAATTTAGCCACTGATGCAAGTGCTTGGGTCAGTGGCTAAAAGTCATTTTAAACATCGTGCGCTGCTCCCCTGTGATGCAGGGGGGGGGGTCAGGAGAAGCAGCATGCAACGTTTAAAATGACTTTTAGCCACCGAACCAAGCACTTGCCTCAGTGGCTAAAAGTATTGACCCGCATATAAGTCGAGGGGCCCTTTTTTTCAGCCCAAAATTAGGGCTGAAAAACTAGGCTTATATTTGAGTATATACAGTATACTGTACACTCTCAAAGAGAAACCTAGAGCCTCTCAGCCCAGGAAGGAAGGCAAAGAACCAGCTTTTCGGTGTCTTCAAGCGCAAACCGTCAAGGCGCCTGCCATTGTATCTTCCTGGGTTTCTTTATGTTTTAAATGAACTTGCACCAGAAGCTCCATCACACAGAAGACCTGCTATAAATCTAAGGACTGTCCTTGTTCACGGTGCTCAGACAGAAAGCGATGCTCTGTAAAGTAGGACTTGCAGACACTCTGCACACAGACGGGCCTGGGATGACATCCCTACCTTTCGCCCTGTTGGCTGCCATGCTCCGAAATCATTCACCGGGCGACCGTTGGAAACCAGCACCATGCTTGGGTGGCTCCAGTGTTCACTTTGAAGGAGAGCAGGCATTTCTCCCTCTGGAGGGCCTGTTTTAATTTAGCTTTAATTAACACCCCATTACTCAAGTGACAGCGACTGTTTAGCCCGGTGGCTGTTTGACAGGGGGATAAGCACGGGAACGGCAGCAAAATATTTGTTATCCGAGGCACTTGCTCATCAGCTAATGGAGGGTAAATGACCCTTCTCCGTGGCTTCAGTCAGCAGAGCTCTCTCCGCTAACAAGCAGTCAGCTGGAATAAAAGCTTGCGACTGCCTTGAAATCCTTCCTGGCTGAGAGCCACCAAAGCACCAGCTAGTTGAGTTTAGTGTGATCTTCCTCCCCCCCCCCCAAATTACAAACAGGTGGCCATTTTGAGAGACTGGGTACATCCAGTTGCCCTTCCCAACTCGATTACACCTGTCAAATTAACTGTTGTTTTTTGGTTTTTTTGAAGTTTTCATAACCCAGCAAAAGGCCAAGCACCCTAAACGCAGCTGATCCTTTCTGGTTTCAAAAGCTAAGCAGGATCAGGACTGGTTGGTACTTGGGTGGGAGGGAGCTCCTCAAGGTTATATGCAGATAGAGCGAAGGAAGATCCTGCTTGACCCTCCCCCCCAGCTGTTCCCACTCATTCATTGATTCATTGATTCATTCATTTGTTCATTTGTTTTTGTTCATTTGTTCGTTCAGAACTGTGCCCTAGAAGTAGGCCCCCAAGCTTGCTACCCAAATATACTTTGAGAGGGAGAGAGGGTTCTTCTGTGCCATTGTTTGCGAACCTATGGCACGGGTGCAAAAAGTGGCACTCGGAGACCTTTCTGTGGGCACCCGACATTGCCACCTTCACAGCCACCTGGTTTCAGGTTAAATGGCCATCTTGTCTCTTTGCGAAACATTAGTGGGTTTTGAATCGCAGTTTGGGCACTCAGTCTCTAAAAGGTTCGCCATCACTGTTCCGTGCCATCGTTTCGAAACTGTCTTCTAAAACAGTAGTTCCCAACCTTGGATCCCCGGATGCCCTTGGACTACAACTCTCAGAAATCCACACAACAAACGCTGAAGGCTTCTCGGAGTTGCAGTACAAAAACATCTGGGGAACCAATGTTGAGAACCACCATGGGTCCCCTGATCTGTTCTAAAATTAGAGTGACATTCCTGTCTCTCTTAAATAATCCGGCTAATTGTTACGGAGCTTATAGGTGCTTTGTATATTTTCTGAGGGAAAGTTAAATTTGTCCAAACTTTTCCTCCCTTTTTATGCTTTTTTGTTATTGTACTTTCTCTTTCAGGTCTTGGATCCCGAGCAAAACCACAGCTTCACAGATCATTATCTGAACGTAGCCTTTGACTTGTCCCAAGTCCTGTTCATTGCCACAGCAAATACGACTGCTACCATCCCACCGGCTTTGCTGGACAGAATGGAGGTGATTCAGGTTCCAGGTAATGCAGAACTTATTGTGAGTCAGGGAGCCACCTGGTGCAGCGTTGCCCTGCCTTTCGTTCCTTTGCACTGAGTACCATTCTTGAATTGTGCAGGAAGGAGCAGCTGCAATATTTTTCCCCCTAATCCTCCCCTCCCCCCACCATCTCTCTAAGTTTACCGTATCATTTCTTTTTTTTTTAAAAAAAGCATGTACTGTATATACTCGAATATAAGCCTAGTTTTTCAGCCCTAATTTTGGGCTGAAAAAAGGGGCCCTCGGCTTATATGTGGGTCAGTACTTTTAGCCACTGAGGCAAGTGCTTGGTTCGGTGGCTAAAAGTCATTTTAAACATTGCGTGCCGCTTCTCATGACACCCCCCCCTGCATCACAGGGGAGTCTAGGGTGGGAAATGCAGCAGGGCCTGGTAAGTGCTTGGGTCAGTGGCTAAAAGTAATTTTAAACATCATTTTAAACATCACACACCACTCCCCCAGCTTACAAAGGAGGAGCTGCCAGGCCCTGCTGCATTTCCCACCCTAGGCTTATACTAGAGTCAATACGTTTCCCCAGTTTTGGGGGGGGTTAAATTAGGGGCCTCGACTTATACTCAGGTCGACTTATACTCGAGTATATACGGTAAATCTGTTCTGACCAGAGTCCTTCCTCTCCATTCCTCTCTATGGTGTGTCTTGGTTTGAAGGATACACACAAGAAGAGAAGTTAGAAATTGCCCATCGGCATTTGATTCCAAAGCAGCTGGAACTGCATGGATTGACCCCTCAGCAGATCCAGATTCCCCAGGAGGCAACTCTGGCTATCATCACCAGGTAAATCGTTGCTTTTTTGCCGTGGAAAAGGAAGGTTTAAAGGCCACCACAGAGAAGGCCCTTTCACTCAGTTCCACTCCGTCACCTTTGGACCAGTGGTTCAATCAATTCCCCCCCCCCACTTTGTTTGCTTTCTTTCCTGTCCAACTTTCATACCCATAGAGGGTGATGGGAAATAGGAGAGTGTGGATGCTCTTGGCCAGGCATGTCCACTCTTCAGCCCTCCAGATGTTTCGGACCACAACTCCCACAGTCCTTTGTCACTGGAAATCTAAGCTTAGAATTCTGGGAATTGCAGTCCAAAACATCAGGAGAGCCGAATCTTGGCCTTTGCCTCCTTCCTTGTAGTTACTAGGAATCCTTTGCATCTGCCTCTCTCTCTCTCCCCCCCCCTCTGCATTTTAAACAATCAATAGAATTGTGTTGGCCAAACATAGCACCAAACGGTGCCCCCTTTGAGTAAAGTGTGCCAGTTCCATCCAGGCATTCCAGTCGCTCGTCTGTTCAGACGCACCGTCAGAGGGGTTAACCCTGGGCTGCTTCTTTGCACCAGCTACACCCGGGAGGCGGGCGTTCGCTCTTTGGACCGCAAATTTGGCGCCGTTTGCCGAGCGGTGGCCGTGAAAGTGGCCGAAGGCCAGCACAAGGAGACCAAGCCAGACCGCTCCGAAGCCGCCGAGGGAGGAGGTTGGTGTGCCTTTTTTTTTATAGCTCCTTCTGCCGACGGCCAGCTCTTGCCAACTCCTCGGCTTGGAAGGCTGCCCAAGAAGGGGGTGGTGGCTTTGTTTGAGTTCTCAGATTTGCATCTGTTCCGTCCTCGGCTGGAATCAATACGCCGAGATTTCGTTTCCTGCGTTCCTGCCTCATCCTGAGCAATACAGTTATACCAGTGGTACCTTGCATAAAGGAATTAATTCGTTCCAAATGAAATTATGTGAAGCAAATGTTCCTTTATACAAATTTCCCATAGGAATGCATTGAAAATGAAGTAATCCCATGTTTATGTCATACGGTTTCGCTCCCATAG
This sequence comes from Phrynocephalus versicolor, assembly GCA_023846285.1. Classification (NCBI taxonomy): domain Eukaryota; kingdom Metazoa; phylum Chordata; class Lepidosauria; order Squamata; family Agamidae; genus Phrynocephalus; species Phrynocephalus versicolor. Next base: position 9,182,185 of record JAHTLZ010000213.1, on the reverse strand, counting down.
GCGATTCTGTTAAGCAAATTTCCCCTATCTCTGGAATTTTTTTTATGTTGTACAGATTTTATGTTATACAAACTGTTTGTTATACAAGGTTCCTCTGTAGCTGTATCCCCTGGGAAAATGGAACCTGCCCCTAAGCTTGTGGTTGAAGAAATGGGGGCGTGAGGAGGGCAGGGGGCACAGATTGTGACCCCCGTGGAGCCTGGATTCCTTGGATCTGATGCCTGCCAAAAACAGCCCTCTCCCCCTGCCCCCAACAGTTGCCAATGGGTAGCTCTCAAAAGATGGGGAATCACTATCAAGAGGGGAATCCCAGAGCCTGCCTCCCTGTTGCAGAGCTCCTCACCCAACAACATCCTACAAGTTTGAGCCCTGGCCAACTTCAGTTGGGGCAGAAACGGGGGTATGTGTTGGTCTCCCATCTAGCCCTGCAGTCAGCTGATATTGGGCTGCTGGAGTGGTTCTGCCAGGACTACAGTCACTGGGGTATGTATGGCGGCTTGGGGTCTATTGGTCCCAGAATCACCCACCATGTTGTTCCTCACATGCAACAAGCAAGGGTTGCCTGGTCTGTTAGGACTTGCACAAAGATCTTCCCTCCAGATGTTTCTGCCTTCATCTCCACGTAGCCCCAGCTAGCGTGGCCACCAGTGTGGGGCCAGAAGAGTCCAGAACATCTGGAGGGCCAAAGATTCTGCCTTCCTGGACCAGAGCAGCAGAAGGAAAGAGAAGGGATGTTATAAACCATGTTTTTTTTTACATTTATTTATTTATTTATTTATTTATTTAAATATTTAAATATTTATATACTGCCCGTCTTCCGGAAGAGCTCTGGGCGGTTTTACGAGTGATGGGCATAAAAACAAACAAAGCAATAACAACAATAAAGGACATATAAACCAGATAAATAAGGAAAAAATAGTAATAATAATATTGATAATAAAAATAGTAAAAATATAGTAAAAATAGTAATAATATATTGAGCTGGTCATGTGCGCATTCAGGTAATAACGACAGCTTGACAGAAGCTTGTGTACTTTTGCTAAGAAGAAAGTGTTTCTCCTGCAGCCAGGCAGGCGTGCTGTCAACAGCTCATGTGTCATATTTAAATCTGTTACTGAAATCTCTCTCATGATTAAGGTAATGGTTTATTGACTGCCCAGACCAGCCTGAATGGTTAGCAGTAATATTTCTTTGTCCAGACGCGAGAAAGCAGGAAACCTTTCAGGAAAACCACCCAGAATGTGCCCTGTTTCTCCTGCACGTTATGGGGTCCGACCTTGACAGTCCATGCTAGCTGGAAGGAGGGGGATCCTGGGAGATGTAGTAGAAGCAAACTCTGCCTGTGAGCATACACGGATCCCCCCCCCCCCCCCACATTAAAACCCTGTGAATCCGAAAGGCTCTCTGTAATTTCCATTCACCGCGGAAGAACGGTGCCTTTTTTGGAATACTAGAGAGCTAGAAACACCCTGGAACGTTTTTGGTGGCGATTCAACTTTACCAGGTCTCCATGACATCATATGGAGACTATCGTTTTCACGGGGATGTTTATCGGCGGCAGCTTCTGAAAGGGCTTGTCTTTGCATGATCCACTCCCTTGTTTACTACCGCACACAGAACAAAAGAGAGGCTGTCTCCCGGCATTCCAGCAAAGGGAGTTATTTACAGCGTTAAAATTAGAGCTGGCAGCTAGGAAAGCACCAGTGAGTGGACAGGCTTCCTTCCAAGGGGTGTAAAACTTGAGGTTTTGTTTCTCTGGAGGAAACCCAGAAGGACAGAGGTGGGAACAGTTGCCTTTGTGTGGCCCTAATTAGCAGCAGGGAGAAGGCAGCCCATAATAAAGGAGTCTGGTGTGTTTTTTAAGCTTCTGCTGGCCTGTGGCAATGCCCCCTTTCAAAAAAAAAAAAAAAAGCCAAGGGTTTTATTTTGGAGAGAGGAAAACATCAGCAGCAGCAGGAGGAGGGCAAGTGTCTCGAAAAAAGCATGTGAGCTGCAGTTGTAGAGCAGAAAATGGAGCTGCCTTGAGTCGTCTTGTGCAGGCCCACACACAACCCATCAGGCTGAATGAAGGCCACCAACCTTGTAGGCCAGGCATGTCCAAACTTCGGCCCTCCTGATGTTTTGGACCACAACTCCCAGAATTCTAAGCTTAGATTGCCAATGGCAAAGGACTGTGGGAGTTGCTGTCCAAAACATCTGGAGGGCCAAAGTTTGGGCATGCCTGTTATAGGCTGTTTGTCCCTGGGCAGCACCTCTGCTTCTTCAGTCATGTTGGTGGAGGTGGAGAAACAGAGAGGTGTAGCGAGTGGTCAGCGTGTCCTAAGGGCCTGTTTGAGAAGTGTTCTTGTTGGGTTAGAAGTACAGTGGACCCTTGTATAACAAACAGTTTGTATAGCATAAAATCTGTACAACATAAAAAATTCCAGAGATAGGGGAAATTTGCTTAACAGAATGGTCTACGGGGCAAATCCGTACAAAGTAAAAATGGTCGCGATTAGGGATTACTCTGTTTTCAGTGCATTCATTACTATGGAAACTCTCTGTGAAGGAAAATTTGCTGAACAGAATTTCATTTGGAACGAATTAATTCCTTGATACAAGGCACCACTGTATCAAGGATCTCCTCTGGGAGGCTGTAGTAGAAAATCGCCTACAGCAGTGAATGGTTCTCAACCTCGGGTCCCCAGATTTTCTTGAACTTAAAACTCCCAGAAAAGCCTTCTCCATTAACTATGCTGGTCAGGATTTCTGGGAACTGTAGTCCAAGAGCATCTGGAGTCCGAAAGTTGTGAACCACTGACCTAGACGTTTTATAGTGTTCAAAGAGGAGACGGCAGGTTTCCTTTAAGCAGGCACTGTTTTTGTCCCGGTTCTTCTTGTGACGCTGGGTCTCTTACTCTCTTGATAGTTGTAGGTTTCTGGTCTGCATGAATTGGGAAATTAGAGTTAGTGGGTGGTTTCCTGGTTTGTTGACTTACTTGTTCATGCAAATCTGCAAGGGGTTTTTCCATCTTTCAGCTTATTAAGATCAAATATGCTCCACTGCATTCAGTCAGTCCAAATCCAGCTTATTTTTTTCATTCTTCTTCTTCTTCTTTTAAAGAATGCCGAGAACATATTGCAGAAGATGCAAAATCCGATTCTCTCGGTGATGCAGCTGATCTGGCTCTTCCACCCGAAATGCCAATTTTAATCGACTCCCACGCCCTGAAAGACATCCTTGGGCCACCAATGTACGAACTGGAGGTAACAATATATATATCGGTTTACTCTTCACACATCCCTCTCTCACATTTTGCCCTTTCAGTTGGCAAGAAAGAGACCCATGTTGCCAGTTCCCTGTGACACAGGGTGTCGAGTGGCAGTTGGAGTTTGCAAACTGTGGCTTAATCTCCATTGTCTTTTGTAAGCAGCTAATTTGGACCTCTGGCAGAATTGGCCAGTTCTTTTCCGTGCAGTCTGTTAAGGAGTAAGAGAGGAGAAAGTAGGTTATAGGAAAAATAAAAGAGGAAGTTCCCCATTTTGGGATTTAACATTGTGGACACGCCATTCCAGATTGGTTCCATTTGTTTTTCTTTGCCTCCACCTGGAGCAGGGCCTCTTGCGCTGCTTTCTCTGTAGCTCTGCGAGCTTCACCTCTGGCCTTTCCCCTCCGCCATCAATAACTAGATGGAAATCTAGAGGCCATGCCTAAGGCGGGCGTCTCAGCTTGAAGGAAATTTGAAGACTTAAAACAACTGAGTTGATTAGGCTTCTAGAAGGGATGCCCTTTTCAGATGCAATATTTTTTAATGAAAGAGAAGTAAATGAGACCAATAATCTTATAAGCACGAGTACTCAGAAGCGGCTTTTTGGGGGAGGGGGAGGCAAAAGTAGCTATATGTTGATTTTAATTACGGCCTATATCTGTTACTATTTTTTATTATTTACCTTAAAATTCTGTAAATTCTGTAAACTGCCCAGAGTGGCTTTTACTTCAGATGGTGCAGTATAAATAAATAAATAAATAAATAAATAAATATGTTTTGGGGAAATAGGGTTATGCTTGCACGTGGTACTCAGATTTTCATGATCCCAGAAGTCATGTTTCACTTACAGTACTGACAAGTTTAGGGTACCGAGTAGGTTTCCCAGTGAAAAAAAAATAAAACAATGCTTCTTTGAACAGAAGGATTGGAACATCTGATGTCGTTTTGAAATTTTCTTGGAATGCTGTAATGAGAAACCACATTCTGAGAAGCTTGGCATGAACTAGGCCTAAACTGTAAACTATGCAATACTGTGGTTGTACTAGGATTTGTAGCGTGGAAGGGTCTTCTTTAGGTTAAACCAGTGGTTCTCGACCTGTGGGTCCCCAGATGTTCCTGGACTGCAGCTCCCGGAAACCCCTCCCAGCACAGCGAGTGGTGGAGTCTTCTGGGAATTGCAGTCCAGGAACATCTAGGGACCCATAGGTTGAAAATTACTGGGTTAAACTATCTGGAAAGAGAGGAACTGGTGCACTTTAAAAAAAAAACATAAGCACACCCTCTTGCACCCTGCTTTTGACGATATTCCGTTATAAATGTATACAAGGTCCTTGTCTTCCTTTGTTCCTGTCGGCAAAGACAGAAAGCCATGCTGCCGGCAAAGGCAAGGGTAGGGAGCCTGCTGGAGGCCACGGAATGAGCTTGTTATTCCTTTTCCTGTAGAACACTCCAGTTGTTTTTCTTTTCAGGTATCTGAGCGGCTCAATCAGCCTGGGGTCGCAATAGGCTTGGCCTGGACTCCCTTAGGTGGGGAGATCATGTTTGTTGAAGCCAGCCGCATGGATGGAGAAGGCCAGCTCACCCTGACTGGGCAGCTGGGCGACGTCATGAAGGAGTCGGCCCATCTCGCCATCAGCTGGTTGCGCAGCAATGCCAAGAAATATCAGCTGACCAATGGTACGTCGCAAGACCCGGGTCGAGAGGGGCTGGCGGGCCCTCCGTGCCTATGAAAGGGGGATCTGAAACACCTCCCGATGCTGCCGGCTGCCTAGAACGGCAGAAGGATTACAAAGCACTCAGCGGCTTTATGACCGTATGACATCTTTGATGGGGATGTCTTGGAATTGTAGAAGGGTCGCTTAGCAACATTATCTCAAGGGTAGGAGATCCACAATGGGAACTCGGTGGCCCATCCAACCATTGTTTGGGGGTTGGGGAGGGAAACTAACCACAAAAAAACCACCTTTCCAACAACTTGGTAATGTTTCAGTTTCTTAGAGCTGCAGAGCTGGCAGGGACTCTTAGGTAGCACTGAGTCCAGTCCCTGTCAAGAATCAACACACTCGTGTGCTATGTAAGAACATCTGTATTGCCACTCAACTACATCACCTAGGAATGCTTACACACACACACACACACACACAAAACTTTGGCATGTTGATGCAGGTGCATTTCTTTCCTTTCTTTGTTCCTCAAATCTGCGGGCAGATTTGACCACATCACCCCAATTCTGGCTCGCCTGCACTGGTTGCCCGTTGCCTCCTGAATAAGGTTCAAGGTGTTGGTTTTGGTTTACAAAAGCCTCCATGGCTTGGGACCTGATTATCTGGCAGAGCGCATCTCCCAAAGACCAGTGCTGGCTCAGCCCACCAGAGCTTCTACGGCCTGCTTGCTCCAGGTGGCCACCCCTTTGGAGGCCCGTAAGGTTGCCACCCGCAACCGGGCATTCTCGGTGGCTGGCCCATCTAGTTGGAACAAACTGCCAAGCGAGATACGCCAGGCCCCATCCCTAGCTGTATTCAGAAAGTCTGTGAAAACTTTTAACTATTTAGGGAGGCATTCGACAATTGTTAATGTGTTTTGTGCTTCCTGCGTTTGATGTTGTTTTGTTATTATTTGGCCTTTGCATCATCCCAGGCTATTTGTCTGTTTTCCTTGGGGTTTTTTTTTTTTTCACTTTTGTTTGATTTTGATCTTTGATTTTCACATGCTTTGTTTGATGGAAACCGTCCAGAGTTCGCTTTGGAAAATTGGTGTGGTATACAAATATAAAAATAAACAAATTTCCTCCAGTTGATCATCACCACCCCCTTGACTGGCACCAATCTTCTTTAAAAGTAAACTCCTGGTAAAGCACATATTTTACCATGTCTGAAACTTCTGGGACCTGCTTCGAAGAAGAACGATTTACACTCGAAAGCTTGCAATGTTCTTTGCTTTTTTAATTTTTATTAGTGGCCTATAAAGGTATCTCCTGTGACCTATCTTCTTTCCAAAGCAGTGGGTGTCAAATGGCGTGTTAGGAATCCACGTTCTCCAGTGGTGTGTTCGTGTGTGTGGGACTTGCTTATCGATGGATTGGTTGATTGAACAAAAGACAATAGCCACAGATTTGAAATCGCCACATTATCACCACCCATTACCCCTCCCAAACTTATTGTGTTTTTTTTCCCCTCCGTCTCTTCTTTCTTAAAGCTTCTGGAAGTTTTGATCTCCTTGACAACACAGACATCCATCTGCACTTCCCAGCTGGAGCTGTCACAAAAGATGGACCATCTGCTGGCGTTACCATAGTAACCTGCCTTGCCTCCCTTTTCAGTGGGCGGCTGGTCCGTTCAGATGTGGCCATGACTGGAGAAATTACGCTAAGGGGCCTCGTTCTGCCCGTAAGTATTGTTTGGGGGGGAATGATATTGTTAAAAACCTTTCTTTTCATCACGCCTTCAAATACCAGCTTCGGTTCTGTCTTTTCTTCTAAGCTGCAGGTTCAGACTTTTTCTGTTTACTTTCCTAAGACACCCTTCGATAATAGTCTTCCCCATACTGTTAGCATACTTTTTTTTTTTTTAAAAAGATCTATTTTGCATTAGAGTAAGCTTAATAACCTGCTATGGGCAACATGCTCATTGGGAATGGAAGAGCAGATCACAGTAATTTTGGCAGCGGCAGGCTTAATTTTGTTAGCTGCAGTCTGACTGGAATGGCGCCTCCATCCTTACTTTGACCTCTGGGGGGGGGGGGACTCTAAAAGAAATAAGAAGGGCTAATTATAAGATTCATTTGGTTCACTCCATGCCGTCTTAGTAACAGCTAGGAAAAGTCCTGTCGGGAATTAGAAGTGTCTAAATTTCCTTATTTTAGAATCACACCCCCCCCGCCCCCAAATGTGAATGGTTTCGGGAGCCAGGTTGGGAGCTGCCGCCTAGGAAGGAGATGATCTCTTGTCTTAATGACAAAATGCACCATATCGGAGTGTGGCTTCGGCCACAAGTGGGAATACCATCATGTCCGGATGGGCTGACACAGAACCAGCCAATTGCTCCCTACGGGTCAGAGATGGTTCTTGCGTGCACGGACAGAGAAAACTTTTGTGTTAGAATGCCTGCTTCTTCTCTGTTTCTTTAACTACACGAGTAGTGCTGGCGATATTAACTTACCTCTTGCAACTTTGAGCCGGTCCTCAAGGCAGACCTGGACGTATGTCCCACAAAAAAATGAACACACAAGCCCTTGTATGTGTGTCTTGTATTGGCCTTAGCAGATTAGATTTCACAGAATAGAGAGGCGCGAGCATGTGGCTCTCAGAGGTTTGGGACTGTGGCTCCCATCAGCTCTCGCCCACAGATCCACTCGGGGGATGGGAGCTGTAGTCCACATAAGAGTTGGAGGACCCACCTGTTCCCTAGTGTAAATATTTGGTGCCCACTGGGAAGATGAGCAGCTTGTATGAGCCCCGTAGTAGCTCTTGGAGCCTGCCCGGGCTCTCCTCCATGGAGACTGTCTTCACCCCCATCTGTTACAGAATCTGTAGGCAAAGCGTAGTCCTCTGAGGTTGTTGCAGTTGTCCCTGAAACCAAGCCCTGCTGATTTCACTTCAAAGTCTGACCAGTGAAGAGGGCCTAGCGCATCAGAAGTCTGGCTGGCTGCAAGGATTGTCCCTCTTTCATCTCTCGCCTTTCCTCTTCACCTGCTCCAACAGGTTGGAGGAATTAAAGACAAAGTCCTCGCAGCGCACAGAGCCGGGCTGAGGAGAATCATTCTCCCTCAGAGAAACGAGAAAGATCTCGAAGAGATCTCGGCCAACGTACGACAAGATCTGAGTTTTGTCATGACCAGCTGCCTGGATGAAGTTCTCAACGCGGCTTTTGATGGAGGATTTTCGGCCAAGACTAGGCTCGATCACTTCAATAGCAAACTCTAAGCGGTTTGAAAGTCTGTGTTCATTTGCCAGGCAGTAAAAAGGTGGGGTGGCATTATTTTTTTAAGAAAAGCAATTTGGGGGCACTGATTGCTAGGCACTGCATTTCTCTTCCTGTAATCGTTAAAAGGGTTTCTTTTCACAGGAGTAGCTACAAGCATGGTCACTTTCTGTTGGCCCTTATTCGCATTTGTGGAGAGTAATCTACAAATAGATATATTTGGACGCTCAAGCTCTAAATGATAGTTAATTTCCTATCCCCTTCCCACCCCCTGGCTATTAAGCTTCAATTAGAGCGGAACAGTAGCATCCGATCACATGAGTTTTCACGAAAGCTTTTTCAAAATTTAAATGTAATATGGATCTAATTTCATTCCATTTTTGAAGAACCTGACATGAGTGTGGAGATCTGTCATCCTGAAACCAAGAGCTCTATTTAAATTGTCGTTGCTCAGTTTGTGGGTTCTGACCCTAAGATAACAAATTGATTTAACCTGTAGTAGGCTATCACAGGTCTAGTCCTGAGATGTGTCGGCTATTTCACTGAAACAAGAACAGCTGGAGAGCACACGATCAGTGAAGTGGGGAATATTAATCATTTGAGCCTCAGAATGGGAAGCAGGCTACTGATTGTCCGGAATGATTGGTATGGGCATTGGGAAATAAAAAGAGCCCCTTCTTCTTCCTTTAATACAGCGAGACTTCTTTGGACTCACTCCTTTAGTTGTTTAAAAATTTAAAGCGTGTGGTCTGCTTTAAGATGACGGAGAAAGAAAGAACCCACAACTTTTCTGTACAATAGGTGGTATGACCAACTTGTCGCAGAGCTGTGTGTCTAATTTGGAACCGGCATAATAAAGTAACTATTTACTGAATAATTGCAGATGTTTAAGAGCTGGTGATACAACACAAGTCCTGCCACTTTTCATGGGTGGTGACAAGTTCCATGTGTGGCACTGGCATTTGCAGCTTATGCCAACAGAGAGATGAAAAAGCACAGACTTGTCCAGAGTCCAGCCCGGGGGCCAAATGCGGCTGAATGGTCGGCCCCCGCACATTTTCACCTCACCAAATCTGGCCCTCCTTGCAAAAAGTTTGGACACCGCTGCTCTATGTAAGTGATTAGGTATTTTTCTGAGTTGCTGTCTTCCAGAGAGTTCATAACAGACCCACGGAAGGCTCCCTGTTTGCTTTCTCATGATCAAGCGATCGTGCCATGGAAGAGATAGATGCTGCAGTTGCACCGGTGAAGCTTATTTACAGCACCGATGACAGTTACAGATCTAACGAAGGTCAACTCAAATGTTAGTGTGTGTTTGCTTTCTATTAACATGCAAGACATACCGTAGGCACCCAGTAAGCGTCGTAAGGCTGGATCACTTTCCACGGCATTTTATTTATTCCTTCTTCAGCTGTCCATGTCCCCCGTTACCAACCATGCAAGTCTATTCTGGTCATGAACAGCCCTGGACAACTTCCAAAGACATAACCTTATCACACCACATAGCATTTGATTAATGCGAGATTGGAAGCGATACTGGTGGGGTCAGTCATGTTTGGAGAGCTTGACACACCTGCTGTTTTGTCTACCCCCTGACGTCTACAGAAAGATGCTCCAGACTGCCAAACAAGACAAGCAGGTAGCTGAAATTCACCTCTTGCGTCTTCTCAAAATAAGCTTCTGGATGTGTCCACCAACTGCTTTTTTTTCCCCCAAAAGGAGTTTTAAACCCACAAGGGAAGATTTCACAAGAACATCCTAAGGCAGCGATGCTATCTACTAACCCGGAAGCTGTGACCCACTAAATTCCATTGAATGTTCGCCTCGAGACACCTGTTAGGAATTCATTGGGGCTTCCGTCTTTACAGAAGTATTAAGATTGGGCTGAAGGGTTTGCATGGAATTGACTCCAAACTCCTATTTCGGTTTGGCTTTCATCACCATGGTAACATCTCAGGTTTCTACCATTTACACCAAGAATGGGAATCCTACAACACTCCCCAGGCTTCCTGACTTGGTGTGGCTCATTAGGGGAGTTGAGAGCTTGAAAGAAGCCCAGCCCGCTGCTGGCCTAAATGGAACAGAATGCTTCCTTCCCCCAGGTTCCTCGCTCCAAACTGCAATGCCATACTCCCCACCCACCCCCCATTCCTTTCTTTTTCCCAGCCTCCTCTTTGTTAACGTCATTTCGGAACCCTGATTCTATTTGTTTTGCCAGTGGGAGACACAACCCTGGTTTCCCAGGAAGAAACATTTCTGCAGCTGTGCTTCTCCCTCCTACATTCCTGCAGCCTCAGCTTTGGGGTGTGTGTGTGTGGGGGGGGAGGAAACTCCGGGGGCCTCCCCACCCCCACTGCAGAGGAATGCAACCTTTTGTCCTCCTGCTAGCCAGTCTGGAGACTGCTGGAAGAGGAAAAAACTCGAGAGGCACCCCTGTCGCCGCTTAAGTGGAAAGCCGGGGTGCTTGACTATTCCATAGCAAAATGCTTATGATCGGAAATGACCAGGCAAGGCAGGAAATGTTAACAGAGAGAGAGAGAACCAAGAGTGTGTGGGCAGGAGGAGGGGAGGGGAGACTAACTTTCCCATCGGTTCCCCTGCCAACAGGCATCCTGGTTGTGCCCCCAAGTCACAGGATTCCATACACAATAGACAATGCCTACAGTCATTTTTTTTTAACTTGAGGCAACTTGACTCGAGAAGCTGCACCGTTTGTATTATGCTTGTTGGCATAACTTACAAGATGTTATCCAGCATGCTGCATTTGAAAAACCAATCCTTTGAATGTCATCCCTTCGACCTCTTGTGAAACAGACAAGCCAAAGATAGCAAAAACGTATGATGCGTTCTTAATGTAACTTATAGCCTTTTCACACGACCCCTAAGATCCGCTGGCCACTTAAATTCGGACCAGAGATCTTGGGGGTTTGTTGCTGTTCCTGTGTTCCCACCCCTCCGCACTCCTGGCTGCTGGCTGCGTGAGGGGAGGGAGAAAAAAAGAAGAAAAAGAATGCCGGCTCATATCCGTTCTGCCGTCTCGCTCTGCTCCCAGCTTCCAGTCTTAAAGGGGCGGGGGGCTTCAAGTCTTAAAGGGGCGGGAGGCAAAACAACAACAGAAGCGAGGAGAGCCCGGCACTCACTACGTTAGATCCGCATCAGGAATTTTTCACCCCCGGAGAGCAGGTACTTGAAAAGTGTGCTGGAACGCGCTTAGGTGGGCGTGGTCGCACTTAATTTTTTGTAAACTCAGGAGCTGGTGGGGAAACAATTTTAAGCTCCAGATCTGGGAGCCATTTGCCGCGGATTTTAGGGGTTGTGTGAAAAGGCCCTTACACCATCAAGGAACCAGAAAGAGGGCAAAGCATCCTCTGAAACAAGCTATGGCAAGTGAAATTAAAACAGAAAGACAAGTTCAGCTAGGGAAGGTGCATCCTCTACTCGTTCCAAATGGAAACCGGCACACACCTCTTGGTAGCTAATGAATGAGGGCCAGAGAGGGTCCCTTTCATTAGGTGTCAACATCACAGGGTGGCTCCTATTCTGTTCTCCCAAGACTTGTGCTACAGCAAGTCTAAGGGACTTCAAAACAGCTAGTAACAACCTTCTGTTTAAGTACTACTCAAAACATGGCCCTGCCAAGAACAGAAGGAATCTTTCCCGTCTACTTCTGTCCCGTGTGATGAGCGGAAGCCACCCAACACTAAGGACTAAATGAGCTTGTGCCGAACCGAAGTCTCAAGGGCGAAACTGCAGCGCTGACCTCACCTGTTTCTCACTCTCACTACGTGTTTTGCCAGCATAGGCTTGTCCGTGCCTCACACCTCTTAAGCAAATGTTTCCTTCCATTGCTGGACTGAGCTCTTCAAACTCGTTTAACTTGCGCATCGGGAGTTAGGCCCAAAAGAATAAGGAAGGGCTGGGGGCTGCTGAACATGGCTTCCCCTCTCTCATTGACACATTGGGTTCGCCTTTTTTTTTCTGGCTTTGTTTCTCTTCTGCCCTCCTAGATTTCTGGATGTAAAAACTACAAGGCCACTTCCCCTCTTCTCCTGGAAGAAAGATCAACTGAAATAAATGGGTTTCACTTTCAAATAAGCCTGCACAAAGAGCAGCTGTACCAACAGTTGAACACCTAGGCATTACCCTCCTCCATAAAACACTCAAAGCCTACTGCCTTAAGAAAGCCCATGCTCCATGCCCCTTTTAAAGAGCCATTAAAAAAAAAAGCAAAAACTGTCAGTAATCGGACATCTCCTCTGGTTGTGGGGGGTAAACGTGCAGAGCAACACTTCTTCAGAGCTGGCACATTCAAAGATCATGAATATACAGTACTTAACCTCCATCAGGAGAGGAAGGAATAGGTTGTGTTGCATTGCACCCATCTCTAATTATATCACTATAGTCAAAATAACTTCTCCACACACCAACTGTATTTACCTTCCAAGTGGGCAATATGGATTATTTTTTAACATAATATTAACAATGAATGATTAGTGCTTTGTAATAACAAAGGCTACAAGTTGCAGTGAGAATAGAAGATGCTAGCCCTCAGTGGTTGAGAATGCTTAAGCATGCGGAACGGCAGTTCATAAAAACACACACACCTAAAAATGGCAGAAAATTTGGATAGTGATGCTGGGAGGGATTTCTACCTGAGGCCTTTGAGAGCTGCTTGTTACTAAAACACTGTGCATCATCTCTACATGAAAAGCAAGGCGTAAATGGCATTAGCATCTTCACATACTACACTGATACCCAAGTGTTTAAATAAAAAAATTAATTCTGCCCCCTGGCTCCAAAATGACTCACAGCTTAAAATGAAACCCATCTCACAGAAACACCTCCATTAACTCAGAAGTTCACACTGCCACCAAAGCTGGTAGAACTGGCCTCCCAAGAACCAGTTGCCACGCCCCATTGCCACAGAGAATGATCCAGTACAATTCTTGGAAGGCACATAAGGTGTCAAAAGCCCTAGGGCACACTACCCAGAAAACATCCCAGTTCTGTGATGCTCTAAAATATCTTGGTGCCTGTGGAGAAAAGGGTAAAACAAGTATGAATATTCATGACTCTGCTTTGAATAGCCAATCACCAAGCTGGTGGGAGTGGTTAAGGATGTTATATATTGGAACCTAATGGGTGATGGAGAGAGTTCAGTTTGTGTTAGAGCTGAGAGGAGTTCAGTTAAGAGAGCTGAGAGTCAGATTGTCAGTTGGTCAAGCCACTGAAAAGGGTCTGGTTTATAAAGGAAACACATTGTTATAAGATTTCATGTATGCAATACAATAACATCAGTTAAAGCTATCAAAATTCTGATCATCTAATTGTAAATTAATAAATGTTTCATTTTTTTAAAAAAAAACTATATAACATGGTGTGACTCTCTCTCAAATACTGTATATACTCGAGTATAAGCCTAGTTTTTCAGCCCTAATTTTGGGCTGAAAAAAGGGGTCCTCGGCTTATATGCCGGTCAATACTTTTAGCCACTGAGGCAAGTTTGGCTCAGTGGCTAAAAGTCATTTTAAACATTGTGCGCCACTTCTCCTGACCACCCCCCATGTTTAAAATGACTTTTAGCCACAAACTCAAGCACTTGCCTTGGTGGCTAAAAGTCATTTTAAACATCACACACACACCCAGCTCACAAAGGAGGAGTTGCCAGGCCCTGCTGCATTTCTCACCCTAGGCTTATACTTGAGTCAATAAATTTTCCCAGTTTTTGGGGTTTAAATTAGGGGCCCCGGCTTATACTCGGGTCGACTTATACTCGAGTATATATAGTACATACAAGTGTCCAGTTAATCTGGTGGTGGCAGTGAGTGAAAACCCAGTGTGTGTAAGGGGCACGTCACAATTTGGTGACACAGCAGTGGGATGGGAAAAGAAATCCAGTTGTGCCTTTGAAAAACCAGACCTTTATGAAATGTTTATAAAGAAGAAGAAAAATAGTGATTTTAAACTGGACTTTTATTTGGCAAACCTGGTAGTTTATTTGGTGGGAGACCTTTAAATAAAGGTTCCCTGTAAAAAGCACAGACAGTTGAAGTGAATTTTCCTGGTTGAGTGGGGTTTAAGACCAGGTAGAGAGATGCAGGTGTCCAAAATAAAACAAAGAGAGGTTTTATTTGGAGGGCTTCTGGCTGGTCTGAGAAAAACCTTACAGGTGTGGAAAATTCAGATGTTTAAAATCTGTGTGTGCATTGAAGATCAGTACTTGTATTGCTGGGCTACTGGATCTCTGGTGAAAAAGAGTTTGTAGAGTAAAGCACAAGTACTGGAAAATAAGCTGAAAAGTTGGTGAAGGAAAGAAAGAATGAAGGCAGACTTGCTGAATAAGTCTGTTTGGTTTGCCAAAAATTTGTTGAAGCAGTGGTGAGCTTCATAAAGCTGTGTTTCGGCTTGAGATTTTGGGTACCTGCTGCAGTTTGATTGCCATTTCTGTTGAAAAGGAAATTGGGCAATAGTTAATTTAAAAGGCAGAGGTACTGTTAAGTATAAGGAAAGTTATCTGGGAAAAAAAACTGTAAAGAAGCAGTGAAACAGACTTACTGATTAAGTCTGGGAAGTGTGCCAACTCAAGAGATACAGTGTCCGTTTTGACAGTTTCAGAGAAAATAACTTGAATAAGCAGTTTTTTTTAAAAAAAAATTAACACCTGTATTAGTTACAATTTAAGCAAAGAGTTAATGCCTGCAAAAAGAAATTAAAAGATGGAGTCTAAATGTCCTTGCTGACCAAGAGAACCTAGCCTGTGAGGAGGAAAATGGTGGTCCTCAGAAAGTGGAAGAGCAGATTCCCTATAATGCTGAATTGATAAAACTACTGAAACACCTGAATTTTTAAAATGGAAAATGGAACAGGAATTTAAATTAAGAGAATTAGAAATTAAAGAGAAATCTAAACAGATGGAATTACAATTACAGTTGCTAAGAGAGAGGTTAGAAAACGAAGAAAGGAGTAAGGAACGTGAAATACAATTTCAGCTAGAGTTAAAGAAAATGGAGCTGTCAGCTCAGGCCAAAAAAAGTGATTGTTATATTTTAAAAAATAAACAGCCTGACAGTCATCAGAAAAAGGTGTTTTACATTGAAAAGGAGAATTACATTGTTACTTTATTGATTCAGGGAAGAATTTATTGTCAAAATCTGGATAAATTATAATTAATGGAAAAAATTAATCGGGATTAATAGAGTTATGTTCCCAAATTTCTACTGTACATCCAGCTGTTTTGAAATCAAGTAGCATAATAGAGGGACAAAAGTTGTTGGTTAAGGGGATTGATCTTGAAGTAATTAAATTACAAGTGGCTAAAGTCAATATTCAGTTTAGGGATTGGACTGGCCAGTGGGAGGTCGCAGTTTCAGACCAAATTCCTACTATGTTCCTGATAGGTCTCGATGTCATAGACCATGTACAGAGTGTGTATGTGGTGAAGAAAGAGAAGGGTGTACCAAAACTAGAAAATAAGAAAATTATCAAGAATAGAGATTTACCACAAGATATTGTATTAAATGTAGTTAAGACAGCAAATGAGGAGGTCAAAGAAATAGGCAGTTTAACTGTCAATAATGTCCATGACATGCCATTTGCAGTAGAACAGAAGGAGGAAAGTCTAAAAGAATGTTTGGGGGCTGTAGATAGCCAAGAGCTACCACTGAGACCTAAATCATTTGAAATGGAAAGTAACCTGATATATAAAGAATCAGATTTAATGCCATAGGGAAGAATGCATGGTTTACCTAGCGAGTTTGTAGTGCCTAAGAAATCCAGACAGAAGAGGGAGGGAAGCCATAGAAGTGGAGTTAAAGGACACAGAGACATAGAAAAGATAAAACAAAAGAGCCTGTATCTACAACAGAAGGGTGGCTGGAGTTTTAAGAGCCTCAGCAAAGGTTTTAAAAGACCTAAGAAAGCTACTAACATAAGTCCTTTCCAGAAAAATATATATTTAGATGGGCGATTTTACTTAAGACAGATCAAAGCACACAAAAACATGTTAAAAGGCGATTCTCAAGAAAGCATTTAGAATTGGAGAATATTATTTTGAGAGAGATGAGTTTTTTGAGAGACATGCCAAACAAAAACCTGAGGAATGTAGAGTCTAAAGAGAAAATCTACAGTAAAATAAAATATACAAAGAGAAAAGCTAAAGCCAAAACTTCCAAAGAATGGTGGAAGCAGACTGCCAAATAGTGATAGTGTTTGCGATGATAGTTAACATGCTTATTATTATTGGGCATTATAGATCACCTTTGCCCCTTCATAAACCACTTCCCTCACCTTTCATAAACTTGTAAAAATGACCTAAGCGCATTTGTGTGAACTGCAAAAAAAGCAATGCTACACCTTTCATTAACAAGATGAAATACTACAGAGCGGATGCTTGCATATGGGCTTACATTTCTTAAAAACTGATGCAGCAGGCAAGCCCTACATGTTTAATCTCATAAATTCCAAACACTAAATGCCCCTCAGGTCGGGGGAAGGGTCACACAGACATTTAAAGAGTGGCTTGGCTAGACCTTGGCCCAATCAACATTCCTTTGGGTGGAAGACCAGGTCACATCCTTGGATAAAAGGTTAAGCAATCCTGAGCAACATTCCTTTCTAGATGGCTTCCATTCCATGAAAAGGAAAAAAAAATCACTTAAGAGTTTCATTTTGCCAGGAATTATTTTAATGACAGAATTTAAAAAAGACCAAAAAAACAGCTTATTTCAACTGTCTCCTTTAAACAAATGGTCTGTATTTATAATTACAAATACTGTATAGACAATGCCTTCTTGCACTGCACAACCAATAGATACAAGAATGACTTCAAAAAGTCTGAAGGTCTCGGAATTCCTTTGAAAATGTGCCTGAACTTCCACATATTTTAAAGCAGAACATTCTCAAACCAATTTGCAAATTATGTTTGAACTCAAAACACAACGGCATCAGCAATTTAAAAGAAGCCTTTTCCAGAATTTCTCCAACTGGGTGTCTTTTCTTTAAAGAGAGCAAGCTGTCAAAAACAGAGCAAAACAGATGAAGGAACAGCAGTATCACTGAATGGACTACCGGAAAGACACAAAGGGGTACAGCCCTGAGCAGAGAGTTACTTAGGTCTAATTTCCACATAAGGACATGAGGCATATCTGTACCATAACCAGTGGCAGGATTGCACCCCCCCCCGCAATGTTACTTGTTACATTAAAAACTATACATTTTACCATAAGCAATTATGTGTTTCAGAAGATGACACCTTTAATTAATGTTAAGATTTAAAAAAAGGAAAAGGGAAAACCTGAATTACAGAAAAGAAAAGTCATTTATTTAATGAAAAACCTGAAGTTAATAAAAATTAGCAAATATACAGAAATTTTACACAAGAACAGCAGCAATACTATGTAGTGACTTACAGAGAAGAAATAGGGAGAAGTAGCGGCCAGATACTAAACCGCCCTGCATGGCTTGTCAGTCAAAGAACAGAACACAAATGAAACACAAAACAGTACCCTCTTCAAAAGTACAATTAATCTACAAACAAGTTGAGAATTATTTTACAGCACTTTTCGTAGAATCAATTATCGGTACAAAAGGATGCCCATTTTGGGTACAATAGATATATATATAGATATATATAGAAATATATCTACACAAATATATATACAGGGAGACCCCCTTATCCACAGGATCAGATCCGTTGATTCACTTATCCACGGTCTGAAAATAGAGGAATTAAAAATATTACAATGGGGGAAAAATACAAATACAATACGGATTTTTCAAGATGTCATTATCAGAACTGGCCATTGGAACAAACTAGGCACTACTATAAACGTAAGCCGCCACCATTTCACAGAGAGAGAGAGAGAGAGAGAGAGAGAGAGAGAAAGAGAGAGAGAGAGAGAGAGAGAGAGAGAGAGAGACATAGAGACAGAGAGAGAAAGACAGGGAAAGATGGCCATCTTCAGCATACTGATGAACAAGGGAAGACTTGACCTCAGTCCTTACTGAGGCCCCAACAAGATAAAAATTATAGATACAGAGGTGGTCATGGATCCAACAGACTTATGCATTTGCTATAATCCGCAGTTTTCAGTATCTGCGGGGGGGGGGGGTTAGAACTGATTCCCATGGATACAGAGATCCTACTGTCTATATATTTTCAGTGGTTTACTGCTGACTCACTTTAAATATATTAGTGTTATTACATGCAACTGTGTCCTGCACTTTTAACAACCTTCTCATTAATTTACCTTCATATAAGCTGGCCTCTTCCCTACTGAACAGTTCATGTCTGGCAGTTAAAAGATGTTCACCTTGGTTTCCATGGAGCTGAATGCAATTTGATTGTTGACTTTCTTTAGACGCTGGCCCAAAAAAAAAAAGGTCAGATTCCAGCTTCAACACATTGAAATTGTCACGTTAATGCCCAAGTTGCCATTCTCTGCAAAAAGCTGCGCGATGCTGGTGTCGAAGACTAGACAGTCACTGTTCATAATGGCGGTCGCAATCCCCTCGTGAATCGATCGAGGAGTTGCTTCCCAAGTCAATCTCCTCCGGTGCCCGTTGAGCTCGAGGCGGTAAGCAAAGTTTTCGGCTTGCTTCCGCGTTCCTATGAGCTGGACGATAGCAAAGAACTGCTGGTGACCGTCATATTTCTCCTGCTTCTCCAGGACTAGCATGAAGTGAAAGCCAAAACAAGACTGCATCATCACCCAGTCCACAGCGCCAGGGAGATTAATGTCCGTGGCAAGGAAAACAATATCTTCTCCCTGCAGCGTGGTTATCGACTTATGCTGGTGCATGAGATGGGGCATGACGGCATCGAGGGACCCTTGCCACTTGCACGACGCACCAGGGCATGGACACGAATAAGGCCGAAATTCACAAAGCTCTTCGTGGTCTGCTTTTTCAGTGTGAGGCAATGTTATCTCACAGCCAGAGGATGCGTATTTGCAAGGGAACAGTACAGAGTTGGCAACTTTTTCCATAGCCAAGTTGCGAATAGAACCCAGGGGGCCACGGCAGGTAGGACAGCATGTGAGCTTCGGCCGACAGTTGCTACAGACGAGATGGCCGCTTTGGCACTGCAGAATAGGTGGCAGTACATAGTCAAAGCACACAGGGCACTCAAAGAGGCTGGCCAAGTCATTGTTGGAAGCAGTGGTACCAGTCAAGGCAGGCACCCTCTGAGATGGTGTACACTTAGAGGTACCTGTAGGAAGTGCTGTAGCAGTCTGACGACTCATTTCTGAAAGGAAAGGAAAGGAAATGAGCATCTTCATTAGGGATCTCATGCAAATTAATCCTATCAACCCCACCTTCATCGGAGAAGGCCCTTCTACGAGTACCGCCACCCAAGGACGTGTGAGGGGCGGCGGCAAGAAATAGGGCCTTCTCAGTAGTGGCACCGATACTATGGAATTCCCTCCCCTTTGAGTTAAGAGCTGCCTCCTCCCTTGAAATATTCAAGCGAGGCCTTAAGACTTACTTATTTAGGCAAGCCTTCTGAGCCTCCAGCCTTTACAAATTTTTATAACATCTTACTTTTTTAAGTCTTATTGGCTGGGGAGCTTTTTAAACTCTGCTGCGGCTATTGTTTTTAATCTTGTTCTTATTGTGTTATATTGTATAGTATTTTTATAGTATTTTATAGTTATTGTGTTGTTTTTACATTGTATTGCTTTTATTGCACTTTTTGAATTTGTTGTAAGCCGCCTTGGATCCCTTTGAGGAGAAAGGTGGCATAAAAATAGTTATTATTATTAGTTATTATTAGTCCTAACTCCTGGCTCAGCTGCCAAGGGCTGATGACAATTGTACCCAATAAACATGGAAGATCATTACTTGCCAAAGCAGAGGCTCTAAGTAAATATCTCTTTGGCAACAGAGTTTTCATCTACTTTTCCAAAAGCACTACTAAGCAGTTAATATCATGTTGCAAGGACTGACTTCCAAGCATTCAGTTAAACGGAATGAGGAACTACTCTTTCATCTGTACAAAATCTATACCAATCAGTTTCACCAAGTGAGACAAAACAGTATGTTTTAGTTTAATGATGTCTGGAAACAAGCCACACTTGTGAATGGTATTAACATGTAAACCTCACCACATACCTATGCACATTTTAAGTCCCTCTGACACCACCAGAATTTAAATTTATTTTAACTTGTATCTAGATGGCAACAAATCTATCCATGGAGGACAGGATATTAAAAATTCTTACATCCCAACTCCTTGCAGCATTTGCAAAGGAAAACAGAAACAGCCATTTTGGGTGGGGCAACCATATCCATGATGTTTTTCAATAAGTATAATCTGGGAGTAAATGTTCTTATAACTCAAAACGCCAAGAGAACTGCTTTGCATGTAATTCCCATAAATTATGTGACTTACAGGCACACCTTAGATGGCACATATAAACACAGAGTGGCCAGAGTAGTAGTAGTAGTAGTAGTAGTAGTAGTAGTAGTAGTAGTAGTAG
>JAHTLZ010000213.1:9146945-9161529 GCA_023846285.1 Phrynocephalus versicolor | reverse complement strand
TGTGTGTGTGTGTGTGTGTGTGTGTGTGTGTGTGTGTGTGTGTGTGTAAGTAATACGGTTCATGCAGTTCCACCAGAGAAGGGCTTTAAAAGTCATTGCCAGATCAGCAGCACTGGACCCAATCCCAGCTGCAGCAGTCCAGGAGTAACTTGTTCTCTAAGAGCTGTTTCCTTCCATCGCAAGGCTTCCCAGGATAAAAGGAAGCCCCAGAGAACCTCGGGACCTGGGGTGGGGTAGGGTGGGGGGTGGTGATGTGAAACTTTGATATTGTTTAAATTAATGATTTCCAGTGCCTGGGTTTGATTTATGTGGGCGTAACTATGTTAACAAGATTTTGCCCAGTGTGCCTTAGGCAGTAATTTTGCTACAGCATTTGCAATGCAAAAACTGATCACCTTAGTAAGGAGGACTTAACAAGGCAAGCAGTGGTGTCACCAGCAAAAAGAATGATCACATTCAGTTAATATACTATGGAAAACAAGAGTTTGTAATGTAGATTTTTTTAAAAGATAGGTAACCAGCACAATTTCAAAACCAAAGCAGAAAGAAAATCAATATGCTACGTTCCTCACATGCTTGAAACAACATTGAATGCTTACATTTGGTTTCTTGCAGCACTCAAAACATTTTCACGGCATACCTTTCTTGACATCTGGCTAAACTTTGTCAGTTTGTCACTGCAACAGTATTAGATACCTAAGAGACTACAAGCTGCTAAAACAATGGCTAGGAAGGCTTATGCTATAGATTTAGTGAACAGAGGGAAACGAGGGAAACAGAGGGCTCCATATATAGGTCCCCTAATTAACTGGACTAAGGATCCTTCTACGAAGTTGCAATAACAACAACTTGATAATCATATAAGTTGTATAAGTAGTATGTTCCACTTAGCACACTGACTTCATTTCTCCTATACTACCATAGGATACAAACAATTTTGGCCACTGAGACTCGCCTCTGAGCACATACGCCTATATGCTTCCACTATTCATTATTTATAAATATGAATACTTCCAAAAAGTATGAATGGCTGGTGTAATTCCCACTCATTTCTTACAAAACAAAAAAATGCCTCTTCAAGATGCATGATTCAACATGTGCATAATCTAAAAAGAAACACTTTTTCATCCCCTAATACGGTTTTATTTGTATGTAGGCTTGCCAATTTAAATTGATGACCAACTAGGGTTTATTTAAAGCATGCAGCTGTACATTATCCAATTCAGGAAGAACCAAATGTTTATCCTCATTCCTCATTCTTATATTCTAACTAGGGCTGTGGTGTGAAGGCAACCACAACAGCAGTATTAGAAAACATCTCAGGCGTTTATTATAGTCTTAGGCCATAAGTTAAAATATCTAGCTACAGGCTAAGAAGATGGACACCATACCAGAACTGCCAAGCATGGCCACCTCAAAACATTTGTGCAAGAAACCTTTAATCCTAAATACTGTAATTATTTAAAAGGATGAAACATTCCATTTCTTTTTAATCAAACAAATGTAGCAAGTGCAATAATTTCATCCCACAACAAAGAGCCAATACCCTCCCCCCAACTATCTCACAGAACCTATCAGACCATTCAATTATAAAAGCATGGGGATGAGTGCAGGCCCCAACAATCAACTGATTTAACTAAGTTACCAATTTCAACAAAAATATTATGTGAGAGCAATTATTATATGCAACAGCAGGTCACAACTTGCTACTAAGACTCAATGCAGCTAAACCATTTTCATAAAAAATGTTTAATATCCACCATCCAGCACCAACAGCCCCTCCCCTCCCCACATTCATCAAAATACAGTGGTACCTCGACTTACGAATTTAATCCATTCCAAGTGCATGCTCTGTAGTCAAACTACTCTTAAGTCAGGGTACCTATCTAAAAAAATCGAACAAAAGTTAAAAAATCAAAACAATGGAAAAATATTTGTAAGTCGAGAAGACCATATCTAAAATTTGTTAGGTGGCAGTTAAAATGCCAATAGTTTTCGGCTCTTAAGTCAAATTGCTCTTAAGTTAAGCTGCTCTTAAGTTGGGGTACCACTGTAGCTACTATAAAACAGGGGGAGAAACTTGAGATTCAAGTAGTCTATGATATCCTTTACCAATAGGCCACCACTTAATAAACTGGCCCCAAGTATTGGCAAACTACCGGTTGTAACAACCTAAAATTACAACTACAGTCCTTTTCATCGAGAAAAACCTTTATACATGCCTGCAGAAGCAAAATGGATCATTGTCAAGTGGAAACATATATGTAACAGCCTGCTATTCAGAGTAGAAAACTGATCTCGACACGACAAGGAGAACCAGGCTAGCCAGTGAGTCACTACTTGTAAGCATGTTTTTGTGCATATTCTCAAAACACAAGCCATAGGGTGTGGGTAAGAGTGAGATCCTGTCTCACCATCATTAGAGCCTGTCAAATCATGCCCAAGTCTGAAACAGAACTTAAACCACCAGTCAACTATATGTCTGCTATTACAACGGCACCAAAACCTCTTCTGATGTCAAGATTATAAGTATCCACTTCAGTCAGAAATCACATGATAAACCCATCTGCCTTTCACCTTCTCACGTGTAATGTATTTCTAAAGTACTTGCTGTAGCAGAGAGGGAAAAACTCTGGAATCTTAAGCCTTGGGAACAGAAAAAGTCTGGCTAGAAAGAATTCTCGTCTTCTTTTCTCATATGAATTTGAGCTAAGAGAAGCATCTGACGTTGGATCAGTTCTCCAGGACTTCAAGAAGCAATCTTCTAGTCACAGAATCAGATTTCTACAGCATTACAGCACCAGGATGTGCTAGATTCCAGGGTGCTAAGGTTGCTTAGCAATACAGAGTACAAAAATACAAAGTGGATATAGTGAATTTCAAACTTTTAAAAAATGCATATTCTGTTTTTATTCGTGGTTTGGGTGGAATAGGAACAAATTTCAAACATGCAGTTTAAAGGTCACAGGAAAATACACTTTGTTGTTGTTGTTGTTGTACCTTCTGACTAAATGTCTTTAGAGTTTTACATTCAGTAAATACAGGTTGTCACTGCTTGCCCCAATGGTTACAGAATCAACTAGTACTCTTATTTGAATGACTACATAGAGTTGTTTCCTCTGCCTCACTGAACAATGATTTTACATGACTGCCACATCCCAGACAAACCTGTACAAACCTCAGAGGTTTAGTGCTCAACAATCTCAATTTAAAAACTGCTACCTTTTCTTTTGGTGGCTTTATTTCCTGGCAGACATGTATCGAGAATTCCCTTCCACGTTTGTAAAAAACTGAAGGCGGATTTCCCCGTCATGAGGAGTCCAACAGCTCATTGCGTTTCTCCATAGAAACAAAAGCAATCCACAACAGAAAACCCCTCCTGGAAACAGCCAACGCTAACACAATACCCAGAAGACGGGACAAATCCAGGCGATGCAAGCAGCTCCGTGAATCAAGGAAGGAAGGAGAAACCCAACCCCACTCCTTTGAGTGAAGTTTCTGAAGTAATCCAAAGAACAAGTCCCCAAATAAACACAGAGGTGGGGAGGGCGGAAAACCAGGGTGTAGATCTGGCCAAATTAAAGTGAAATCCACATTTGAAAGAAAGGTTCCTAAAATTGGTTTCCCAGCTTCTTCTGCCTTCACCATTCGGCTAGATTGTTATGCTGAGTGATCTCCGCAGTTCCTTTGACTGTGATTTGATGACAATTTTGTTCAAACCCAAATGAAAAGTGCAGAGTAAAATCCGGACGCAAAAGAAACGGCTCTCAAGCTCAGGCTCTTGCCTTGTGAGGTAAAATCATGGGCAGTAAAAGGAATCCAGAGCTCCCTTTGCTCCAGCTGCTCACAAACACCGGGGAGGGAGGAGAGAGGGAGGAAAGGCGGTGTCCCGCCTTGGCCTACAGAGGAAAAGAGGCTGGCAAATGAGCCTCACATGATCAGTCGGAATCAGCTCACAGCTAGCTAACGCAAGCATCCATCAAAGCAAGAGACTGCTTAGCGCAGCAAAGGAAACAGCCGAGAAATGCAGGGCTGGGCCCTTCCTCCCTGCCACGCACTGCCGCTCTAAGTCTTGCAGCTGACAGAAAAGGGGCGCCAGCAAGAGGCCCCAGGCTGGCCCCCTCCTGCTTGCTGTTCTTTCCTGTGCAACAGGATTAACAGGGAACAGAAAGCAGTAGCTCATGAGAGGTTGCAGTCAAAGTGTGGGTCCCATCCAATGACCTTGTTCCAATCTTCCCCCTTTCTCCTAAGAATTGTGTTACTTCACTGGATTAAAATAACAGCTGTGTTTCTGATACATAGGAAGCTGCCTTCTAAGTGTCCAGCTAGCTCAGTAATGTCAACTCTGAACAGGGAAGGGTTCTTTGGGTGTTTTTTTTAATATTTTAATTTCTATGTTTCCTTTCTCTCCATATGGAAAAGCCCATGGCAGATCTGAAAACAAGTATAATTAAAATATACTAATTTTTAACATTAGACATAACAGTATTTCAAAATTACTGATTAAAAGCAATTTTACCACATTTAGAAAAATAATGCAAGCAACACAAATTAAATACTACCTCTGATAATAAAACTCAACTAGAACACAAGGTTCAACCTGGGCTCTTAAGGGAAGACATCCTGCACCATGGGAGCAGCTAAAGAAATGGGCTTCTCTTACATCCTCAGCAAATATGCTTATGAAAGCAACAGATCAAAGATATTAAAACCTGGTCCAGGTCATATACAAAGATCTAGCCCTTTCAAAATTCCGAATCCAAGCCATGCAGAGGTTTTATACTTCATAACCAGGAATCTAATTTGGGCCTGGAAACCACCAATAGGCAAATCCCTTCTGGCAGAATCTTTCCCAGCCGTATCTGGCAATGTCAAGGGCTATGAAAGGTCCAGGGGGACATTTCACATGCAAAGCCTGTGCTTAGCCAAATCTTCCCATAAAAGGTCATTATCTGCACGAAGAGGTGTATTAAAAATAACAAAAAGAAAACTGGAAAGGCATGAGCAGGAAAACTCCACCGCAATCTTACAGATATCAAAGATCAACCTACTATAAACAGAGCAAAACTGTGTTGACAAAATTCCAGAGAGTTGATGTTTACCTCAAAATTCTGTAGCAAGGAAAAAGATGTGGGTGGGTGCCGGCAGCCTAGGGATATACATACACTGTACAGTCAACAAAGAGAGACCGTTACCATATACAAAATGCCAGACATAGCATAGAGCACAACACAACATAGTGATGACATATGGAGGAAACAGCTGCAAACGCTAGAGGTTCATGACTTTTAATCTAATTGCATAAAGCTTATAAGAAATTAATTATGATAATTAAATTATTAGGTAAAAAGAGAATGGACAGTTACCTATCAAAAAAAAAGATAATTCTAAGTCATTTCCAAAATGAGCACTGAAGTGCTCAATATTTATTCCCATAGCACTTCTTGTGATGGATTTTTTATTTCTATACTTACAAGATTATTTTAAGAGGTCCTTTTCTGAACATGATCTACTTCTTGTCTAATTGCAACTCATATAGCACACAGTTTTATAAAGTTATTAAAATAATTTTAAGAAGTGACCCCAAGCATATATAAACCTAGTAAGAGACTTAAGACTGCATACAGAAAACCCCCGGAACCATATACATTGTAGATACATGTTACTAAACTGAAATGCAAATATCCACTCATAAAGCACTAGCATTCTTGAAGTGCTTGTCATAATGGGTGCAGAGAAACACAAAACACCTGCTTCACAGAAAGGACAAGTTATAGGGCTAAAATATAAGTTTCAAGAAACCAGAATAAAAGCAAAGATAGACTCTGAGCTCCTGAACAGAAAATATTTTATCCCATAACTTATTCCCTCTTCATCTGGATCATATATTCCCCAATCTGTTGTGTCAACCAACTTCTGTAAATATCCATTAACCCGCATTTTCCCCTCCATGTATCTTACACACAAGCTACAGACACATGCACAGGATCTGCCTCTTGTTTTGTCCACCTTCCTCTTTTCCTCTCCAAAGGCTCAAATATTGTCTGCTTCCCTCTCTCTCTCATAGGGATAAGGCACCCATCCAACCTCTTTCAGTTCTCCCTCAGCCACCTCATGAGGTATCCCCAAATCAGGTCACAAATGCTCCTGCTATCCCCAAGACAGAGAAAAAAATCCTTCATTCACAGTTGTATATGGAAATATCAGTCTTGCAAATCCTGACACTGCCAATGGAACAGAATGTATCTTTTCTCAGAAATCCTTACACTATGAGGTCTGAGATAGATATAAAGCGGGGGGATCAGGAAGCAATGCATATATCACAACCCAAAATGTGTATACTGTATTTGAAGAAGGGGGATAAACTTTAATTATACGGTATAAGAATCCACATGTTTTGAAAAAAATATACAATGCTATGACCATGCCTCCTGTATACAGAAGGGAGAGGCACCTCTCACAGCCTGGCATGACAATGAAATAGAACAAGAACGAAGGTGGAAATTGTATAACTCAACAAGAACAATGCGTTTTCACATCCTATGCCACAAGCACCATTTTTAATGGAGCAGCCAAAAGCATTTCAAAAGGAGGTTCTTACCTGTAGCTTTACCATCTTTATTTCCTAAGAATGTCTTGGGTTCCATATGGGGCCTAGAGGCATTCTAGGGAATAGAGAAGGAAGGTGAATAAAGGCACTTCACCCTAAGTGCTCCTGATTGCCAGAGTTTTAAAAACAAGCAGACTTAACAGTTATAAGAGTGTCATCCATAGAAGCAAAGCGCCACATCACTATACTGACCAGGATAAAACAGAAACATCTGCCATGGCCCATAATACGCATAATTCCTATGCAATCCATCTGGGCACCTGTGTCGGCCATAGCATTGCCTATGGGCTACACAGGTATGGCCACAATGTTGTGGTTTGGTCTAGCACTCCTGATGTTTGGGACCACAAATCCTAAAATTCCCAGCCTGTACTGCCAATGACAAAGGGCTGTGGGAGATATGGTCCAAAACATTTGGAGTGCTGAAGGTTCGCCACAACTGTATTTCTTGTACTGTGTGTTCTATTTAAGACTATATGTATACAGTACCATCATTTTTTCTTTCAAATCATTTATCTAGTAATAAAAAATGAAAATGTAAGCATTGTAGGTTAGTTATTACAACTGCACATTAAAAAGACTCAACAGAAGTGATTTTCTTAAAATCCTATCAGTCAGGAAAGCTTACAACAAATTTCAGCTTTAAGAATGCGTATCAGATGAAAGAAGCATCTTAACATACAATGAAGTTAACACGTAGCCTTTATTATGGATGTAAATTCTTGCTTCTCTCATCCTTCCCTGAAACAGGTGACTTTCTGAAAGACCTCTGAGTGGAATTGGGATGCAGAGGTGGAGCTTACATATATGCCCCCATCCCCACCACCCTTTGAACCTACACATTTTCAGGTTGGATGCCCAATCAGGGCTCTCTTGTGTCACTCTGGTTCTGGGAGCACAGAATCTCATGGGGCTTGGGAATTTCTTGTTGAGATGTCTCACAGTGTCAAGGCAGCCTAAATTGAGGAGAGCAAGAAATTTAGAGAATATTCTTCATTTCCCTATTACTAAAAATCCAATAATGCAGAACTGACTTTCAAATATATCTATAATACTACATTCTGCAATAAAGATGCTGTCAAGATATTATCCCTGTTTCATTTTAGAACCAAACTAGACTAAGTGCTACCCTCCAGATGTTCTTGGCATGGCAACTATTATCAGTCACAGCCAGCACAGCCAGTGATGACAACATGGAGAGTTCCAGCCTCAGACATCATCTGGAGGACTATAGTTCACCCACCTCAATTTAAAAACAACAACACTTCACAATATGGACTGTTCAAGAGACTCCATTTGAACGTGTACAATGGATGGTATATGCATAAAAAAAACCCTGCCCTGTTCTGCTTTTACCATAAGGTTCTCCACTATGTTATTTTCCCCCTCAAGGGTGTTGCTTCTGAAGTTCCACAAATTCCAAACCAACTTGTGCTACCTTATATAGAAGGATGTGTCCAGAAGGAAGAAATGCCACTCTGCACAACCATCTCATAAAGCAGCTCTACGACTGGGAGTAAGCCTTATCAAGTAAGCCTTTCTTCTTGAGTGCAGAATTCTCCCCACATATTAAGACTCATTAATATTTGAGCATGTTCTGGAAATGACAGGGGACATTATTTTCCCCTCATGGGAAGAGGCGTTTGCCAGAGATTAGCAGAATAACTATAACACATGGCTAATTATTTGGAGTGAGACAGGTTATATCCCATTAAATATGAAGAGTTCATTTATACAAGACCTGCAATTTAGTCCTGTTGCTGCATCCTCTCCATACCATCAGGGAACTGGGACTATTGTGAGACTCTGAAAACATTCAATCCTCCCTCGCTACAAATTGGAACCCCCATGATTCCTAATCTGCTTTGCAGCCAAGCTGTAACCGTCTACTTCCTATATTCCAACAAAAGCTTTGTCATAACCCACAGCTACTCAAAAGTAAAACCCAATCCCATGTTTGGGACATTCCTCCAAACCCAGTTAGTTTATAACTGTGGAGTAAATAAGTTTAGTTATGCATGGCCTTCTCCACCTTTTCTAATTAGAAAGCCACAAGTCCTTGCTTGCTTTTTTTTCTTTCAGTCCATGCATAATTTGATGACTATAAATAGATATAGTACAGCAATTCCTTAGTCTGGCATACGTATTTGAACTACATCATAAATTATGACCCAGCCTACTCATTTTCTATTATCTGAATCTAGCAATTAACATTCTGGTACTAATATCCCTAAATTCTGAGTCCATAGTAGTTCAAATGCCTAAAAATCAAAAACAGTATGTAGACACTACCTCTGGTACTAAAACAAGGCAACCAACCAACCAACAAATCTAACATTGAGAATGTGGAAAATTTTTCCATAGATGTTTTCAGTGTCCCATATGTAATTAACATAGTCTGATTGGCTCTATTATAGTAACAAGTACTAATTTCTGCAACATATATAGTGGTTTCACATAGAGATCTCAAAATAAAACACACCTAAATTAAGGAGAACAATGCAACACACTTGGCTTAGCTGCTGTGATTATATGCAATATGTATATGTAAAATCCCACCATCAGCTGATTATAAAAATGAAAATATAAAAGAAAAAGATTTGCAAGAAGGCCTGAATAAAACAAGAAAGTATTGAAGAAATATCATTGTTTCCAATGCAAGCTTTGAACAGAATAGAGCTATTTAATGTAGTTGCAGTTACAATAAATGAAATGTGCCCCAAGTTTCCATTAAAATGAAGAATTTTCCTATGATTGAATGTTAGAATCCCAAATAGCCATGAGCCCAACAGAATGCCTAAGAAAATACTTAGATTTTTATTTCTGAAAGACCATTTGCTTTGCCACATGGCAAGCCTTAAAATATGAGTGGCTTCAAAAGGTTGTGACACCATATGCTTGAAGGAGCTTGTTAGTTAAAAAAAAAGGGGGGTGTCACTGGTCATGTATATGTCATTAAAAATACATTCTCAACAACCCTTTGGGTCTTAGCTGAAGTGTTTCACCTTCATTTGAGGACACCAAAATAACAGTGGCATGTACCCTTCAGAATCTGCAATTCAGGAACCTCCTAACACAAAAGAATCATGGTGCAAGTTAAGCAGCCTGTCTTTAATGTAATCTTCAAATAAGCCTCATGCCTTAATATCCCTAAAGGCTGCCCCGGAAGAAGCACTACAGAAATTAGAAGCAACCATCCTTATCTATTGTCTCTTCCTTAATACCAGGAACTGCATTTGTTACTCTTAAAATAATGGCAGAGTATTTTAAAAAAAGAACATGAAAGGTCATTATGCTTCCTGTGGTAGCTTCTAAAAAATGTATGTGCACACACACTACTCTGGAGAAAAATACTGTTTGTTCATTCTATTCTTCTTCTTATATTGTGATCACAACATAGTAAAAGTAATATGAATACTAAAACTGGTGGCAAAGTGGAGTAGCTCCAACAACTCTTACAATCAGCTGCAAAGCAACTTTACAATCCAAGCCACACCCTAAAAAAGACTATTCTCAGACTATTCTGAGTCCTTTATGTGCTTTCCTCCAAGTACTGCTTCAGCTCAGGGCAGCAAGAACCCTGGGGTGAGGGGGGGGGGCAAAATGTTCTGTTCTATCCTTTGCTCCACTTCACATGATAGGAACCAGTACTTTGTCAAATTCATGAGAGAAGAAAAGGAATAGAATACCAGCAATTGCTAAATGAGACAATCCCCTCAACTCTTTAATCCACCCCAGTGGGAAGAATTGGGCTTCTTTTGGTATTCAACTAAAAGTATGAGATACTAAGGAAGACTGTTTCTTGTCTCATACACCACTCAGGGGGAAAAATTGAATTGTTCAAAGCATTTATTTTGACGTCCTTTCATGATATATTTGTAATTTGTCCTATAAAAAGACCCAAGTAAAAGAATATTCTTAGCTTCCACCATTAAAACCTCTGTCATTCCAAATGTTTTTGACTACGACTCCCACACTCCTTTATTTACTGGCAACATGGGCTGGGGATTCTAGGAGTTGCTAGAACATCTATAGTGGCAAAGGTTTACCTCCCCTGTACCAGGGAGGCTACTCTTTACTTCAGCTTCTCTGCCTTAAGGATCTGTTCTTAAATTTGTTTTTATCTATTTTTAAATTATGTTGTTGACAACTATAAGCCGCCTTGAGTCACAGGCAGTAGTGGAAAGGCAGGGCAGCAATGTTGTTAATCCTCAGCAGTATCCTTATTGGAGTTGAAGACAGAATTCAGGGCAATCGGACTTTATATTTTTAACCAATGTAAGAATTAGCATGATTACTTTCTCTGGCACCTCTTAGCTGTTTTTACCCCAACAAGCAAAAACCTTTCTATTTAGGTAGGTCTTCAGCAACTATATGTTGCTAATAAAAGCCAGATAATTTAACACCTGCCCTGCACTTTTTATTTTATACTACTTCAGCTAGCAATATTTTAAAACAGTTTTAATTTAAACAGCATTTGTTTCAATATTATAACTTACTTAATTGCATTTTTAATATTATATCTTACTTTATTTTAGGTGCACTTAAAATACTTTAAGAGCAGCCTTTGCCCCCACATTCTGGGAGAAAGAAAAATATAAATTAACTAAATAAATAAATAAATTTACTTCTTTGCAAAAGGTCTACCAATTCTAAGTGGCCCAACGGCTCACATTTTCACTAAAGTTATTTAATTTATGAACTAACTGGTCATGCAATATTCATGCCAGAGCACCAAAACAAACATTCCAAACTTGAAAATCCTGTGACTTCAGTGTATACAGAGAACAGGAACCAGATCATCTCAAAAACAAAAAACAGCAAAAGAACAAAAAACAAACAAACAAAAGGCAGACCTTTGTACTTTTAAAGACCAAGATACTATATGATACAGAGAATTATATTATCTGGTCTCAGGTCTGATTAAAGGACCTGGAAGAATAGCATCTTCCTAAATATACAGCTGATTTCATACATCAGGAAAACTTTACTCATACAATTAACATAGAACAGTCCCAACACAGAGACAGTCAATACCACTTTTCTTTTTTTATGGAACACAGGTGAGATATTCTTCCAGATCTCCTCACTTTGACCGTACCAGAGTTCTACACATTTCCCGTAGGGCTTCTGCCTCAATTTTATTTAGCTTGCATAGAGCAATGATCAGCTCTTGACTGTCCTACAAAAGGTCACAATCAGTAACCACTAATGATGTACCTAAATGTGAGCTAAGAAGCACCTCCTGCACTCTACTGAGATCATATATTATATACCGTTATGTAGTTATAAGCAATAATATGGCAATATGTTTTAGAACAGGCAGGACATAGCCATCTAGACAGAGACATATTACAAAGTTGGAGACGAAGGAGCAGGCATTTTCTGTACAAGAAATCTGAATTAACACAATGACTTAATTACAAAAGCCATTTTGTTAGACTCTTACTTAGCGGAGAGTCATTTCCAACTAAGCTAAACTGGGCTCCCTCTGAGTAAGCAGTTGCACAAGAGGTTTTATATTTTTCTGACACTACAGATAGCTACTTTCCTACCTATTGTTCTTTCATCTCGGGAAGTGAGCAAATAGGGAATGTCAAAACTCTCTCTGGCATCAGGGAAAAAGGAAAGTGGAAGTGGAAATAAGCAACAGAATGGGGAAAATGTTACTAGTTGCCACGACCTTTTGAAGGTAATAAAGAGACAGATGGGGGGGGGGGGAGAAAGTTCTGCCTAATCTTCCATCGCCAAAGCAAGAATGATAGGGCACATTTACTAGAAAAAGACTACTACATTCCTTTTTAATGTTTATCCGTCTGTCTCCCCAGATGGGAATATGTGCTCCTAGTGGGGCCCTATCACATTTTAATGTAACATTTCGTGGACGTACCCACTTCTTCAGACATACAGCAGTGGACGTGTCCACAAAACATTACATTAAAATATGAAAGTTAGTCTTCAAGGTGACATGTTTTATGTCTTTTGTTTTGTTTTGGTTTTTCTTTGATTTCTGCCTGAAATTCTTTTCTCCACTGTAACAGAATGTTACAATGAGCAAACATGTTTGAAGATCACCATCAAGACCACCGTCACACCCAACTTTTCCTTTCGCACACTTTCCTGTGTTTGAATACCCATCTTAATGAAGAGGTTGTTTAGACATGGAGTTTGATCTGCCACTGTGCCACTCTGATCGGACGGGGCTTGATGATCCACAGAGTCCCTTCCAGCCCTGGAGTCCTAAGATGATGGCAATGAAGCAAGACCACTGGAAAGCTTGCTCATGACTGTGTATGATCTTTGGCTTCATCTCAATAAAATATACAGTTGTACCTTGTATAAAGGAATTAATTCGTTCCAAACGAAATTATGTTAAGCAAATTTTCCTTTATACAAATTCCCATAGGAATGCATTGAAAACCGAGTAATCCCTAATCACTACCATTTTTATGTTGTACAGATTCACCCCATAGACGATTGTGTTAAGCAAATTTCCCCTATCTCCGGAATTTTTTATGTTGTACAGATTTTATGTTATACAAACTGTTTGTTATACAAGGGTCCACTTTATAACAAATTACAATCACTTTTGCTGCTATTGCAACTGTAGCTGTGAAGCAGCTTTTCAATTACAGCACAACAACAACTGGGTGGAGCTAATTTGTAGAAAAGCCTTTATAAAGAAACTCAGGGTTAGTGGAAGTTTAAATAGACATCAATATCACAATTATTTTCATAGAAAAAATGTTCACCAGAAAAATGTACAATTTACAATGAGTCTTTTATTAATTTATTTAAATAGGCAAGTGTGACACACAAATGTGGCATTATATATCAATGAAAATCTATCGCTCTTTGCACCACTCTGTTGAAAAGTGATACAAATTTGACTTGGCATGAATTTTTACTCCAAAAATGTCACTGAAATATAATTTGTAGGACCACTCAAAGCCGTTAAAAGTGCACTGCATCCCTTTCACTACAAAAAGTTCATAAATAGACAGAAGTTCAGTCTGAAAGGACACAGCTATATATCCTACTGTGTGTCTACACCAGAGAAAATTCAAACACACAAACACAAAATATTAATTCTTACATCAATCAGCGCTCAGTCTGAAGGCATAGGCTATCTACCCTACAGAGGAGATCCAGAGGAGGTCGACTGAATCCAATCAACCCACAAAATTAAGCCAACAGAAGGATCCATCCAGTGGGCTTTACTCTTGCTTGAAACATGAACAGACCATTCTTACCGCATTCATTCAGTCAATCAAAGTTCAGTCTGGAAGGACATGGACTCTCTCTCTCTTTCTGTGTGTGTTTGTGTGTGTTTATTTACTTAGAGTATTTTACCCCGCCTTTCTCCTTGGAAAAAGAACCAAGGTGGCTTATAGTAATAAGGGACAATATACAGTCCAGTACAATTAAGTCATGTTCAAGTATTGACAACAGGGAACTGAGGGACATCTTCCAGCATTAAAAGACAACATTCAAGCTGCAAGAGAACGCGAGCAGTTAAAGAGAGAGTAAAAATTCCATGGAAAAGTTACGAGGGATGGAAACCTTGAAAACATAGTGTCAGTGCAATCACACAAGATTGTAAGTGGTTATAAACACAAAAAGGTGTATGTGATCATGTATGGTCGAGTCATATAAAATATGTGCAATAGGTAGTCCATCATCCAGGGAAAGCTTGCCTGAAGATAAAGGCCTTTGCCTCTTTCTGGAAACACAGAAGAGATAGGGATATGAAGATTTTCAGTCACTCAGATGAGTTTATCTGGAAGTTGAGTCATGGCAACTGCACTTCTTTTTCTTGAGAGACAGAAACGTTTCGCTGTTTGGATGAGCAATGAAACACTTTGATCTCTCAAAAAGTCCAGTTGCCATGATTCAACTTACAGAGAAGAGATAGGGAGCACGCGTGCACACACACACACACACACACACACACACACACACACACACACACAC
>JAHTLZ010000213.1:9115524-9141187 GCA_023846285.1 Phrynocephalus versicolor | reverse complement strand
AAGAAAGAAAGAAAGAAAGAAAGAAAGAAAGAAAGAAAGAAAGAAAGAAAGAAAGAAAGAGCAAGCTTCCGTGGACAAATTCCTCTTCTTCAAGGCAAGTACCAATAGTCCAGACATGACAAGATGTTGTGGACTAGGAGGTTCCTCTTAAGATGTCAGGTTCTTGGCAGGGTGATTTCCCCCCAGGCAGCTTCTGTCTTAGATGAGGCAGGAAATAGCAGAGCTGCGGTGAAGCTTGCATCTGAGGCAAAGGGTTGGTTTTCACACTCTGGTCCTTCAAACAGAAGGGCATCGGTCATGCTCACCCACCCATACCTCCTCTCCGTTTGGTTCTTCTTCCGAAAGTACGTGTTTCTGTTTGGCCAGTGAGGGGTGGGGTTCTTCCCATGGAACCCTAGGAAAAAATGTATTGCTCAAAGGCTGGAAAGACAGAGAAAGATCTTCTCCCGAAGCATTTAGATCCGTGTGTGTCTGTCCACCTCCGTGTCAGCCAACCACCGGGGTGACTCCACACAAGGAGGCAATAAACCAGTGGATTTCAACCGGTGGGTCCCCAGATGTTCCTGGATTGCAACTCTCAGGTGTTCCTGGATTGCTAGTAATGAAGATGTCCAGGAGTTGCAGTCCAGGAACATCTGGGGACCCACAGGTCGAGAACCACTTAAATAAACCCAAATCCTTTGTAAGCTCTGCTCGCACTCTGGATGGACGATGCTGGGGGGGAAAATGTATTTCTTTCTAAACAAACCCAAGCTGCCGCATGGTCTGAACATCTGCGCAGCGTAAAATAAACAACCATTTTGATAATGTGCGGGATAAATCTGGCATGAGCTGTTCTGGAGGGGGAGGAGCAGAAGCATTATGCAGCAACCCCTCCCGCTGGGATGGAGGGGCATAATGTTATCTGGCCCTCTGGCTACCTCCAGAAAACCCCGGATTGCAAAGGGAAGGAGAGAATATGCCTTATATTGTTTGTGATGCGTGCAGCACCACTTCTTGAGAGCACGCTGCCTTCCTGGGTGTACACCAGATGTATATAAGGGTTATTACCTTCAGCTTTCCAGAGGATTAGGCATTTTCTCTTGTTTTGATTGGAAAATGGATGAGTCCACACTGCTGACACACGTCACTACCTACGATATGTGACGCTCGGAGCTCCAGATGTTCTAAAGGATTCTGCTGCCTCCATCATGGCTGAAAAACTAGACTTATATTCAAGTATATACAGTACTTTGAATGCCATATCTAATCTGGCAATTTATACCTCTTGGAGTTCCCTGTGCTTCGTGTTTGTGTACCTGTTTTATTTAATATGTACGCTATTATGTTTTTTATCTTGTTGTAAACCACTCATAGTAGTGCCTTGCACTAATGGGGTGGTATATAGAAATCTAAACAATCACTGAAACCACCATGAAATAGCAAAGGCTGAGATGTTAGAATCTTCACACTCCTGCCTTGGAACGAAACGGATTTCTCCAAATCCAAATTCCCCAAGTGGAGGCAGAAAAGAATCTGCAACATTCTTCGCTATAATTGAATTCCTAAGCTGTGTGCATATGCTTGCGCTCTCCCCGGAGTTTCTGTGGGACCACAGAGGGAATAAAGCCCCAAAGAAGTTCTAAATTAAGTCCCAAGCTTACCACAAAATTTGTCTCTACCCCCCCCCCCTCGCTGTG
Source organism: Phrynocephalus versicolor (assembly GCA_023846285.1). Lineage (NCBI taxonomy): Eukaryota > Metazoa > Chordata > Lepidosauria > Squamata > Agamidae > Phrynocephalus > Phrynocephalus versicolor. The sequence continues at coordinate 9,139,508 of JAHTLZ010000213.1, read as the reverse complement.
CCCCGACTATTAAACTGCTCCCCTGCTCCCAGGAGGAGAAGAGAAAAGAAGGATAAAAAGGAAGCAGTGAGCTTTTTTTCTTCTTGATAAATTAGTAGGGAGCTCGGGGGAAAAAAATGGGCCTGGCCATGTGCCAACGGAAATTAAAATGTCATCAGGCTGCAGCTTTGTCCTGTTAACCTTTTGTACAGAGAAGATTTGTCTGTTAATTCCAACCGAAAGATGACGACGAAGAGGTCGTGGCCAGGAATGGGAAAGTAATACAGTACCAAGAAGATGCAACCTAAAAACATGGCGCCTCCAGTGCCGAAAAGTGATGCAACGCTTCCAGGCTACCTTGAGACCCGACCCTTCCTTTTCTTAAAATGATGCAAAGGCAAAGTGACTCAGGTGGAGGGACACAGCCCTGCTTTGATGGCTGACTGCACCAACCTCCACCGGTGGAGCTGGAAAGAGCTTGAGGGCGCCAGGAGCCACGGCATTCAAACTAATATGTTGATTTTGGCCGGGCTCCTGCCCTTGCAAGCATCCCATGCCTCCTTTTCAGGGGCTTAGATACTGACAAAAGCAGGATCCTTTAACTCAACGATAAAACTGGCCAAGGATAACCTTTCTACTGGCCTTTGATGGATTTGCCTCTCTCTTGAGTTGACTGATCTAAGCAACAAGACAGGATTGAGTCCAAGAAAACGTAGCATGTGGGGGGCGGGCAGGAGGCATCCAAATACTTCTTTTCTAGGGTTTGGCACCATGGTTTCGGCAAACAAAAGCCTCTGGAAGACTTGTCTCTGGTCCAAAGGTGATGGAAGCAATTTTAGGAATCTATATTAAAGCTTTTCCCTGACTAGAACATTTAGTGCTGTTGCGGGTTTTCTCAATATTCTTTTCCATCCGGTGCTGCTGAGATGGACTCCTGGTCCATTTTTGCCGCTACTTGTTTCCAGCGGGGCGGAATCCAGACAGAGTCCTACTTACTTCAAGGAGACCCATTGCCGTCAATGGGACCGACGCTAGTCACGACAGACTTCAGATCTGAAAAAAAATCTCGCTCTCCTTCCCTGTCTGAGTCTGATTTAAGAATTTTGGAAAAACAAAGAGGAAGGCCATGGGCTTTCCAGACACCTGGCCATGGGCTTTCCCATGTGGATGGAATGCAATGAAAAGTAATTTAAAATTATCATTATTTTTAAATGTTTCTAGGTTTGCACCTGGATCACTCAGCACACGTAATTGCAGGTAATATTGATGCACCCTCTAATTGTCCTGTTTCATCTTCTTTTCTGGCAATGTTTTGTGCGTGTTAGTCTATGCAAGAAATCCAGGCAAAAATCACAACAAAACAAAAGACAAAAACATTCGGCACCTTAAAAACGACTATAATTTAATGTAAGCTTTCATGGTCACATCCACTTCTTCAGACATATAGTAGCAGAATGAGGTGTGCAACTACTATGCAGGAGAGTGAGATTTTTCAGATCTGAAGTTGTCTGGAAATGCCTGTCCTTTTTTTTCTGGGGGCGTTTTAAGCTGCCACTTTAAAGAAATCCCCCACCCCCACAGTAATTTCAATCTCCAAAGACCAGTAGAAACAGAATCAGCTGCTCCTGCTGGCCCCTGCCTGAGGAACTTGGCAAGACGCCTGTGTCGACTCACAAATGTGCCTGGGCTAAATTGGATCCAGATGTTTACATGGCATAAAATATTAACAAACATCTCCCAGGGGCCCCCAATAGGTATTGAGCCAGTAAATTAATAAATGAAGCTTTAAAAGGAAAAGGAAAAGAAAAAAAGCCATGAAGACGACAACCAAGTCCTTTAAGCAAACATCTCGTCTGGTTTATTTATTTTAATAGAAGCAGGACATGAGAGCCTAATTCAATTAATTACAGCCGATTTAAAGTAACTGGTGACGGAGGTGATCGTCGGAAGAGTGTACAGGATCACGGTGTAGGATGAAAGATTTAGGACCTTGGTGGTTCCAGTTACACTGTAACATCTGTTTTCATGGGTTTGGTTTTAATTTAGCTGATTTTTGATATCTTATACCTTTTTCAAAAACATTTAAATTGGTCTGTGTTTGGTTTTGCTGTTATTTGCATACCATACTATTATTTGTAAACCACCCAGAGTGGCCTTTGCTGCCAAATGGGTAGAATATGAACCAAATAAATCTGGAAGTTGAATCATGGCAACTGGACCTCTTCTTCTTGAGAGACTAAAATGTTTTGCTGCTCATCCAAACAGCTTCGTCCGTCTGAAGCTGTTTGGATGAGCAGCAAAACGTTTCAATCTCTCAAAGAAAAAGAAGTCCAGTTGCCATGACTCAACTTCCAGATAAACTCACCTGGAGGATTGAAAATCTTCACAAACCAAATAAATAAATAAATAAATAAATAAATAAATAAATAAATAAATAAATAAATAAATGGTTCATTACTCACGTCTTCCACCCCTTGTGGGATGGGTGTGGTGTGATGGTGCTCTTTATTTCAATATTGGAAACTACCAAGACTAGTGGCAATGCCATCAGATTGTGTGGTATAGAAACAAAACAATATAATATAATATAATATAACATGTGGTGGGCCCTACGCTGTGGAATCAGCTCCCTAGTGAGTTGCGCCTAGCAGCGTCCCTGCCCGCCTTTAAAAAAGCCTTGAAAACACATCTTTTCAAGGAGGCATTGGGCGACCTTTCTACTTAATTTTATTTTAATTTCCTTCTTTTGTGGAGGGTATTGTAAACCCCCCCCTATTTTTATTGGTAGTTTGCCTCTGATTTTCTTGTTTGCTTGTTTTGGTTTGTTTTTAAGTGTAAACCGCCCAGAGTTCCGCTTCGGAAGATGGGCGGTATATAAATGTAATAAATAAATAAATAAATAAATAAATAAATAAATAAATAAATAAATACACAACAATGGATTGCATTGGTGTGACTTGTCATCACATAATGCACACTGTAAAAATAAAATAAAATAGGATTTGTGTACGTTCACTGGTATTGATGCCAGCTTGCTTGCTCTTCACGGCTGCCGTTGGAGTTGATACGTTGGCTCACACGGTTGGATCACCGCTGTCAGGCACTAACATCTTGTTAGCTAAAGATAATCAGTATCTCCTGGTTGTGAAAGCCAGCTGACCGGGCATGGGTTCCGAGGGTGGGCTGGCAACACGCAACTCCCTTGAGTTTTGTCGGTGGTTCTGCAAAGCCCACTTTGCCTTCATCCATTGATCTCCCGTGTGGCTGTTTTCTGATCTCTCTGGTAAAAGGCAACATTCAGATCATCAGCATGCAAGAAATTATTCCTCATTAATCAGGTCATCTTGGCACGCTTTGTTATCTTGACATTTCCCACAATTGTGTGCACGCTGCAAAGCAGATCCCAGAAATAGATCTTCCCGTTTATTTCCTTCTGTGCTGTGCAAAAATATCTTGGCATTGGTTCCTCATGCTTTAGTGAAGAGGTAATGCAATAATGGCCTGGCCTGTCTGGACCCAGCTGTGGTGATCTCTGAAGCTTCTTTGATTTTCTGCTTATGCAATATTTTGGATGCAAAGCCTTCTGGCTTCCCACCACCGCTAAGCGTGGCTTGCGTGGGGAGGCCATCGGCGATGTTGTGAAAACACGCCTTACGTCGAAACAGACATGTTGAGGCTGAAGACGGAGAGGAAGATAGCAATAGGGCATCATACAGAGGGCTCGGTCCTCCTGCCTTCACCCCTGTGCAGTTGTTTGTTTGCTGTTGATCTGTTCGCAACTGTGAATAAGGAAGCATTCTTATTCTTTCTCCTACAAATGTCTCAGAGTGGGTTTCTGAGACCTGAAGTGCCAGTTTAGGAGAAAGAGGTGGACTCATAGCTATTGTCTGTCGACGTTTTTGCCTCTACTGTGCAGCAAATGGAGTTTTACCAGAAGTTCAAAACTAATATACGGTAATGATATTCAAATTCAGAATTGCAAAACTACCATAATAATAAAACAAAAATAAAAAGTATATATTTAAATGGCTATCTGGGATAGCTGTGGTTGTCTCAGCTGCCATTAATGAGGTCAAAAGAGAAAGCATTTGCCTAGCTTCTGAGGAACATGTTTTCCGACATGCATCTCGTATTTTTTAAAAATGCAAAAAAAGAACTAGAAGCCTGAATTTATTTCCCCACTAAAGAATATCCTGTTTGGAAATGAACTCTGGAAGCCAGCGAAGGAACGGCTGGATGCCATGTTATGCAAGGGAGAGATTCCTGTAGATGTCCAAGGTCCCGTCCTGCAGATTGCATAACCCACAAGCGGGAGCTGCAAAGGGCCTCTTTGAAGTAAACAAGCATCCTCTCTTTATTTTAACACAGGCCAGATGCAGGCGGCTGGCTGCTGCCCCCTCTTTCTAGTGGCACAAGCCCAGCCTAAGATAGGATCAAAGTGCAAGCTGAGGCCAAAGGCCAGACGACACCAAGACTCCATGAGGAACTGAAATGGCCAACATGTAAATTCCAAGAGCAGCCGCTGTAATGCATGCAAGATCATGAGAAAGAAAAGGGCACTTCTGAGCATGTCTAAATATCTAAATAGGTTACAGGTGATACCTTCATAGGCCACTATTAAAAATAAAAAAGGAACATTGCAAGCTTTCGAGTGCAGTCAATCACCCTTCTTCAAAGCAGGTCCCAGAAGTTCAGACATGGTGAAAGATGTTCTTCACCAGGAGGTTCCTTTTAAAGTCCTTAGTTAGATGATGTTCTTAAAATCCATGGCTAGATGTTGTTGTAGCCAGCAGGACAGGATTCTTGTTGGAGGCAAGCAGGGCAGTAGTAAAAGGCTGTTTCTTAAGTCACACCCCCGTTCTTCAAGCAAAGAAACATGGGTTATATACCACCACTCCCTCCTCCCTTACCCAGCTCCATTTGGCACCACGAGACACACAAATCCCTTTTGGCCTGGCTGGGGGGGGGGGGGGAGGGTTGATACATAGGCCCATGTACTTCATTCTGGGTTTGGTGTAAAAAAAAAAATATCTAGAAGCGGCGAGAACCAATTCCAGAATCTAGGGCTGCAAGGTGGACGCCATCCCGTTCCTCGAGATGCTCCATCCGACACCTGAGACCCCAGGAGGAGACCCCAAGATCTGAGTCTCAGTGCCATGATCAGGGACTTGGCAACCCTGGAAGCACAAAAGGAACCCTACACCCCCCAAAACATGTTCCCCCAAGTATGTATATGCATGCACCTATGGGTGTGTGCGCACAGCCTTGTTACCTGGTCCAAGTTTCTGCTGGAACCGAGGGCTTCACAGCAAAGAGGCACCAACCTTCTCAAGGTTCTGCCTCCACCTGGTGGTAGAAGAGTTGAAAACCGATCGACAGTAGGATTTCCAGGGCTCAAAGAAGCCATAGCTACTCACTCACCTTCCAACTTGCCTGCCAGGCACTAAGCAGTCAACATTTTCTGCGGAGGCGACATGAATAGTCAAGAGGTCACCTCTTGTGTGAACGGTAAAGAGTATGGCCAAAGATCTCAACACACATGCACTCGTAACTCTCTCTCTCATCTATGAATGCAACTCAGGTATCAGGTCATATCATGGCATTTAACCACCTTTTCTGGACAGCGGCTGAGCAACCAGGACCTATGTTCAAGTGCCAACCACGGCAGCTTGTGGATTGTGACTGACGACCTTCAGGGTGGTGTTTCCAGAAAGCTGATCGTAGACCGTTCACAGCCGGAGCAGAAAGGGTACCATAACTTTCTAAAGCAGTGGTTCTCAACCTGTGGATCCCCAGATGTTCCTGGACTGTAACTTCCAGAAGTCTTCATCACTAGCTGAGCTGGCCAGGATTCCTGGGAGTTGCAGTCCAGGAACATCTGGGGAGCCACAGGTTGAGAACCACTGCTCTAAAGGATGGAATGAACACCACCAACAGAGAGACCCAAGAGTAGAAACCACACCTCTCGGATTAACCATCCATGCTTTCAAGAACAAACAGATTTGTAGAGGACATCTCACTCACAAGAAGCATCTCTATGACTTCCCTCCAACCTGAAGTAGTGACCACAGTTCAGATGGGTGGTAGTATAAGAATGAATGAATGTTACAATGGTTAATGCAATACAGGCATGAATGGTCTTAAAACAAAATGGGTCACCCACTGTCTTCTTCAACTACCCTTTGATCCACGTCAGAGCTTCAAAACGTGACACATGCTTTTATGTTATGATTTATTGCCCTAAACCCAATGTTAAGCTTCTCAGCCCTCTCGCTCATCCTAACAGCATGCTATCAAATAGTTCCCAGCCGTTTTTGAGGTAATAAGGAGATCCACCCTTACGGTAGTCAAAACTGGGTTTAAAATTGGCTTTTCAAATGAGTTGTCCTCTGTTTTTAAGCAGAGCTCTGTATGTTATGTGGTACATTGCTCAGTTAAGTCCTGCTAGATGGAAAACCCATTAAGTTGCTTTGCCAGGCTCTTGGGTTAAAATAAATCCAGGCCTTCCTCCAACAGATTTTGCTTGGCTCCTTTTGACCTGGATTCACCTTCCTGCCCTGCCAAGGCAAACCCGTATTTTTAGAACTCCGCTGTAAGTGAATGTCACATGTTTTGCTGCGGGATACGCCATTCCACTCCACTTTGGAACTTGGCTGGCAGGGGAAACCTTGGGTCTTGGTGCTTGTTCCCAAGGGTGCATGGATGCCACCCCCCCACACACAATTGCCCTCTCCAGTCTTGTGTCTTGTCTGGGACAAAAGAATCAAATGGAACGGTTTCCCGAAACGGATGGCACGTCATTAGGGTATACGAAACAGGCATGTCCGTGGTTTTGGCCAAGATTCTTCAGATTTTCAGCATTAATACTGCCAGAGGTGAAAGGCATCCTTACTCCAGGTCGCCAATAAAGCCAGATGACCACCAAGCCCACCATAACCCTGATGAATAAATTTGGCTCATGTAAAATTTAAATCTGCCCTTGAATCTTCTTAAGCTTCCAAGCAACTTGGGTCAAGCTTTCCCAAACCGTGCCAATAATTAATCGTTCCAAGCCAGTCAAAAATAGAGAGGCTTTTTTTTCCAAAATATTTTATCAATACAAATCTGTAAAAGCAACATAACTTAAGCAAATAAAAAGGAACTTGCTACATCCTTTGAATATTCTTTTTCTTTTATACAAAAGAGATTGAAGTCTTATCTATTCACAGAGAGCGCGGCACCCGCTCATAGGCATCTTTAAATCCACAACCCAAACTACAAATCCAAAGGGCGTTTTCCCCTCTTTCCGTCGTTCAGCCTAAATCGAGCACCAGGGCGGAAAGCGCATTCATGTCCCTCATGTGAGGATGGTGGGCGAGGATCTCCTCAATTTTCTCCCTCTGCTCAGAGGTAGGGAATATCTTCCCCAAGGCTTCTTTCAAACGCATGGTTTCGGACGACGATCGCGGGGGCGGGGGGAAGGTCAGCTTCGCCTGGGGGGCTGGCGGGAACACGGGCAAGGCGGGCTCCAGACCGGGCAGGCGGCTCTTGGGTGACGGTCCCCGAGTCTCAGGTAGCATCGGGAAACAGGATGTCCCCGGCCCAGGAAGTCCTCCGCTCCCAAGGCTATGATGAGGAGGAAAACCTCTTTTTGGGGGAGAGGGGAAAGAAGGAAGGATAGCCATTACAACAGCCTTCAGAGGGATAATTCAATTCAACACCTCTCTAGTTTTCTGTGGTGGCTCAGTGGACTAAGGCACCGAAACTGTAGACTGCAAAGTCGGCAGCTCGGCGGTTCGAATCCCAGGTGCCACGCAGCGGAGCGAGCTCCTGCTGATAACCCCAGCTCCTGCCAACTTAGCAGTTCAAAAGCATGTCAATGCAAGTAGATATATAGGTACCACCGTAAAAGAGCAGGAAGGTAAAACAGTGTTTCCTTGCAGCCATGCAGGCCACATGGCCATGGACTTGCACAACACTGGCTCTTCCGGCTTGAATACGGAGAGGAGCACCGCCCCTAGAGTCGGACACGATTAGCATGCATGTGCGGGGGGAACCTTTAGTTTTCTGATACAAACCTGCTCTTTTTCTTTTAAGGTTTAGGGAATATGACTATTTAGCATCCCCCCCTTCTTTATAAACTAATTAAAACTTGCTCTCTTTTTTTAAAGGCTTGGGGAATATGATTGTATCAAGCACAGTTCTTTCAACCTCAGCTTTTATAACACAGCCTCAAACCCCACTGACTGTTGGACGTGAGTGAGTTTGAGTTGGCCACTTGTGCAAGAAATAAAATTGATTAGAGGGCTGCAAAGAACAGACACAGGGCCCCGATAGCGAGGAAAGAAGTGGGTTATTTGTGTTCTGCTGTACTCTTTTTCTCCATGGCCTGCTCCCAAGGGGGAAAAGAAGAAGAATATCTTAATTCTAAAAAATCAATACTCAGAAACAACAGAAATGCTAAGCAGTTCAGGTTCAAGCTCGTTGTTTTGAAAATATACTGGATTCCCCACCCCCACCCCCACCTCTTAAGTTATCGGTGCAAACTTCTTTCGCTTTCAGAATGCTTTTAAAAGTGGACAGTAGGATCTATTTGAGATTTCCAGCTGGCAATTTCCAGAACTTGTCCTTTTGGGGATGGTGTGGGGAGCCTCGGTTATGATTTGTTTGGTGGAGAGGAGAGCGTGGAAATCTCTCTCTCTCTCTCTCTCTCTCTCACACACACACACACACACACACACACACAAACTCAAAACTACTGATGAATCTGGTCACTATCAGAACATTACTAAATTACTATTCAGATATTCTGAAATGTACCGGGCAGACCTTCTGACTTTTGTAAAGTCACCCAAATGAGGAGGAAACTTCCTGTGCTTTGAAATGCTCTTATCATCAGTGCAGACTGCTTTTAAAAGTTCAGAAGCTTCTTTTATGTTTATTTCTAATCACTTTTTTTGTACTCCGCGCTTGCGAAACAGAACATGACACAGGACCAAGGGTGGTTCTGGTCAGATTGGCTGAGCGAATAAAGCCATGCTGCTTGGGAGCTCTTACGAGCTGCTGGTATGTTAAGAGCGGACATGCCGAAAGGGTGGCTCTTTCGGTAGCTTCACCCTGGGTGACACGTCGCCCCTATGCTGCAGCTTCCACAGTCTTACCACGGGGGACGTCACCGGGATGAGTTCTGGAGACCCAAGGAGTGCGCCCCGCCTACCTGAAATGCGTGTCCTCCTCCTGAAGAAATCGTCCTAACCCGGGCCCGTTGCGTCCCATTGGGTCATCGGGAACCATGAAGATGTCTCCAACAAAAGTGTACGGGAGCAGTCTGTGACAGGGGGAGGCGGCAGCGGCCACGGGAAGAGGGCAAAAATAGGAAAAAATGGGCACTCAGATTTAGAAAGAGAAGAAATCTCTTTGTGGGTACAATACACAAGCCAAGGGTCGGGGTTCTTTTAATCACCTCCATAACCTTAAGAGTTTTCCCGGCAAGGAACCAAAAATCTAAGGAGCTCCCTTTATGCTCCAACAAGTGGCCGGTTTTGTTTACACAAAAGTCAAAGTCAGTCAAAGTCACCTTTATTGGCATAAAATAGTCGTTAAAATAGTTACAACAGGCAAACCTCTCAGCGCCTAAATAGCGACCATATTAATCTGGGGTTACCATAAACCAAACTAAAGGGAAGCAGGGCTACTCTTTTGAGAAACTAGTAATAAATATTTGGCTACTAGCTCTGTTACGCTTTTATCTTTGTCTGCCAAGAGAGTCGCAGTAATAGTCTCAGGGGTTGTTGATAATTTGGAAATAATGGAGCCAATTAATTGTTGTCAATTAATATGATGGCCGGGACATCGAGTCAGAATATGTGCAACAGAATCAGGTTCCAACCTGCAGAATTTACAGAGTCTGCTCTTGTTTACACATATGGTAACATGTCCTTCCCAGTCATGGTATCAAATATCTTTTTACTCAATGAGAGTAAAAGGCTGAACCTGGAACTTTCTGCAGGGAACGTGCAGGGACTACCACTGAGTGTGCTCGGCAGCACACACTGATAGGGGGAGTCTACGCACCCATTAACCGCATGTGTATTCAAGACGTTTCCAAGAATCTGAAGATGATCAGGCATCGCCTGCTTCCCTCTTGTGCCTGTTAGGAGGTCTTTAATTCAGTCCCAATATAATCCCCTCGTTACATTTTAACCAAGCACACCACAAGCTTCTTTTCTGCCAGGTTTGTAACCAAAAAAAACCACAATTACCTTCTTTGAATAATCTCTCTCCAGGACGTGGATTCGCCCACAAATTCTCTGAGGTTATCGTTGGTCACAATGACGCCTCCGGTCTTCTCAGCGAGGTGCAGCAAAAACCTACGACAACATGGGTGAAATATTAGGATCCTTGCCCCGAACAGGTGCGGCTTTTGGACACGAGGGTGGTAAAATGCTGTTAAGTCAAGAGACGGCTGTTTTGTGCCACCTTAAGTATGGATGCTTCTTAAAAATGTTTGCTTTAATTGTGAGCTGCTATAATTTGTTTTTGCCATCGCACCACCCTGGGAGCCGGTACAGATGCAGGAGGCTTGTGGCTACAGCCCACAAAAAGAACCCATTAAAATGCCATCTCTTCAGTTCAATCATACACGCATATTCATCAGCTGAGGATGCCATTTCTCCAAGGTGTGCTATTTTAAAGGCATCTTCCAAGACAGATGTCTTCATAAACGACTCCTTTAAAAGGCACCTTATAAGACAGATGTCTCAATAAATAGCTCTTCTCTGCAGGAGCTCAGAGACAGAGAAATATCGGTCAGCAACAAAAGCGTACTTTTTGTGTACCTGTCATCATGAGATGCAATCCTGGCTCCACATACAACCCTTGCAGGTGTGAGGGCTAAAATGCCGACATCTTGCAGCTGGTCTAAAAAGTACTGTTCTGTTAAAAAGAAAAAAAGGAAATGTGGTGCATGGGGACAGAAAGAGTAAAAAAAAATTGACTTTTTAGAAAAGAAAAAACACGCACATGCACATTTTAAAAAGATTTTGTTTTGCTGGAGGGGCAGCAAATACATCAGTGCTCAGTCCCACTTGACTAGACCAAAGAGAGTTGCACATCTAAATCCATCCCTTAAAAAAACAGACAGGAAGAACTACAGAGCTTGTTAAGAGGTTTTGGGATTACCTCTCCCATCCTCCCAGCCAGCATGGTCACTCATTCCCCCCCCCCAAATGTATTGAAGATGTTAAGATTACTGAAATTGGCTAGAACAGCAAACACTTTGATCTGTCGGTAGTATTCTTGTTGTTTCAGTTGTTATTCCACCCTTCCTCGTAGCACTGCGCAGCCTCTTACATGCCTATATACAAGCAGCGTGTGGGAAATGGCCGTCAGCTGATCTTTGGAGCTGTAGTCCAACAATTCATAAAAACAATACATAATGCGTTACAAGCATGGGTTTACTGATGGCACCCATACCTTTACATACATACATGTGCTCAGGGCGCAGTGACTTCAGTTACGGTCAGCAGCCTCTTGGTTGTTTTGCTCTACTAAAATCCCACCTTTCACACAATGATTTCAATGCACTACACGTGGTTCTTCTCTCTCCTCTGTATCCACAGAACAACCAGTGAAGTGGGTTAGGCTGACAGACAAAGGCCTGGGCTAAGCTCATTCGGTGAGTTTCATGGCTGGGTAGAGATCTGAATCCAGTTGTCCAGAGGCCCAAATCCAACACTCCAATTTGCTTGGGAAAGGGAATCGTGAAAACGAAAGGAATACAGTTCTGTTACTGTATATCCCTTACCTGTGGTGTTCACATCTCTCCTGGTTCGCCACTGGGGAACAAACACTGTGATCTTCCTGTGGCCACGTTTCCAAAAGTAATCGACAGCAATCGCAATACCTCGGCACGAGAAGAACTTATGTAGGCCGTGACTGCCGGGAAAATGAGAAAGCACAGACATGCACACTAACGTTTGATTTAAAAGAAGCCAATGGGTGAGATTTGAAGATCGAAACCGGGCAAAAGGTGATCTTAGCCTTGTTGCAGAAGGCTGGAAATACAATGCCTCACCCTGAATCAGGAGGTCTTGTGGGCCACTGGCCAAAGAAATGGCTGACATTTGGTTAACGAGTCACAGTGACAATAGGCCCATTGAACCGAATGGGGTTCGGTGAGTTGACTTCTCTGTAAGTTCCGCTAGTTTAACTGGGGTTGCAACGTCTTACTAGACTTCAGCCAATGCAGTTCAACAGTTGGTTAAGTTGGAGGCGAGAAAAGAAATGACTGACTAGCTTAGGTCCCACACGGATGCAACTACAGTAAATCCCCACCTATCGCAGAGGGTAGGGACCTGACCCAACCAGCAATAATTGAAAATCTGCAATATGTGGATGCTGGGTCAGGTCAGGACTGGGTGGGCTCTCTGGGGGCTCTTGTACTTACCCCCAGGCCTGGCGCTGCCCCAAACGGGCCTGCAAGGGGGCTTTCCAGTCCCCCAGAGGCCCCAAAAGTGCTTTCTAATGATCTGGAGGTCACTTCTGGTTTACTAGAAGTCACTTCTGGTTTGTGGGGAAGCACTTTTGGGGCCTGTGATGGGCCTGGGAAGGTCTTTCCTCCTTACCCCAGGGGGCCTTTTTTCATATACTGCAGGCCCGCGATATACCAGGACCACAGTATATGAACCGCAAAAGGGTGGGGGGGGACAACTGTATCCAAGTAAGGATACCTGGTCAGCACAGAGGTTGGGGTGGAAGGCTGGCACCCCTTCTGTGCCACACAATTAAAACCAGCCTGGCTGAAGTATAATATCTGACGTCTTGGCCACCACTGCTATCGTATTACCCAACCATTCCTGTTGCGCTCCAGCTTGGCTGGACTTCTGAAAACTGTCGCTGAAAGCACACTTAAGGTTATACAACTGGCCGTGTTTGCACAGGAACTCCCTCGACCGAGTCAGCTTTCTGATGATTCAGTGCAAAACAAAACGTAGTGGTTGGTTTTTAACTTTCTCTTCCCGGCCAGGGTTTTGTAAGGCAGGTTCTTGCAGGCCCACCAAGGAATTGGTTTCTGTTTCCCTCACATGCATTTATTTATTTAACTCTACACCCAAGAGAACAGAGAGAACTCCTAGTTGCCTGAGCTCCTTGCCCTTTGAAGATGGCAGCCACAGAGTCTGGTGAAACATCAGGAAGAAAAACTTCCAGAACATGGCCAAACAGCCGAAAAACTCACAACTGCTATCAGATCCCGGCTGTGAAAGCCTTCGGGAATACCTTTAGTTATTAATTACTTTCAGAAGAACCCGCCTTGACGGCAGCTTTAATTAATGAAAGAAAAGGCTGAATAAGAAATCTAGGCATGTTGTTTTGGTTTTCTCATCCCTGCATCCCCTCCCTTGCTCTGCCTTTTAATTGCAGAACAGTGTCCTTGCTACAGATAAGGGAGTACAACTTGGCCAGTGGGTGGAGCGAGATAAACCTGCAGGAACTGCAGGGCCATTCCGATAAACTCTGTATATGTTTTTCGGACTTCCTTCCTACTGTGGGAAATATTTGGTCCCGGGACTCATGCTTTCCCTCCGCTCCAACTTTCCAGGACGAGAAGGCCTCGACGTACCGAAGGACAAGCAGGGAAACAGCCAAGATATCATGCCAGAAAATGCTGACTGGGATCTATGCCACCATTTGGGATAAACATTGGGCTACTAAAGGCCTCGATGCCAAGCCACAGGATGGAGAGGATGGGAGGCTGACCATCCAGTGGTGAAGACGGAGGCGGCGGCGGGGGGGGGGATGCCCTGATTCTCATTCTTGCATGTCTTAAGTTCACTGCTAATCTGTCATAGTAGCTGTGTCTCACCACAACATCAACAAAAAGGCAACTTTTTCTTTTAAAGAAGTACATTTGTTGATTGGCATTCTTTCCCTGTATTTATCCCTTGTGATTCTTTCCGAGGATATACAAATTGCAGTCACATCCCTGGGATGAGGCGCAAGTGTCCAAATTCATTACCAGAACGCCAAGAGGTCAAAAATTGTGGTTCTGCCGTCAAATAGGATTAGCGCTGGTAAGAGGACATGAGGAGCGAGAGCACCACCATGTTTCGGCTGTTGTAAAATATCCTGTGTTTTACCTAGCCTGATCCAGCCCCCCCCCCCCGCGCCGACATGAGCGCTACTGCTGAAAAACCAAGGAAGCAGCTGGGTTTTTCCAGGCACAGCGGCTATCAGATCACAGGGCGGTTTGGTCCTTGTGGCCAAACAGATGCCCCTGAGAAACCTACAGGCAGGCCACGAAGTCAGTAGCCTTGTTTTAAGGACTTAACAAGGGCTGGGCTTGCTGTGGGAAATGGCCTACGTGCTTGGACTTGTTAAGCGTGTTTCCTCTTTTGCTCGCTGGTTGGGAAGGAATGGCTTAGCACAGTGAACCTTTGGCACTCCAGATGTTTTGGACCACAACTCCCACAGCCCTTTGTCACTGGCAATACAGGCTTGGAATTCTGGGAGTTGTGGTCCAAAACATCTGGCATGCCAAAGATTCGCCACCACTGGCTTAGATGGGTATTTTACTAGGTGTCTGTGTTGGACTTTTTTGCAAGTTGATCTGTCACCTTAGCATTCAATGAGACTGCCAGTGACAATGGGTGGGGAAGAGATGGCTAAGTGGCACTGCATTCAGAAGAGGATAGTGATGGAGTCAGAAATATTGAGAAGGCTGGAATACAGCAAGAAGGAGACCACAAAGAGGAAGGAGTAGCAGCAGCAGCATGCATGCATGGAGATGGAAGACGAGAACAAGGAATCAAATGGATGTCCAGAAAAACTGTACTGGTAAAGAAGCTGCTGACAGAAGCCTTTAAGACGTGGCTTCTGCTGGGACAATGTGGGAGTTAAAGGTAAAGGTCCCCCCCCCCCCCCACACATGCGTGCTAGACTAGTCATGTCCGACTCTAGGGCCGGTGCTCCTCTCCATATTCAAGCCGAAGAGTCAGTGTTGTGCAAGTCCATGGCCACGTGGCCGGCATGGCTACAAGGAAACACAGTTTTACCTTCCTGTTTTTCTACAGCGCTACCTATTTATCTACTTGCATTGACATGCTTTCGAACTGCTAGGTTGGCAGGAGCTGGGGTGAACAGTGGGAGCTCGCTCTGCTGCATGACACCCGGGATTTGAACCGCCGAGCTGCCGACTTTGCAGCCGACCGTTTTTGGAAGCCTTGGTCCCCTGAGCCATCACGCCCCTGGACAAAGTGGGAATTACCATGTACTTAAAATGAACAGGAATTTTAACTCCAGAAACTAAGCCTTTTGCAATAACATCCAAACTTCTGCTTTTTCTTGGAGGAATTTATGGAAAGGAGGGTAAATTGGCAGAAATGGCGAGAGTAAGCAGTCACCGCAATGTACACTTGAAAAATTGTGGAATAGAAAGCAGAGCTAAAACATCTCGCATCTCTGCTTCATTTCTGCTGTGCACAATAAAGATTTAAGTTTAGGTTTTTTTGGTTACAATTGCAAAATAATAATTGAAAAAAACCTGCACAGACCACCTACTTCCTTTAACAATAATTCAGTTTAAGATGAGGCATGGAGTAATTTTGCTCCTCTTTGACTATTTGCATATCCTTTCCCATTAGTACCAGTTCAGGGGAAAATTCATCTGGAAGGTGAAATGAATCATAATTGGGACTTACATTTTACATCATTATTATCAGGGCCCTTCTCAAGAAGGAGGAAACGGTTCACATCAACAGATCTTTCATAAGGTTTCCTCTCCGCCAGCGAATGACTGGTCAACTGGGGAGCTTGTGTGTGGTGTCACATATTTCCTGTTCAGAATTTTTGCCCAAGGCAGCAATGACTGTGTCAACAGAGATGTATTTCCCCCTTGAATTAAAGGCCCTAACTCAAAAACCACCAATCAATTTAAAAATGTTTTTTTTGGGTGGTGGTGGTGGTTAGGAAGCAAGCTCTGTGCTACCCCATTTTTAAACACAATTAGAACAATGTAAGGGTATCTCAATGGTTAAACGTGCTCTCTCACTACTTCTCTCTGTTGCAACAGTGAGTGCAGTCTTATGCAAGGTTTCTTTTTAAATTTCTTCCAAGTCCATGTTTTGAAAGCTAACTTCATTTCATCCTATGCTATTTACAAACACTGCAGAAAAGGCACTTTCAATAACTCAATGTTATTAGACTATTGAATTTAGTAGTGTTGTGTGGATTACAGAGATTATATGAGTAAAGCGTTCTGAACTGTCCAGAACACGATACAAATATTACTGGGAGGATCTGAAATGGTTTCTCATCGCTCATCCAGATTCAAGCATGCACCGCAGTGGTGGCCAAAGAGACAAGGTCAAAACAGGGGGAGGAACGGCCAGAAACCAGAACATAAGCCAAACAAAGGCAGGCATCCTTAGTGATTGTACTTATAGAGAAAAATGTACACAGTAGAGTGGAACCAATTGACACTTGCCTGAGAGAATATTCTAACTCTGGCATAATGCATGGATTGAGGGCTCTTTCTCTTATATTTCTTGTGGTCTTCAGGGATGACGTGTGAGCAGCCAGGACGCTGCACAAGATTTCTGAACCACAGCCTTTCCTTGCCTCCTCGGGGGTGGGGTAGCAGCATGGATTTTCTTGCTTTTGTTTCCTCTCTGGATATTATTCATTGCCATGAAATGTTCAGAGAGTCATGACAAAGGAAGTGAAACTACACACGCTGCTTTGCATTTTATCTCTCGCCAAAAACAAAGTGGGGGGGGGGGAGAAGGGACTAGCTTGGGCAATTCATACTTCACCCTATCACCTTTAAGTGGACATACTTTTGCTAATTTCCCCTCCCTCCCTCTGGTTTCACTCTGAATTGTTCCGGGGGAGCCACGCATCAGACAGACTTACGATATGGCGACATTGCTGCCATCGATAATGATGTACTTGAGGTCTGCTCTCCCTGGCTCGTTTTTCAGTTCCAGCTTGTATGGGACTTTCAGGGACTCGTGGAATCTCTGAACCCCTGTCACGGAAGGATCCGCCCGGTGGCTCGGTGATTCCTCCGTTCTCCTTTCAGGATAAGGCGTTACTAGTTGAAGAGGGGGCCCGGAATCTGGGAGATGATGGGGTTTTTGGAAAGAGAGGTGTCTCGCTCCAAATTGCAAGGGAGGAGAAGGTCCGTGTTGATTCGGCTTCGAAGACGACTGCTGAGCCCACGGCTGGGGAAGCTTAGCTTCTTTCTCAGCGGGTGGATACGGTATCTCTGAGGCACCTCTTGCTAATAAGCTGGGACCTACTGGCTTCCCATCTTTTGCTACCCTCTGTATACTGCCAAGGGCATCCCGCTGGTCATCGTTTTCTACATCACTTTTTCGGGAGAAAGGAGAGCCTTCAGAGGAAGTGGAGCATATTTTGTCATAGTCTCTAGGCGGTGGATTTTTGCTGCTTGGAAGCCTGGCCTGGATTTCACAGTTTGACACATGCGTTTTAACTTCAGCCCTGAAGTGGGCTTGGGGACTAGAGATTATATCTTGTTTTGCACTTCCGGCAGACTCTTTTTTATAGGTTTGGTTGTGATGATTTCCTTTCTCCTCCTCTCCCTGTGTCTGAGGTGCGAGAGCGGCCGTGGCCTCTTCTCGGGGTCCCTTCTTGCATTCTTTTTCAATTTCCTCCAGAAGGATCAATGGCTCAACCAAGGGCCCATAGTCCCCAACCACTTTTTCTACTATTTGCTGGGAGTAGCCCATGCTTCTGAAGAAATTCACCAAAATCTTGTATTCCATTTCCTCGCTGATCTCCTCGGGGTCTTTCGCACACGAGCCTGGGCCATCCGACTCTGTGTTTTCATCACTGACCAGATCAATCACCTCGATATCGTCGTCAGAAGCGTGGCGTGCAGTCGGTGGTTTCTCCTGCTCGATTTCGAAGGAGAACTGTTTCTTTGGGAGCCTCTCCTCCGCATCGGACGACCTCCTTTTACACGAGTGCCTTTCTTTGCCGGTGCAACTCTCCAGGGAACTCACACCATTGATGGGCACAAAAAGTCCTCCTGGTGTTTCGTGGAAAACGGTGTCCATTTTCTTTGCTAACTCACTGACGGGGGTGCCGGCATTGTTTCTGGCTTCCTCTGGGCCTGTCCCGTAATCACTTTCCATCCCCGACTTTTTCTGCGCTTTGTTGGACAAAAGCACCGGGGTCTCATCTGTGCTGGAAAGATCTATGATTGCGTCGTCTGCTTTGTCACCTTCGTTCTGGGCCAGGCTGAGCAGCTCTCTCTTCAAAGAGCTTGGTAAGATCAGCAAATCCATGGTGTATTTATCCGCGTGGGCTTCTACGAGCTGCTTGAAATGTTTCTTCACTTCCGACTCTCTGCCATTTGACAGGCTAGCGTTGTTTCTGAAGAGGCTCACAAACTGCTGGATTCGGCTTCTGGCCATGACGACGGATTCTGCGCCACCCTTAATGTTCAGCGTCCCTATCTCGGCAATGGTAATGTCAGCCGAGGTCCCCTGAATAAGGCAGTTCAGGAATAGATTCTGGGCTCCTACAAAAATACAGTGCATGTCTTTTGGATAATACTCCTTCTCCTCCAATTCTGGTTCACAAAGGCCTTTTATATATTCCTGTAACAAGGGAGAAAAGAAGAGGAAAGTTAGGATAACACACACTTCACATTTAGTACTTGGATGGGAGACCACCAGGGAATACCAGGTGCTGTAGGCACCTGGAGTAGGAACTGGCAAACCACTCCAGTATTCCTGCCAAGAAAACTCCATGGTCATGGGGTCACGAAGAGTTGGTCACGACTGTAGCAACACAACACACACACACACACACACACAGTACTTTGGAGTGGTTAGTGTGTTTGCCTGAGACTTGAGACGTCCATGGCCCCATTAAGACATGGAAATTGCAGGCTGACTTAGTTTATTTTAAGAATAAAGAGGAGAGGGTGATAACGTATGCTGACTTGAGCTCTAAAGGAAAGCAAGGAAATTGATAGAATTAACAAATGGACAGTAGGTTGGCTGATGGCATTACACAATGGACCAGAGCAATGTTTGTTTACCACCGATCAGTGAGCTGCTATACAAGAGAAGACACTGAGGTTGCTGTCGTACTTTAGACACCGGTAGAGAAAGAGAAAGGAAATTATAGCTGCCAGGGCTGTAAAAATACGGAACGAGATATAATCGGTGGTGGAAGCTGCCATCCTACAAGCCAGAGAAAGGATTTTTATTTATGTACGTTCTGAATCTGCCTCTGGCAAACAAAGCACAAGTTACACACACACACACACACACACACAAATATGCCTCAGTAAAGTAAAATGTGGTTGGTTGAGCTTGTTATGCCCTCACTCCATAGGACGGCTGAGGAGCCCCAGAGTCATTGCAGTGCCTTCGAATGCGGCTCCGATGAGCAGGGCTGGTGCTAGCCACAACACAGATGGAATTCAGTCAAAACACTTTTGAGAAAAACATTACACCCTATGATAATAGGCATGTAGTGGATAAATACTTCGAAAGATTTGCTGGAGGAAGGAGCACCCTCTTACAGACCTGCAGTGCTGATTTAAAAACTCAAGGTCACACCTACATCCCTACCAAGGTCCTATTCTATTTCCCACCAAGTCTCTTCTTTGTATGCTATCTCTACTGTTAATCATGATCTAGTCTCCTCCTACTGCCTTGTGCCTTCATCTCCTCCGGTTCCCCCATTTCTACCATTTCACTGCAGATCTCCTCATGGGTACAATACATATCCCCAGCTCTTCATCTTATTCCCAGAACAAAGCTGGAAGACGAGCTGCAGTGGTTCTCAACCTGTGGGTCACCAGATGGTCCTGGACTGCAACTCCCAGAAACCCCTCCCAGCACAGCGAGTGGTGGAGGCTTCTGGGAGTTGCAGTCCAGAAACATCTCGGGACCCACAGGTTGAAAACCCCTGAGTTAGGGGGATTGGGGGGGGGGGTAGAGGAGGGAAGGAAAAAAGAGAGACCGGTTCACAAAAGCCAGTGACTAAGTAAACGCCGAACCCAAGCTCCCCAGGATCATGGATTCGCCATGCATCACAGACGATGGACTTCTTCTTGGGAATGTCCCAGTGAGCTTGATTGTGAGCCTTTTATACCAGTAATCTGGAGAAATGAGCAAGTCGCTTAACCAAGGGCATTTCCATTCAGGAACAAAAAGCTCCTTCCTCCTCCATCTTCACACGGCAAGAACACGCAAACTACCACCAGAATTCCTTCCCATTAACGTGTCAATGTGAACCTGGACAGGAAATTTCCTCCTGCAAACCTAAAACAGCCTGGAGCACAGTGTCACAGAGGCCATTTCCTCTGGAATCTGGTTAATTTTTTGATTGAAAATTGAAGAGAGCTTTATACCTGGAATGGCTAACTCATAGGTTGTAAAAGGCTAAACATTAGATGTCTTTAGTATCTCGTCCAAGCCCAGTGTCAAAACTTTGTTTTTCCCCAGGCCTTTTTGTTTGTTTGTTTTTACAAGCTTGTTTTATTTAATGTAGTATATTTTGGTTATTTTCTGAAAGCCACCTAGAGTAGGAGCTTGCCCACTTAAATGGGTGGGGCAAAACTTTAAACAAACAAAAAAGATGGCTTTCTCTAGAGGCAAATAATTTTTGCCATGTCTGTACAGTACATGGATACCAAATGAATTGATCCACTGAACAGAAACAGCCAAGCAGACACTAGAAAGAAAGAAGACAGGCCATAGGAATAAGCCATTGAGGGGTGCGACACCTTGTACAGGTGGATGGTTAGGGACTCATGGCAGTCTTCTGTGTATTCTTCCTCAAGGCACATGTTTGGGAATTGTCTGTATTAAGTCTCTCTCTCTCTTCCCTCAATTTTCATTCAGCTATCAGACTTGAGAGGCTGAAGGCCAGAAGCTACTATCTTGTGCCATAAACATAGTCAACAACACAGATAGGAACAAGTGCCTGAAACATGAATAACACAACAGTATTCTACTGTGCTGCTGCTGGCTTTGAAGAGAATTGCACCCCCACTTTAAAAAAATCTGCAGAGCACTTGTTTTTTTAAAAACTGAAGTAATATAAATTGCAAAATTCTGGTTTTACCCCTAAAAAAATAACATGGAAGATTTCCTAGTAGTAGAACCACAGTTGGGCAACTGCTTGATAGTAAAACAGAAGTCCTAAGGTCATACTTGCCACAATACAACTGCCCTTGTGCCGAGCCTTGTTTTCAGACGGACATTCAGCATAGTTTTGTTGGACAATGTGTCCCCGTGGATTGCACTAAGGTCAGAGCGTTGCAACACATTCCATATGGGACCATATTTGGAGAATGGTGGTTGTAAACATTTCCAGGAGTTCAAAACATGGTGGCAATAGGTCTTCACAAGGGCAGGCTTGACTTTATTTTTATGATTAATTCCAGAACAGAAGCGCAGGTGCCAATGCTTATCTATAAAATGTTAGGTGCTCAAGCTATCTGAAGAACAGGTACCTGCCATTTCACAAACCTGCAAGCATCTCAAGAATGCTTTCCCTGAGTTGTGCCTCTGTCCCTAAGCACATGGCAATAAAAACAAAAACAAAACCATCATGCAGAAAACAGCCTCCTCAGAAATATGAGGTAGTGCAAACTTTGTGATTCTTGGTGCCATGTGGTGAAGACACACGGAGGGCAGTGAGGTAGGCTGCAACTGTCACTGGGATCATTCCCATCTGATTCACTCACAGGTGTCATCATTAATTGTGAGGTATCCCTCACAAAGAACTGCTTTGCAAAAAAATAATAATGAAAAAAGTAGTTTGTAAGGCAAATTGTCATACCTCTGTAAACAGGCTGTTTGATAATAATGTACATTTGTTGATGTTTTATATATTTTCAAATGTTGCCCAGTGAGCTTTGTTTTAAAACAGACCCGGCTTCAAACAGAATCTAGCACCCGGGGGGCAAGATGATTCATTGTGAGAGGTAAGGGATTACATCTCTTCCCTCTGCACATAAGGGACCCACATAGAATGACCGCTAAGTCTTCTTTCAGCGCTGGAAATCAGGCAGGCTAGTTTAGGATGCACACAACAGGCAAGTAGGCATATACAGCTTTTTACTCCCAATGCCACACCACAGTGTCTTGCCACCTAAGGCAGTTGCTTCCCTCTGTCTAATGGCAGGGACAGCCCTGTTTAAAAGTAATAAACCAGCAACGGTGATTTTTCTGTATTGCCACATGCCTGAACAGAACTCTCGTGGTACACGAGGGGGAATTCTCCATGGCTGAGCTTGTAGAGTACAGTATTTGCATAACAACGCATCCTTGCAAGCTACAACCATGTAGACAGGCTTGTCAGGGAGCCAGCCCTGAGTACAGCTATGCACGGCACACGCTTAGTAGCACATCTCAGTTGGTTCCCAGGTAGCAGGCTAACCCAACCCCTTTTTACAAGGTCCGTACAGCTCTTTTGCTTAGCTAGCATAATCCGATTTGGGTAGCCGATTCAAACTTGAAAAGACTGAAAAATAGCACTGAACTTCTCAGATACATCTGTAATGTAGAGTTAAAAAAAGAAAAGAAAAAGTAAATGTCATGTTAGGGTGTGTGAAAGGAACCAACAAGTCCCATGTGATCTTTTGCTGTGTGTCACATCAGAGACCACAATGAAACAGAACTGCTTAACTTTGAGCAGGGAAAGTACGCCCCATACCTTTTCCCAGAGCTGAGTCAACACTTACCAATTCCAGAGGACCCACCCTTATCATAAAAAAGTCAAGCTGAGGGCTCTAAATTCTTATTCCTAAGCACTGACATCAGGGCAAGGATACAAAGAGTCATTGTGGTTGCACCCCTGGGAACATTTTCCTTTGTACAGCAAGCAACCTCACCCATGATATGTTATCAAGTGCTTTTAATTCCCTGCACCAACCCCATCATCACGCTCAAGTTACTTGACGGAAGTCTCTTGGAGCTACCTTGGTAGTAACGTGAATTCCGGACAGTTAACAATGCATACACAGAACAGATACATAAGAACATAAGAAGAGCCCTGCTGGATCAGGCCAAAGGCCCATCTAGTCCAGCTTTCTGGATTTCACAGTGGCCCCACCAGATGCATCTGGGAGCGCACGAGACTAGATCTCTGTCTCCTGATACCACTCCCCTGCATCTGGCCCTTGAAGTACCTCGGTTTTAAGCCTGGAGATTAAACATCTGCCTCATGCTTTGTAACCTGTGATGGACTTTTCCTCCAGGAATCTGTCCCATCCCCTTTTGAAGGCATCCAGGCCAAATGCCATCACCACATCCCATTGACACCTACTCTTTGTTTCCTGGATCTCAACCAGTTCTCAATCCATAAGAGGACCTGCCCTCTTATCCCCTGGCTGTGCAATTTTCTCAGCAGCTTTTGGTGAGGGACTGTGTCAAAAGCCTTCTGAAAATCCAGATAGATAATATCCACCGGTTCACCCAAATCCACTTGCCTGTTGACCTTTTCAAAGTATTCTAAAAAGTTGGTCAGGCAAGACTTACCCTTACAGAAGCCATGCTCATGGCAGTACCCCGTCCTGTTGCCATGAGCTCCTAGAAGGGGACGTGCATGAGGGGGGGGGATACTTTCCCTGCCTCCCCCTCGGCTGTCGGGAGGGAGAAGTGGATTGGCAGATGATAGTTCTGACACAAATTCCAGTGGACCATTTGAGCAACTACATTATGACGCTGTTTGTAATCAGTCTGAGCAATTTTCTTCCAACTCAATATATGGTCGATAGTTTCATCTGCCTACATGTCGGGGGACTCCGCTGATTTTTCTATTCTAGCCTTAACTGCATTTGTTCTGATAGCTTGTTCTTGAGCTGCAAAAATCAGGGCCTCTGTCTCTTTTTTTCAGTGTTCCATTGGTGAGCCATAACCAAGTCTTTTCCTCATCTTATGGCTCATGGCTCACCAATGGACTCAGCTCATTTTTCTCTAACTGCATTTATTATTATTATTATTATTATTATTATTATTATTATTATTATTATT
>JAHTLZ010000213.1:9105222-9115514 GCA_023846285.1 Phrynocephalus versicolor | reverse complement strand
TTATTATTATTATTATTATTATTATTATTATTATTATTATTATTATTATTATTATTATTACCTTGGCGCCGCGCACGGCTTCCCGCTCGCCCCGCAGGCTCAGCCAGATGCGGCGCCCGGCGGCCTGAGGCCCGGGGGGCGGGGGCGGCGGTTGCTGTTGGGGTCCGTTGGGGGGTCCCAAGGGGAGCCACCCGCCTCCTCCTCCTCCTCCTCCGAGGGCCCCGAGGAAGGCCAGGCGCACCCGGAAGAGGCGCTCGATGCCGCCGCGGCTTCGCTCCAGCCAGGGGCTCTTCTCCGCCGGCGCCGTGAATTCGTCCAGCACCGGCGGCGAGACCCCGAGGCCTTCCTCCTTTCCCTCCTCTTCCTCCTCCTCCTCCTCCTCCTCCTTCTTCTTCTCCGACGGCGCCGAGGAGGCCCGGAAGGCCGCCATTACAGCAGCGGCGGCGGACCCTCCTCTTCCTCGTCCTCCACCACCACCCGGGACCCACCGCGGAGGCCCTCCTCGCGGCCGCTTCCCATCGTTCGGGGCCCGGCGGCAGGAGGAGGCGGTGGCGGCGGCGGCGACACCGCGGTCGGGGAAACTCCCCTCCCCCCTCCTCCTCTTCCTCCTTCTCCCACACCCCGGAAGCGCTCCTCCGCGTCGCTACGCAACCGGTGACGCCACCATGAGGCGCCCGGCGCGACACACAAGGAAGCGACGCCGCCCTCCCCCCCCGTCGCCGGGAGGTTGGGGGGCGTGGCGTGGCGTGGCCTAGGCGGGAAACCCGCCCGCCCCTGCCGCCATTTTTAGTAAGGGCGAAGGAGGCATTTTTATTGCTTATCCCTCCCCTCGATTCGAAGCGAGCGGCGACATTTTTGTTGAGGGAATCGGGGTGGGGGCGGGGTTCCAATCTCAGCTCTCCTGCCCTCTTTATTATATTTATTCTATTCTATTCTATTCTATATAAAATAATAATTTTGTATATAATAATAATTCCATCCGTATTTAATGTGCCACCCATCTGGTGTCCAAGGCTAATCTGGGGGGCTTGCAAAACAAACAACCAAACAAAAAACAACAACCAACACCATCAGACTACTGTATATGAAATACATCCAATCAATGAAAAACAGTATGACCTAAATGTATGTGGAACACTACATGTAAACATCCCATAAAACATCCCATAAAAGAAATAATCATGCAAACAAGCAAAAATAATGGACAACCCATAAAATAAATAAATATGTAAACATCCCATAAAGGAAATAAACATGTAAACAACCCAAAAATGTAGACTACCCAATAACAGAAATAAAGGTATAAACATCCCATAAATGTAAACAACCCATAAAGGAATTAAACAATAGAAGCAATGCTTCTGGGAAGCTTACAAGTATTGCCACCTCTTATTTTATCACTTTGTTACATTTATGTTTGTTGATATTTATGCTTATTTAAATTATTTGCTACATTTGTATTTAGTTTCTTCCAAAGAGGATATAAACGGTTCAGCATTCACCCTGCAATCACAGCAGCCTTGTGAAATAGATTGTGACTGAAGGAGGTAATTAGAAAATTTTGGATTAGCCAGTAATGGAACCAGTACTCTTAAAAGTTATTTTTAGGGGTAATGAGAATTTTGGATTAGCCAGTAATGGAACCAGTACTCTTAAGGGTAATGAGTAGCACATACATGCTTTCTAAAGGACATTATGAAGAGTTTTTAAAAGATTGCTCATATTTTATAATATCGCCTTACCAGTTCTAAGTGGCAAGGGAAGCATTCTTTGTCTTTTTATAAATATCAAGGGCGCTCAAATATTGAGGCGCCAAATTTCATTGTTCACTGTTGGCGCGTTTTTTAATTTTTAATTTTTTTGTTATCGCGCTGACCAGCTGGCCCATGGGCCAGGTGTGCATGTTTTTTTTAATTTTATTTTTTTCTTATTGTGCCAAGCCGACCAGCTGGCCCGTGGGCCAGGTGAGCGCATTTTTTAATTTTTAAAAAAAGTATATATTTTTTAACTCAAACGCCAATCAGCTGTAGCATGGGATGATCGGCACTTTTTTTTTTTTTGCCTCTGGCTGCCTCGGAAGCCCTCCCTGCAGGGGCTGGTCGGCGGCAGCGGCGAGTCTTAAGCCCGGCAACATTCAGGTAGGAGAAGATGCCGGATGGGAGAATGAAAAACAAAATGAAATGAAATGAAAATTGGAGGTTAATTATATACTTTTCAGCAGGACTGTGTCTGAACACCAGGACAACATATAGGTTGCATGCAGAAGGGTGAAAGTGGCAGCATAGACCCTAAGCATGTTGACTGATTTTAGTTAATTAAGGAGTGGTCCATTTTGTGGGAACTTAAAGCTAACTCTGCTCCGTGAATCCCTCCACTTATGCTGTACAGCTGGAGGAATTTAACCAAGAAGTCCAAACTCTGCAAGAGAAACAACCACACACATCCCGTACATTTAATGACACTACGCGTTTGCCACCCAAAGGTGTTGCATCATTGCCTCAGGTGGGGAAGAGGGGAAGAAGCCCCCTCTCCTCCTTCCTTTCCTACAGAGTCCAAAACCTGTCCACATTTTACAAAGAACAGGAGCCAAACCTCTTCTAATTGCTGTCTCAGTGGTTGTGGAACCTGGAGCATTTTGCAGTTTTAATGGACAGGCTCTGCATCTGCTTTTGAGAGACACATTTTGTGTGCTTCCTGGTAATTAACCATAAAAACCTGCAGGTGGACTGGCATGGGCTTCATTTGCAGTGAGAGATGCATGCAGAGAGATGTGTCTGTGTGCGAACGAGCCGTATTTTGTCATACGGTGACGAAGGAGTGGTTTGTATCTCCCCTGAAAATGTGTTTGGTTTCCAAACAGAACGAAGACACAGAAGTAGAAGAATTGCTGCCAATCGGAGCAAGTGTTAAATTATTAAGATACCCGCACGACAGGCAACTTATGCTGCTGTTCTAAAGCAGCAGGCTTTGAGGCTATCTTTCTCTCTTGTCCTTCCAAACTTAAATTGGCGCATGCCACATATTCTGGGGATCTTAATAGCCAGGCTCCAATGAGTTAGAAACGAGTGTTGCCCAGCATGAAAACTCTTCCAGGATGATTTGGGCGGTTACTTCACGTCCTTCATTGTTCCGCGACTAGTTGGTCACGATCAGGTGGTTTTGTCCCTGTTCCAGTGTTCCCATGGTTGTGACAACTTGTCTCGTGACAAGTGTTACCTCACGGTCTTGTACCGTGACAAACACTGAATTCGTCTAACTTCCTTTTTCCTTTTTGTGGGGGGGGGGTGTATAAAAATTCTTTTTTGATATTTCGATTTACTGATATTCTGGTTTTATATGCCAATGCGGCAGCATTGATAATGTTTTCTTATACATTTGAGTTGCATGGTTTTTCCCGTAGGAAAATTAATGACGTATGTTGCTTCACCCACTAACCATTAGATGGACACAAGGAAAACAAAACAGGAAGCCAGGATTGTGCAGGCCAAATACCATTTGTACCAGTACAGTTGTTACTTCACGTCCTCTAAACCGGGACAAAAAGCAGAACAGAAGAGGGACAAGAGAAAACCCAACCCCAGTGCTAGGTACAGATTTGTCTCGCTTAGCCCCTGTTCCGGGGGCGTGGTCGAGACAAATTTCAGTTGTTGCGAGACGGACGTGGAGTAACATTTTTTTGTACCACTCCTAAATGCAACAACTACAGAGGCAAAATGGATGTGAAGTAACCGCCTTGGTTGACAGTGCAGATGTATGAGAAAATGGCCAAGACCCAAAGAGGTATTAAGAGTTCTTTCCGGGCTAGAGGGCTTTTGGGGCTTTCTCCCTTTCAGCAACATGGCGTCGTTCTTGGATGTTTTCTTTTCAACAACTGCTTTGAAACTTTGGTTAAAGGAAGTACAGTCTGCGCAAGGGGTCTGAGGGTGGAACTCTAGAAGAAAATAATAAAATAAATCCCTGCCAGGAAAGCTTGTCTTTGGTCAAAAGATGATGAGAGAATGTGATTTTCAAAGTTACACATGTACTAAATCCTCACCTGGATGACTGAGAATCTTCACAGACATTTATCACCACGTTAGCTAGCAGGCATGCTAAAAAGTGAGAAGGGTACGTTTTGAACAGTTAAAAGCTAGGATCTGAAGAACAGCCATTAGATTCATTGTTCTCCTTTACTGAGGCTGTCTTCACACAGAAAGAGGCCTCTGTAAGGAATTCTTTTCCTCCAGCACAAGAGTGAGACAAGGTGCACTTCCAACATATTAAGTCTCCATAATTTGTCCAAAACGCCTATGCACAAAACTAGCCTCTGAACCCCATGTGAAGCAAAGCACACGGAGAGAGCAAATAAAGAAGGACTGGGTGCCTGTTGAAAAAAAAGTTGTGAATCATCACTTCTATCTGATTTTTAAATGTGATGGGAATGTTTGCAACCTTGCATGCTGCCTTCAGTAGGAAAAGCTGGGATGGGCCTGCCTGGGCTGGAGCGACAATCTGTCCAGCACTAACCAATCATTCCTTCCTGCCATTGAACTCAAAGAGAGCCCACCTCTCTGTTCTCTATTCTTTCCCCGCCCTCTGTTTCCAGTTCTTTGTTTGCTGTTGATCTGTTCGAAATTGTTAATTTCGAAATTGTTAATTTCGAACTCCTTGGATCTCTTTACTTTCCACTGACTAGCAAATGGAATTTTACCAGAAATTCACAAGTCTGCAACAAAACATTCGTCAGACAAAGGAGAAAGTGACTTAGCCTTGTGTGCATTCATGCATGCGCGCGCGCGCGCGCACGTGCACACACACACACACACACACACACACACACACACACACACACACACAAATTCTCATTTATGCAAAAACTCTCTCTGAGACGGATGTAAAAGCTTATGCAGGCAAGGTGGTATTCATTTCTTTATTTGCAACCCCATTTAACAGAGATGGAAGTGGTCCCTGCTACAGATGTCCCAGCTTTGAAGAAGCAAAGCACATGGCAGACTGAGGAAGAGAAGAAACAGCCCATCATTTTTTAGCATGGAGAAAAACAATAAAGCTGACAAATTCTCTAGAAGTTGCTAGGGTGTGCTGGCATGCATCTTATGCCCTTGTCATAAGCCACATCTGAATGATGTTGTTTAGGCACCAGCAGGGGTCATCCTTTCACTGTTCGTATCGCTTCCCAGAAATCTTTTTTATTTTTAATCCTACCTATTATGTCTGGAAAGAGAATATCATTTTTGTTTATGGCATTAATTCTGAGGTTAAGGTTGGCCTGCAGTGTGCAATAATAAGTTTAACCTTTGCCTTTGTACAATAAAAGGTAATTTATCATTTCTTGACTCTTGGGTAAGTGCGTTCCTTGCTGCCTTCAACTCCACTTAGGAGAAAGGGACGCCGGCATGTGAAATTTCGAGGTGTTTCTGCGAAATAACTCTGACGTACTTGTCCAGAAGATCAAGGAGAACATTTAAGGATGGATAAACATTCCCAGGTTTTCAAACATTTTATTTTTGTGACAATAATTAAACTACTGACTAATCTGCAATCATTATCATTTTTAAAGTCATGCTGGTTGGTTTTTTTTTTTTTTTTTTTTGCCTTTGTCCTGAGCCCCAGGCTATGTCATGAACACACTTAAGGCAAAATTACACACCATAAACACTATTGCTCAAAATCCCCCCTTTTTGTTTTGGCTATATTTCAGATCAATAAAGGACAAAAATAATTTTTTTCCTTCCCCTTCAGCCTTTTAGTTTATAAACTAAATAAAACTGCAGTACGGCTTGCATGAACCACTCCCAATGGGATGACCTGTAGATGTATCTGACTACAATGCTTATCATTCCCTTGCTTGCTAAGGATAATGGTGCTTGTCACCCAATTGGTGGTGTAGTGTTATATTTTGAAGGGCACACCAGTCCCTTCCAGGGTTTGATTTGATTTGATTCAGTTTGATTCGATAGATAGATAGATAGATAGATAGATAGATAGATATGCATTTTGTATGGATTCAGCACTTGCTTTCCTTCATGTTTCGCCAGAAATCAGCCAATTTCTTTTTCATCTGTTAATATAGTTGACAGCGTTACAACGAAGCTGTCCATAAATTATTTAAAGACTCCCACCTAAAACAAAAGCAGTTGTCATTTATGGGTGCATGCATTTTTTTGAAGCTGACATTTTAAGTTTATGTGGGGGTCTAACATCGCCTTGATACACACCGTGAAGACGGCAGCGGCAGCGCAGGATGAATTATTAACTGGGAGTGATTGCCTTTCCCAGAGCTTGCTCAGAATTGTCAGGTACTGTACGTTGATAGCATGTGTATAAGTGTGTGCCTGCCCAGGACATCTTTCAGCCCAACTCCCGCGGCAGAGCAGCAGATGCTGCCCAACCTCACTGTGTTACTTTGGCGCCAAAGTCCTCAAACATCTCTCCACACCTCTCGGAATGTAAGAAAAGAAAAGGAGCTGGATACCTGAAGGACCGCCTCCTTCCATACGAACCTACCCGGCAATTAAGATCAAGCCAGGGGGGCCTCTTGAAAGAGCCATCCCTCAAGAAGGTAAGAGGGGTGGCTTGCAGACACAGGGCCTTCTCGGCAGCTGCCCCCAAGCTATGGAATGCCCTCCCGAGTGAGACCCGCCTGGCGCCAACACTGATGACATTTCGGCGCCAGGTAAAAACCTTCCTGTTCCAGAAGCTTTTTATTTGATACAATTTAGATTGTGGGTCTTCTGGTGGCAATTTTAGTGTGATGATTTTAGTATAAGGATTTTATTATTGTTTTAATTATTTATTGTTGTTTGATGTTTTTAACTGTTTTAATTCTTTGATTGGAAGCCGCCCAGAAACCTTTGGGTAGTGGGCGGCATATAAGTTGTAAAAATAAATAAATAAATAAATAAAATAAATAACAAAATTGTAAATGACTATACAAGCATCACTGCTTCATGCACGGCCAGCATTCCCATTAGGCACAGGGAGGCAGCTATCTTCAGCAGCAATAGACTTTGGGGGACAGAGATATACTAAGCCAGTGGTGGCAGTCCAGATGTCTTGGATCACAACTCCCACAGTCCTTTTTCATTGTCAATACAGGCTTGGAATTCTGGGAGTTGTGGTCCAAAACATCTGGAGTGTTCAAAGGTTCGCCACCACTGTACTAAGCTGTTGGGTGGATTTTCCCATGTTCTGCATACATGTAAAAAGCCCAGAGAAGTTATTTCATGTTAATTTTTATTTTAAGGATATAGGGTTGCTATATTACCACCACCACCACCACCACCACCATTGTTGTTGTTGTCACCATTGTCATCATCACCTCCATGGACACAAGTTGAGGCTTGGAATTCTGGGAGTTGTGGTCCAAAACATCAGGAGAGCCGAAGTTTGGACATGCCTGCCTTAGACAGTGGAGCCTTGTATAACAAGCGGTTTGTTTAGCAGAAAATCCGCTTAAAGGAAAAAAAATCCAGAGATGGGGGGAAAATCGCTTAACAGAATCGCCTATGGGGCAAATCTATACAACAACAGAAAAACGGTCGCAGTTAGGGATTAATCCGTTTTCAGTGCATTCCTATGGGAAATTTGGACAAAGGAAAATTTGCTTAACAGAATTTCATTGGGAATGAATCAATTCCTTTATGCAAGGCGCCACTTGTATATGCAAGGGTATCCAGACATGTATTGTCCCGATTTCTACACACTTATCTGGTGTGGCCCTTTGATGAAGCGCCTCTCTCCTTTCTTCAGAGAGAATGCGGGACCCCTTGCAACAGATGTTTGCAATGTCTCTACCCTGATGAGTCTGACCGTTTTATTTTAATTCTTTTGCAAAAGTGATCATTGAATTCCTGCACTAACCTCGCCACTGATGAAGGTTGCCGTGAAGCAGGCCCAGCAATGGATTTGGAAGACTCGCTTTCCCCCGCCCAGTCATTTTGGATTCTATTTAGAATTCTGCAAACAAGGAGCACCTTCTGACCTTTTCTGACCTTGTCGGAAGCATCTGCCGCCAGGTTGGTTGTCCCCTGGCCGAATGTCTTGTCATGTGAAAAAGGTTAAAGTATGTGTGCATGTGTAAAACGATCAAAATATACTCCTCCTCGTGAATCCGAGATTTTGGCAGCAGGAAGAGGAACGTGAAAATACAGCGGCTGTGCGACTCTTTGCAAGACAAAATATGGTTGGATTTCCTCCTCTCTCTCTTTCTGAAAACAAGCCCTCTGGGGGCATGCCAGATAAAGCCCTCAAGATGGGGACGTTTGGGCAGGCACTGCAAGTAGAGATGGGTATGAACCAGAAAACCCATTTATTTTATTTTTATTATTTATTATTGTATTTATACCCCGCTTATCTTCTGTGTCGAACTCTAAGCGGCTTACAAACGGCGAACATGCGCCAGCAATCAGATTACAATAAAACAATAAAACACAACATAATCAAGCATAAAACATATAAAATCCTATTGCACCTCAACACAACGAGACTTGATAGCAAACATGGCTATCAGGAAGCCCTAATGGTTCAGGTTCGTCTGGTTTGGGCCCACCCTTGGTTCGGTTCGGGTTCGGATGAATTTAAAAACAAAAACAAAAAACGTTCAAACCCAAACCGGTTTGGTGGTGGCAGCGGCGGGAGCCGCGATCCCGCCTCCTAGTGTGGAGGCGGGATCGCAGTCCCCTCTCGGCAGCCCTCCATCGCGGGTGGATGACAGCTGGCCCAGCTGGCATGCGCCCATGGCAGAGATCGCTGCAGAGGGAGCCCTGATCCTGCCTCCGCATGCTGGGGTGAGAACAGGCCTCTCTCTAGACCAGTGGTTCTCAACCTGTGGGGTCCCCAGAGGTTCCTGAACTACAACTCCCAGAAGTCCTCATCACTCGCTGAGCTGGCCAGGATTTCTGGGAGCTGCAGTCCAGGAACATCTGGGGACCCCCAGGTTGAGAACCACTGCTCTAGACAGTCCTCCCTGCGGGTGATGACAGCTGGGCTGTCATTGCCAGCGGGGAGGAACGAAACAAACCTCACTGAACCAATTTTTCCGTTTCGGTTCATTTCATTCTTAAATTACTCTGGGGCTCGTTATTCGTTTCGTTACCTAACGAAACGAATAACGAATAATGGAACAAAACAAAATTTCATTTTGTGCCCATCTCTAACTGCAAGAGTCAGAATCCTGCAGCTTGCAGAGGGCATATGGGCTGAGGATTCTGGGATTTGCAATCCACAAAATTAAGCTTCCAGAGCTCTGGGAAGATGCGACTCTGGAGGTTTGGTGTCAGCATGATTTCCTGCTGATATTGTACATCGAGGTTAAAAAAAAAAGGGGGGGGGAGAGATAAATTTCCTCTCCTGAAAGCCTCCAGAAGCAGCGATTCATGTTAAAAATATGTTTGTAGGGGCTCCCTGCAGTGTTTAATGGAAAATATACCCATTTCCCCAAAAGAGGAATGGACTTAATGGCCCTTTGTGGTCTGTTACCCTCCCCTTGCTATATTTTTGGCAGTCTGTGTTGTCTCTCCAGTATCCCAGAAAAAGAAAATTGGCCCTGGTAATAAGCACATCTGATATCGCCTGATTTCGGAAGCTAAGCAGGGTCGGCCCTGGTTAGTACTTGGATGGGAGACCACCAGGGCATACCAGGTGCTGTAGGCGCCAGTGGAGTAGGAACTGGCAAAACCACTCCAGTATTCCTGCCAGGAAAAACTCCATGGACATGGGGTCACGAAGAGTTGGTTACGACTGGAACGACACAACAAATCACTTTTCCAGGCCTACATTTTAAGTCACCATTTGAATGCTGTGGCTCGCAATTCCATCTTTCAGGAAGGCTGCGAAAGGGAAGATTAGAGACAGTGACAGTGGAAGAGCTACAATGAAGGATAGGAAAAATAGAGCTTCCTTCTGAACCAAGAGGCAGTGGGGGTGGGAAGAGGTGTGGACCAAGGAACACTCCGACCACCAGCCGCTCTGCTTTCAAGGGGGTCTCCAGTTATCCAGTTTGTTCATTAAATTTATCTCCGGCTGTTCCTTCCCAGTGAAATGGGATACAAAGTCGGTGTTTACCCAGAATAAAACTCAAATCAAGGCCAATACTGGACTATTAAAACAGGAAGACAGAATTAAAATATTTTCCATTTCAAACATTCTTCTCTAAAACTGCTGTTGTGATGCATAATTTATTCCTTTCTATAGATTGATTATAAATTATAAATTCTCTCTGGGCTGTGAAACCAGAAGGTGCACCTCATCTATCTATCTATCTATCTATCTATCTATCTATCTATCTATCTATC
>JAHTLZ010000213.1:9026843-9080522 GCA_023846285.1 Phrynocephalus versicolor | reverse complement strand
TTATTATTATTATTATTATTATTATTATTATTATTATTATTATTATTTTCCCTTCTCTTTGCCGCCATCAATACTTGCTTCTAAGTAACTCGCCTCCCTCTAGAAGGCGATGCTAGGGCGCCTATGTGCTTTGTGTTTTTAAAAACTGTCTATAACTGTTTTATTGCTTACTCTGTTTTTGGTATGTTATATTGTATTCTGAATATTGCGCTCTGTCGCCTCTCTGTAAGCAGCCCAGAGTTCCTCCGGGGGAAGATGGGCAGGATACAAATGCAATAATAAATAAATAAATAAGAACAGGTGGCCTGCCAGCCTGCGTGAAGCTCAGTCTACTTTCCAGGCACCGCTCACAGTGGATGGTGAGGGTCCTTGATTCCCTCTTTTTGGCGTTCAATCGGCTCTTCAAACCGAGGACATCTTTCCTTACGCAGGTTTCTTCTCTGGCACACATTCAAACGGAGGACCGCCCTCCTTCCACGAGAAGGACCATAGTGAAGATGGTCACAGGTGTGTCACCATGTTCATCCATTGGCTCCTTGCCTCCCTTGCTGCTGGCTCCTCATCAGAAGCAAGTGAGGTCATGCATTCTAAAAGGGAAGAGAGGAAGGACAGAAGGAAGAGAGTGGAAGGGAGGGAGCTCTGGAGAGGCAGGAGTAATGGACACCACTGAAGTCGTGTACGCCAGCCTCCAGCAGAGGCTTCAGATGGTCTCCAAATGTCCGCGAGAACAGGAATAGGATTCAACGCTCTCATTTCCTCCCCTCCACACGGGCTTCCAATCTCTAACACGGGAAGATGGCTTATGGACCTAGAGATGCCAAATCTCAGGGGCCCAGCTGGAGTTTTCAGAGAATTGCTTTCCAAAACACAAGGGCACACAACACTCTTGCTCGACCACTTTAAAAAAGGAGAAACCAAAAGCCAAAAGAACTGGAGCATCCGAAGGAACCAACGAGTCAGAAGAGACAAAGTCTCAGGATGCTTTACTGTAACAAAAGCCCAACATTTTGCTTGGGAAGCCTTCAAACCTCCAAAGAAGGAGACTCCACCACCCTCCTTTGTGGCAGCTTCTTCCACTGCTGAACAGTTCTAACCATCATGAAGTTCTTCCTATTGTTCAAATGGAATCTCTTTTCCTGTGGTTTGAAACCATTGCCCCGAGTCCTAGTCTCTGAAGCCATGGAAAACAAACCAGTCCCCTTTTCAGTATGACATCCTGTTTCTCAGTAGGCTGGAGACCCAGCTATGGAGCCAGAAGTCAGGAATCCAGTTCTTCACAGAGAAGAGCCAGCCTTTGTAACCTATTGAGCCATCAGTCCAGCTCTGCCATAATTGTTCGACGATTACGTCAAACAAATCAGCTTCGGGTCAGAACTGGGAAACGTGGCAGACTGGTCGACAGCTTCCACAAATTCTCAATCTCTTAGCCACTAGCCATATTGGGCTGTGGATTCTTGGAGAAATATGGCAAGGCTGTCCAGAAAATAAAGGGGGTGGGGGTGTGGGGTGTGGGGAGGAGAGAATAGAATGGTATTTCTCGCCGTAATCAAACTCCTATTCCTTTCTCCAACTCTGTTCCCTTTGAATATTCAGAGGGCAAGGAGCAGAATGACACTGAAAGCCATTTGCAGATGCTACAATGATTTAGGTGTAAAAGACATCTCTTCTTCTTTTTCTTTTTCTTTTTTTAAAAAAATCCCATTAGGGAATAATTGGCAAATTGGAGACCCATGAATAGAAAGTAATTTTTTTATTAACCACCGGGTCGTTTTTGCTGGAGGGGCTCATTGCTCTGGTTTTTGGCTGCTTTGCGCCTGGCACATGCATAAACAATTCAGCCTCAATGAGCGACACCCTCTTTTTACCACACCGAACTCTGAGCCCGGCCACAGATCAGGGATCAGCAGCTGCACAAGCGAATTTCAAAATGAGCTGCTTGTTGGCTTAATTTGATTTCGGCTGGCGAACAGGCAGAGATCTGGGCTCAGTCAGGGGAAGCACAGCCACAGGGGATCCTTTCAGATAAGGATCTCGGATGATTCTGAGCACTTGCTCTTCCGGCATTTATGTTACAGTAAGCTGTTGTATTCTAACTTCTGTAAGTCCTTGTAAGGCAAGAGTCTGATACAGTCCAACCCAACCTTGGGTAGCCCAGATGTTCTTGGACTGCAGTTCCCAGAAACGTTCACCACCAACTGTGCTGGCTAGAGGTTCCTGGGAGTTGTAGTGTAAGAACATCTTGGATATTGGCAACCACTGGCACCAGCCAATATCTTGTGTTTTCTTACCAACACTGGCTCATGATGGGTCCAGCCTTGTTCTAGAAGTAGTAGGGTGACGAATACCAGTGGCTAGGCAGCCACTGACAAAAGAGTGCTATGACCTTCAGAGCTTGTGGATTGGTTTATCCAAGAGTTGTGCTTCAATACAGCTCAGGATGCATCATGGACCAAAGAGAGCGGGGGGCACCACACCCCTACCACCATTTTCAGATGGAGAATCTCCAGTCTTCCATCACTTTTGGCCACTACGCAGTGGAGGTGTCTACCACGGCCAGCCTCTTCACCCGATTGCTCAGCCTTTGGTGGTCCCTTGATCTTCATGAGATGGCAGCCCTTGAAGAGGGTGCTCTGGTGGCTCCTTTCCTTAGCAACATTGGGTGAGAAGGGTAGAGATGGGCATGAAATGAACAATTTTTCGTTTCCGTTTTTGTTTTTTCATTTCGTTACACAATGAAACGACAAACTAATTTTTGTCTCCAAAATGAAACGAAACGAACAGAAACACCGGAAATTTTGTCGTGCGTTTCGTTTTCAGTACAGCAATACAGTTGAATTGCTTTTAAAAAATCACAAAAATCACAAAAAATTGAAATAAATGGTAACAAAATGGTAACAAAACGAACGAAAACGAAAACGATTTTTTTGCAAAAATTCGTGAAAAACGGAAACAAACCGAAACGGACCCCCTAAATGACAAACGACAAATGAAACACCATTTTTTTTATTCGTGCCCATCTCTAGAGAAGGGATCCGTATTGCAGGCCAGCCTTTCCAGGATACGAGAAATTCAGTGACAGCTGCGGAATCAGCATGCTCCTCACACTTTGTTCGAGCAGATCTAATGAGCGTTTTTGGCAAGACTGAAAGCCCAGTGGGTGCCGGGCTGGCATTTGACTCCTTCCAGCATGTTCTTTTTCTGCCTTTTAGGGGTTTTCTCTCACCCCCCCTCCCTTGCTTCAGCTTGCTTTATAATAAGCAGCTGCCTGAAATGGAGAGGGCCGGTGGACACAAGCTGGTGGTTGGGGGTGGGGGAACGAGGGCCAGATCATAATTCATGCTTATTAAAGAGTCATTCTCCTACTACAGCCTCTTGGCCTCGTGTATCTTAATTCTCCATCACACTAATTAGAAGGAACACCCAAAGGACTGAAGTCAAGGCCTGTTTCCGCGACAAAGAGAGAAAGAAAGAGAGATGGAGGAAGGAAGGAAGGAAGGAAGGAAGGAAGGAAGGAAGGAAGGAAGGAAGGATAAACAATAAATGTTTAGTTTAGTGCTTCTATTATGGTTCTAGTTCTTGGAGGGAGGAGCTAACTCACACAGTACATATTGCCAATGAGAAAAGGCAGGTTTCAAGCCCTCAGGGTAGTGTGTGTGAAAAAACAATCCCAAACACCAGAGAATTATGGGACTTTATGGCCAATATTGGAGAAAATTCCATATGAATAGTACCAAAACACTCACTGGGTGGTGCTGGCATCAACATCAGAGGGTCTGGTGGAGCCTCCAGAAAGTCCATGTTCCTTGGTTTAAAACCGAGGCTGTGCTTATTCATTTGGCCTATTTCATTCTGCAGAGAGCTTTCCATTCAAACTTTTGTTTGGGCTCTGTGTGTGCTTTTGCCGCTGGGTTACAGGCTATGAAGTCAGAACCAAGTTACAGCCACTCATGAAAAGGGTTGCAAGGTAAGTGAGATATTTCAGGAGTGGCCTGCCCTGTTACTATGACTGAGTGAGAACTCAAGCCCAGGTCTCTGTAGTCCATCACTCTCTTCTTCTTCTTCTTCTTCTTCTTCTTCTTCTTCTTCTTCTACTACTACTACTACTACTACTACTACTACTACTACTACTACACCGTGTGGGGTAATGTATTGTTGCAGATATTGTTGCAGATGCAAAATTAGGGGGAGAAAATGAGATTTTCGTAATCTAAACAGAATCTCAGTGTATTTCAGTGTGACACCTGAATCTTGCTGCTCTCAGTAGATGATGGGCACCTTAAAGACTTCCCCAATCCTTCTCTTATTTTAGAGTTGGACTTGGGTTGGCTACTCCTTCAAAGGGAGAAAAGCCTTCCCAAAACGGCTTACCTGCCAGCAGACCTTGAAGAGGAGGACTGCCCAGCCTAAAGGAGGGCACGTGGCCACCTAGGATGCCTTACCGGAGCAGCCAAGACTACTATGGAAAGCAAAGGGGAAAAAAAGGAGAGACTCCCCCCTTGATGCACATAACGGGAACACATCTTGCAATGGTTTTCAGAGGACTCCTCTCGCTTGTAAACCAAGTGCTTGTTTGTCATTTGTGAGTCTGCAGTTTAGGTGAGCCCCTGGTTATCTGTTTTACCACGTGGCTTTCATAGCCATCTGCTCGCCCGGCTGGTTTTTTTTGGAGTTCCTTGCATCTTCGCAGAAGGAGTTTGTTGACATTATTTCTCCTAGTTTGTCTACTTTTCTTCATTCCCGGGGGTTATTTTCCTCCCACCCCTTCCTTTATTTTTATCCCCTTGCAGATTTGGCAGCCAATAATTCCCTCTTGGGGACTCCTGATTATTCTCAGGAAATACAAAGCGTTTTCCGAGACCAGCAGCTGTAATTTGATGAATACACACCCCGGGTGGAATGCATATGATTGCCTTTGGAAAGGGCCTCCCTGCACCACATTTTAACTCCTGCTCCACTCATCCTATTACAAAAAACGTATTGCACCATTCATAGCACCCTGTGACCCATAGCACCCACATGCTATTGCTTCCCCCCAACACGACCGCACCAATCACCATCCAGTGATACACAGATTGATGGCGGCCATTCATTCCATAATGCCTTCACATCCTGAACTGAGGTCCCCTCCCCTCTTCTAGGGAATTTGAGAGAACAACGGATATCAAGATGGAAGTTTTTGACACTCGTAGTGCATCGTCCCCCTTTACCGTGTGTTTCTCCAAAATAAAGGACTTAACTTTTCTGGAGTGTTCATTACGACGAGGAGATTATAATATACAATTAGGATATCCGATTGGACAACCACCTGGCAGGTCTGCCTTGGTCTGTAATCCTGCATGTAGACAAGGGATTGGACTTGATGGCCTTGTAGCACCCTTCCAATTTTGTGACTGTACGATACACAATCTGAGCGACAAAGGATTTAAAACAGCTGCTCTCAGACAGTTGTTAAGAAGCCAGAGGTGAAGAGAAGGCAGAGTTTGAAAAAATTACTTCCCCCTTACTCTGCCAAGTGGGAAAGTCTGGAAGTTGTCTTGAGGACGAACCTTTTCTCAGCCACTGAAGCAGCCTTCGCCGGCGAGACAACCTAGACAGGAGGGGGCTGGAAGCTTCTTTTCTAAACCCGTTTGGCCACCGGTGGAGCCCATCTACCTTACTCACAGTTTCCCCACAATGCTCGAGTGGATCACACCATGCAGAGAGCATGGGACAACGCCAAGTGTGCCAAGAGGTCTTCGTTGGAATCATTTCTCCTTCACAAATTGGGCTCCCTGGTGTCCACCCTTGGCTCCAGGCATTGCCTCACTGAAGCAGTGGCAGCCCGCATGCAGGTCTCGGATGCAGATGGTCAAAACTCCTTCCTCACCATCACCAAAATGCCTGTTTTAGTCTCTCCCTCGGAATCCTCCGTGGTTGCTCCCATAAAACTCAATTTCAATGCTTTCCTACAAAAGTAGCACTGTCAATTACCTTAGTTTTTATTTATTTTTCAGTGTTTTCGCTGTCTTTTAGATGAGTCTGGAAAAATTGGAAGTCAGATATCATTCTATTCCCATAAGTTTTTCAGAAACAATGACTAAAAATGGGTTTCAATCCTTTTAAAGATTCTGGCTGTAAATATGATGCCCCATCTCTTCTTCTTCTTCTTCTTCTTCTTCTTCTTCTTCTTCTTCTTCTTCTTCTTCTTCTTCTTCTTCTTCTTCTTCTTCTTCTTCTTCTTCTTCTTCTTCTTCTTCTTCTTCTTCTTCTTCTTCTTCGCCCCAAATTGCATTGATTCATTTGATGTCTCTCAGAATAAAAAAAATTCAGCATCTAATAATAGTCTTCTATTCCTGTCACTCCAACCATGACCCAGACTGGACATACTAAATCAGTTTTGGACCCAACTCAGCTTAATTTATATTCTTTAATAAGGGAATAGTGGGCGTCAGTCAACACTTCCTGTCAGAGGTGTTTTTTTGACTGCTGTTTTTAATGCCGTTTCAGAATCCAGGGAGAAATCTCTCTGTTTGAATTGTTAGAGTGTGTAAAAAAAACAGACAAAAAAGCTTACTCAACACTTTGGAAGTCAGAGCAATTAAAACATCGCACTTACTTCCACCTTACTGCCACGTAGAAGACAGAGGTAGGGCATACCAAGTGAGAGTGAGAGAAATAGAGACAGCAGACAGAGAGAAAGACAGACAGACAGACTGACTGCATCTTGGTCCAAGGAAACTTTGCACAAAATCTTATTGCACCTGCAGTAGTTAAGTGCCAAGGTGGAGGTGGCATCTGTTTGTTGTTGTTGTTGTTGTTGTTGTTGTTAGGAAGTTGCACCGGTTTGCTGAAGGTTAAAAAAATGAAGAGGGAAGGGAAAGAACGGAAGCCCCTATAATGCATAATTTGAACTTCTATTATTCAGTTTTGGGGGGTGGTTACAGCCCAGATGGTTTTTTAAGTACCTGCGAGACTCTGAAGCTTTGGCCCATTTTTCCTCTTTAGCAACGCCCAAGGCCTTCTCGTTTCGCAGATCCTGCCTCTTCCTCTGTGAAATTGAGGCAGGTGTACATGACAGTTCCCATGAAGACGGATTGCCCGCTGCACAAGGTCAGCCTTCCATGCAGCCCAACGTTCTTGGCAGTCGCATCCGTCAAGAGCGACAGGCAACAATCACTTCAGAGTCCTCTGCTGCCACGTTTGTTGTGTGTTTTTTCCCCCCACCAAGAGCTGGATATGAGTCCCCTTTATGAGAAGCTCCTGTGATACACATGCATGGCGTGGGCCCTCGTGGAACCTTAAGCTTGCCTGTCGCCTCTTCTGGTGGAAGGGAGTCCTGCAGAAAATGGTAGATGTGGCACCTTTATTGCCTCCCCTCCAGAACATCTAAGATGGATGTGGCCCATTTCTGTGGATCCAGGAAGTGGCGACTTAGGTCTCTGTCTGTAGTGGCAGAGGTTGGGGAGTTCAATTCCCTGCTGGGACTCTTTGGCAGGGTCTGGACTTGACAATCTATAGTCGGGGTGTCCAAACTTTGGCCCTCCAGATGTTTTGGACCACAACTCCCACAGTCCTTTGTCATTGGCAATACAAGCTTGGAATTCTGGGTGTTGGGGTCCAAAACATCTGGAGGGCCAAGGGTTCGCCACCACGGATTTATAGGGTCCCTTCGAACTCTGCAGTTCAAAGATCACCATGAGCTGATGGATAGCCCAATGGTTTAGGTCTCTGGCTGTAGAGACAGAGGTTGGGCGGTTCAATTCCCCCCTCCGTCCCTCCTTGCCAAGGGCCAGACTTGATGATCTACCAGACCTCTCCTGAGACTCTTAGACTGACAAGATCTTTACAGTCACCTCCGATTGTTTGTTTGCTTTTTCTGAAGGGGAAAAAGGAGGCCAAAAGAGGGGTGGTGGATATGAAACTCCTCTTGAATGGAAGCCTAAAACTTCCAGAGTCCCCTGCAGGTATGATTTAGCATCAGAGGGACAGGTTTTTATTTTTTATTTTTCACTGTGGGAGAAGCAAGTCTGGAAGGCCAGGATGAGGGAGATGTGGTCCCCACACCCTATGTAATTCTTGGCATGATGTCAGGATGATCCCCTTTTCCTCATCCTCTGACCTGGGGGTCATGTCAGATATTGGAAAATGGCATGGGAAGGATGATGACCTGTCATCTTGCAAAATACGGACTGATTCACTTCAACACGCAGATTGATTTATTTGTCCAGCATTTTGGGAGAAAACTTCTAAGATGATGTAAATAAAAAGGCGGGGAGGCATTTTGTTGCACACATTAAAATTTCAACCAATGCTGCTTCATCCTGCATGCGGCGTGATTAAGACCAGTTGTTCTCTGATGGGCACAGGGAGCTCTCCATGGTCCTGAACCTCTGCCTATACCAGGCTTCACCCATGATTGAAGGTCCGCCTGTGTTTGAATGTGTACAACCCACCACCATGGCATCCGGTAACTTTCTGTACAAGAGCTGGACAATCCTTGGACACCATTGGAGGGAGAAGGGAAACAGGAAGTCTCTGCCGCCCTCATATCCCACTTCTGGACTTCCTTAAAAGGCTTCCGGTTGGTCATATGGGAATAGAAAGTGGGAGTAGATAACCCCTTGGTTGGATCCATTTTAAAACAAAACAACAGAGCAGTTTCCTGGCTTGTTCAGGATTTAAACTTGGCCCTTTCTTGTTCCAGTCCAACATGATTAACCACTACACTATACTGCTCTTTCTTTATCATACCTCTGACAGCTCTACCTCTACTAGGCTGTTTGCATGCAACATGGTGGGAATGTTTACCAGCCTAGATCCATCCATCTTGTGATCTTCAGAGTTTAGAAAACTCAACCTTTGGGACTCCATCCCCCCAGCATTCATGTTGGCAAGGGGATTCTGGGTACTGTAGTTCTTAGAAGGGGGCTTTCCCTAGCCAGAATGCTAAGAAGCACACCTTCCAAGTGAGGAAGAATGAGTCTGTGTACAGAAATTCCATTGCCAGCCACACAGTTGTCAATAAATACGAAAGTTGGAGGATTAAGTATTTAACATTTAAGTTTTATTGTGTCCCCTCACTGGGCAAGTTTCTTCCTCGTGTTTAGCACAAAGCAGCCTGGTGATTCAATATGCCTAATCGTTTAATAGGATGGCTTTGAGTGCTCGCACTTGTAGACAAGGAGGCTTGAGATGCGTAGATGTAATTAGTCAAGCCATTATAGAGCAAATCCTTCATATTCCTAGGGCACGCCGTGAGTGAACAACGGGATTTGCAGGTCTATGATTCTCTTGAAAGAGAAGTAATTTGTGATGGTCACACTAACTGGACCTATTTGTGTCAGGCGAGAGTGTGGGTTTAAGTCTTTTTAAAGTGCCAGGATTAATCTCCTCTTAGAGTTTCTTGGTAAATAAATAACCCTAGGTTCCATTGCTGTAGTTTTAGAAGAGGTAGCTGTTTTAGCCTGTGCTAGCATATTGGGCAAAAACAAAAGGTAAAAAAAAAATAAGGAAGACAAAAACATCAGAACATCTTAGAGATTATATGTGCTATCTTTTGACATGAGCTTTCGTGGACAAATCCACTTCTTCATGCATCTAGTAGCTAATGTTCTATCAGACTCCCCCAGTTTCAAGACAGCCATAAAGCTCAGTGGGTAACCTTAGTTACAGCTGTGTACTCTTAGCTTGATTCACCCCACACCGTTGTCATTGTGGTGCAGAACATGGGGAGATGAAACCCCCACCGACCCTCATGCCATTCAGCTCCCCAGAGGGAAAGCAGTATATTATTGAACCAATCTGTCAAAATGAACAGACGGAGGGAGACATGATTTCAGTGCAAATGTGGTAACCAAAAGAGCATTCTTGTCCCTTGGAAATGTTGATTCTGGATTACGCTGAATTTAGAAGAACCAACAAATACCTGCATAAGCTCACATTAAGATTTCAGGTTGATTCTGGAGCAAAGTTCCTAGAATTCTTTAGCTAGGATAGATACTTGCTGGGCTGACTGAAGGATTCTGGGTGCTGTAGTCCTTAACCTAACAATCTCAAAAACCCAACCAGAAGAGGTAAAAAACCCTCTGTACTCTTAGACAGGCAGTAAATCTAAGGTGATTATTGAGTAAGCTGTCATCTCACCAGTTATGCTGTGTTTCCTTGGTTGGATCGCAGGAAGGCAAGGCAAGGAATAGCCGTTCCTATTTAGTGGCAATAAAAGTTTCATTCTGCTCAGTAAATTAAAAAGGAAAGCAAATATATGTCTATCTCTTAAATACAACAATGCCACAACCTCTAAATGATTCAAGGGATGTGATATATAAGCTCTTTGTTATTCTAAAAGACACCGGAGTATGCCCTTATTTTATTTCATAGTGTTATTATTATCTGCTGCGAATTGTTTCATTGTGTGTCATACATTATCCAAACATTTGCATTGGTTTTTACGCCTGGCATAGGTCACTTCTGAAATACTGTGGTGTTGACAGGTTTATAATTCTGCTGACACGGGCTGGCAGATAGATGGGCTTCTCCCACAGCAAAGAGGCATAAATTTTGTTGCATAAATAGAACCAGGTCTGTTAGCTGGATTGTCAGAGGAAGAAAAAAAGCGAGCTCAAGAGAGAGAGAAAAAACTTGG
The DNA here is from genome assembly GCA_023846285.1 of Phrynocephalus versicolor. Taxonomy (NCBI): domain Eukaryota; kingdom Metazoa; phylum Chordata; class Lepidosauria; order Squamata; family Agamidae; genus Phrynocephalus; species Phrynocephalus versicolor. Next base: position 9,069,901 of record JAHTLZ010000213.1, on the reverse strand, counting down.
GACAGTCTATCTTTTTAAATTAAAACTCATTGAAAGAACAAATAAGCAGAATTATTGAACCTTCCCTGTGGCTGTGTTCGCAGAGGTCAAAACATTTTCTGATATTGTCATGACGGGGTACAGCCTGGAAATTATATTATGGACTACAACTTCCATGATCCCATAAGGTGGCTTAGGAAATGTAGTGCAACAAAGAAACTCTTCTAAATTTTTTGGAGTGGGACATGGGCAACATGGACAGCAATCTAGGGATGAACCCTCTAACTCAGGCATGTCCAAACATTGGCCCTCCAGATGTTTTGGACCATAACTCCCACAGTCCTTTGCCATTGGCAATCTCAGCTTAGAATTTTGGGAATTATGGTCCAAAACATCAGGAGGGACAAAGTTTGGAGATGCCTGCTCTAACTAGAAACTAGGAAGACTGGCAATTGTCAGGACTGGAGAATATGATAAATAAGCTGCATTTGTTGACTAAAGAATAACGAGGAACCCAATATCCCACCAAAACTATAGATAATGTTGTTGCTCAGATGGAACAGGAAATCTTTCCCGCTCTTTCCTGTCCAGAAGGAAGCAATGGCCAACTTGGGTGGGTGGTAGTCCATCTTAGTCTAAAACAGTGGTTCTCAACCTGCGGATCCCCAGATGTTCCTGGACTGCAACTCCCAGAAGCCTCCACCACTCACTGTGCTGGAAGGGGTTTCTGGGAGTTGCAGTCCAGGAACATCTGGAGACCCACAGGTTGAGAACCATTGGAAAGTACTTGAAGCTGCCACTTGCAGTTCAGTGCCTCGCTATATGGGGGCAGTGTGTGCACAACCTCCACAACTCTCAACAGATATTCCCAGTCAGAGGAGGTCTTGGGTCCATGGGGATCTTCCCAGTTCTACCTGTTGGGATTACCATTTTTAAAGGCAGACAAGCCGGGCTTGCACAGGAGCATTCATTGACTGCAATCGGAAAAGTTGCACGGAACTTGCAAGGCCATGATCTAAGAATGTCTTCCTTCTCTTCCGCAATTACCAGGATTCTGTACCTAGCAACCCCAAGGGATTCCAGACCCTTCCTTTTAGGGAGCAATTTCCCAAAGTTCTGCTTAGGAGGTTGAAGAATCCTGGGCCAAAAGCTTTTCACAGAGCAATATCAGTTCAGATCTCAAGTCTGGGAGGTGCATGAGGACTGACCTGAACCGGGTCCCCCACAGAAACATCTCAAAACCAAGTGGTCCAAATTTTGGAAAGGCTGGATTGAAGGTCACCTCCTCACCAGGAGCTGCTGGCCATCGTTTTCCTTTAAATTTATTTCAGCATCAAAAGGGGAAAGGAAGAACAGAGAGGCGCCCGTGTCGAATAATGAGTCGGAGATGTTTTCCGAGAGTCCATTTGCCGTCATGGGTATGAAGGTTTTGAACTCCTTGCCTTTTCAGAATAAATATGGAGACACAGCATCTGTGCAATTTAAACCCAAATCCAATTTACCCAGAGGTCATAGGTAATCGGAAGGTGATAAGGCAGAGGAAGAAAAGAGATGAATCCATTATACCTGCTGGCTGGCGACGGTCTAACTCTACCTAGGCTCTAGGGGTAAACAAAAGGAAACCTGTAAGAGAAGAACATAAGGCATCCCTGATCTATCCGAGATTAATAAGGCCGTGTCGTGTAACCACAGAGCACGAGAAGGCCCGTGCTTCTGAATTCTTCATCCCTGTTTTTTGAAGTTGAGATAATTCAGCCTCTTTGTTTTGTATCTCCGCCTGGCTGGCTTCAAAGCCTTCTCAATCTATTGGGAGGTCTCCTTGACCCAAACTTAATCTGGGCACTGGTTTGCCAGGGTGCTCCTTTAATTACACCCTGTGAAACATCTTCAAGAAGACGATGACACCAAGATTCTTCACAGGCACAACAAGCTGGGCGGAAGACCGTCTGCCTTTAGATTTGGCCACCCTTGATGAAGTTGAGAGGCCTTGCATTTAATTTCACAGTCTCAGGCACGAGGGTTTTTCCAACTCAAGAAAACCATTTAATCATCCTTGCAGAAACAGAACTGTTGCCTTATGCATTCGGGCCTGCACTGCAGAAGGGAATCCCTCTGCAAAATTTGTATACATAAATAGTTAAGTTGGTTGGTTATTTCTTACTCCATTTGGATCCCAGGTGTTTATTCTTGAAATGCCTGAAGCCGCTAACAATCAATGAAGGAAAAAGTGAGAAAACAGCCAGCATATTAAATGTACATATATAAAAAACAGATTGCTGGATGATTAAAACCAGGATTAGAGGTAAAAAACCACAGAGAGAGAGAGAGAGAGAGAGAGAGAGAGAGAGAGAGAGAGAGAGCAAGCAGACTTAAATGACTGCTGATATAAAGATGTCTCGAATAAGTGCAATCTCTCTCCCATGAAGGGAGATCTTTATTTTTGGTGCCATGACAAAAAAAGGACCAGCTCTGTATTGTCCCAAATAGAACAGAGATGTGAGTTTGATGTGCAGATGAGCCTTCCCTGTAGATCTTGGAGATTGGCAAGCATGAGAGGTAGCCCTTCATCTCTAGCTAAGTTTAGGAAGGAGGCCTGCTTGAAACCTTGACCATCCATGGTTCAGTCACAGCTCAGAGTGCTGGGTTAAATGGGCATTGCTTGTGCCAGATTTCTCTCTTCTTATGAGGGATTTTTTTTTGATATTTTTGGACCATTACTCCCAATGTTCTTCATTTTGGAAGTTCCATCTGCCTTGCAAACACTCCCCGTCACCTAAATTTTCACTCGCCGGAGAGAAAAGCCTGAGCTGGATGGCTTTGAGATCTAGCTAAGCCTAGCACAGTGGTTCTCAACCTGGGGGTCAGGACCCCCTTGGGGGGTCTTACGGCCATTTCACGAGGGTCTCCATGAGCCAGTGAAGAAAAAGGCACAAATGGCTTGGGTCTGGAAGAGGAGGGGGGAGCGAGAGTGAGTTACAGCTTGATAGGTTGAGGGGATGTCAGTCAATGGCACCAGAGGCTGCAGTTGGCTGAGGGTACCTGTAGAGGGAAGTTCTCTATGGCCCCGGCAGCAGTGGCCGGCCAAAGGGAGCTTGTGGCCTCTTCTGAGCAGGGCAAGGGGGTCACCACCACAGGAGGAAGTGTATTAAAGGGTCACAGCATTAGGAAGGTTGAGAACCACTGGTCTAGCGCCACACAAATCTCCTGTTCCTGCCTGGGTGCTAGCTGGGAGTTTTCATCAAGGGGAATCTGACGAGCCCGTTGATGTTTTTAAAAGGGAATATTTCCAAGCTCCGTGGTACATGCCGAAACCACAGGATGGCTTTTCCAATGTCCCCATCAAAGGAGTTTGGAGGCAGAGGTTTCTGACAACACTTGTTCATCCTCTACAATCATCATGGCTTACGAGGTGGGATGGGGGGAAAGCCAGCTGCCTCCTCCTGCCAACCTCTGCCGCTGTTTACAAACTCTCTTTTTAAAAGGCCCATCCCCAGTTATTCTAAAATCCATTTATATGGCATTATTTATTACTGAGTAGCAAGCAGATGGAGCTGTGTGTTTTTTCCCCCCTCTCCCTTGCAGCAATTTGAGAAAGACACATTACTTTCCAACAGGACGGCTCCTCTGCTGATTTATAGCCTTCACAGCAGGGGAAAACATCCTGCCTCTGCCTCTGTTGTTTTGCCCAATAAAAACCGAAAATGGGTTTCAGGAGGTTCTCGCTTTTTATGACACCAACGTCCAAATCAACTCGTTACCCATTGAAATCACTTTGTGCTCAAATCATTAACATCCACTAAAATTTAAATGGGGGTGAGTTTAAAGGCCCCTTTTTCAGAAGCGATGGATTTAGGGCTCTCCCACTATATCTTTAAATATGATATCTCTCTTGAGAGAACCTGGGATAAGAGATTAAATGTTCCTTTTGACAGAGGCCTTCTCTTCCTGCCAGTGAATTAAAGGAAAACCCACTGGGTTGGATCCAAGCATCATCATGCCTAAATGGAACCTATGAAACTTGTGTTTTAATATTGCTCTTTTTTAGTGAGTTTTCAATATGATCTCTGCTCAATGCTTTTTAATTAATGCAATGATTTATTGTTGTTATTTTTGGAAAAATACTGTAAGCTGCCTTGGATCTATTAGGAGAAAGGTGGCGTACAATTGTTTAAGTAAATGAATATTGAAATGGGCAGAACCTGAGCTCATTTAGGTTGTGGTGATTTCAGGAAGTCTGCCCTAAGGCTCCCCATTCATTCTGTATTGCACGGCTGGGTTGAATCATATTCTACAGGTATAGATTCAAAACTCTTGTTTTGTTCACTTCCACCTAAGTAGATGAGATATTCAAAAATGTTTCTTCTTCTTAAAAACAATTCAATAGTTGAAAATCAGATTAAAGAAAGATGCTGTGCTTTTGCACACAAGGATTTTTCTTTTTTTAACTCGCATTAACTATATTCTGGGAGTTTAGGGCTAGGGTTGCATTTAACTTGCATATAATGTATATATATTTCCATTGAGAATTCCAGTGTTCCTTGGTCCACAGGAAGCCAACCCAGTGACAAAGAGAGGACACTGTGGTTTCTGGGGAAAGATTGTGAGATTTCAATAGGCTGCATTGGTGAGGACAGAAAACCACACCCCATGACAAAATGCAATAGATGCACTGGGGACATTGGTTTGGCCCAGGAGATGCCAAAGCACTGTGGCTGAAATCCTGTTGCTGAGGACAGCAAGTTGCAACTAGAGTTAACCCAATGAATCAATGGAACTGACGTTGGAGTTTGTCCCACTAGATCCTCCCTGATTCCATGGCCCACCTCTGGTCATGATGCACTATGCTGAACAATAGGATGTTATCCTGGATGTTGGTGGCCGGTGAGACCTGGGAATATGGTTCAGAATTTCTTAGGGGACAATGTTGCAGAATGCCTGCCTTGGAGGTCTAGGTTTGTGCGAAATGGTGCTTTGGACCCCCCCCTCCAGACTTTTTTTTACCCTGCGTGTCATTAATCTGTGGAACTCCCTGCCACAGGATGTGGTGATGGCACCTGGCCTGGATGCCTTCAAAAAGGGATTGGACAGATTCCTGGAGGAAAAGTCCATCACAGGTTACAAACCATGATGGGGATATGTGTCATCTCCAGGCTTAAAACCAGGGTACTTCAAGGGCCAGACGCAGGGGAGTGGTATCAGGAGACAGAGATCTAGTCTTGTGCACTCCCAGACGCATTTGGTGGGGCCGCTGTGAGATACAGGAAGCTGGACTGGATGGGCCTTTGGCCTGATCCAGCAGGGCTCGTCTTATGTTCTTATGTTCTTAGTCCCTTCCAGGCATTTGGCTTCACAGGCTAGTTGAAAGTGGAAGCACATCACGTCCTGGACCTTGTCGTGTCTCAATTCAGCCTGTCTGCCCTGATATCTCCTGATCGTCACATTGAATTACCCACTAAAAGGGGCTAAGTGAAGGAGACAGATGCACGCAGAACATCGGTGAGCGAGAGGTATGCAGTATATCCTGGCGGGTTTGCAACATGGCATTGTTGCAAGTCCAAGGATGCAGCCTTGGAGGGTGGTGGTGTACCATGGAGTGTGCCCCCACTCACACCCACACCCTGGTGGTGAATCTATTTGAAATGTCAGCCCGAACTTTATAGGAGCTGTCCGTTGTGCTAAGCCCTTCCCTCAAATGAAATTGCATGCCTTTTCGAAGTTCAGACAAAAGGCCAGGTTCTGCAGCCCTGCAAGTGCAGAGTCACCAGACTTCATTGGATTCTGTCATATTTGTAACGGGATAACGTTGATCTCCACAGTATGCAAAGTCTTTCCTGGAAACTTCTGCATGTTGGGATCTCAAAGATAATAGGGGAGATTCCTGGCCTGTGCATAACTCTAAATACTTGGCATTTTCAGCCTGTCATCTTCCGGATACGTTGAACTACAATGCCTGTCATTTTAACTTAAAGCCTCCTTCTCACCCCCCGTATTACAAATGCAGGCTGAAGCAAAACAGGGACATTACAAAAGGCAGACAGAGACTACCATTATTCATACATTATTAATAATCAATCATTTAATGAGATTTCGCCTTGCCACCACACATTTTTATTCATTGATTCCTTTATTCAAATATCCTAATTTCAATTAAAAATGAATAGTGAGCCTCTTTTTTTAAAAAAAGTTCCTGCTTAATTTTGGTTCAATTACAAGGTTTTTGGAGGTCCTCCTTAGCTTTATATAAAGGCAATTATTTATAGGTGTCCAAAGGCTGATCTGGGAAGCCCTCAAGGTTTTAAGAGCCCTGTGGTGCAGTGGTTAAATGCCTGCCCTGCAGGTAAAAATGTGCTCACGACCTGGGGTTCAATCCCAGGTAGCTGACTCATGGTTGACTCAGCCTTCTAACCTTCTGAGGTTGGTAAAATGAGTACCCAGCTTGCTGGGGGGGTTTGACAATGTTGTAGCCTGCATAATTAAAACTGTAAACTGCCCAGACAGTGCTTGAAGTGTTATGGGGCGGTATATAAGCAGAACACTTTGCTCCTCAAAACAGGAAGTTAATCCTTATTTAGCACCCCCAATATGATTGAGTTTTTAAACAGGACTTTGAGCACAGTGTTTAAAGTCTTTGCCACTCCAGTCTCTCTCCAGGATAGGCCAAGGAACAAACAAAGCAACCCTGTTACTTTTTTTTTCTCTTCGGTTCAATTTTCCTGTCTCAAAAATAAATCAATAGAATAAAATCTGAAGTTCTTTCTCATTTGTTTATCAAGGAACATGCAACCTTTGGTAAAAGTTCTGAAACTGTCTCCGTGCGCCAAATTCACTAAGCGAACAAGGTCACCGTACACACTGGTTGGCTTGAGAGCAAGTGATGGAAAAGGTCTTTTCCAGAATTACCCAGGGTAGGGGGATTATGGGGTTTGTAGCACTACTTTACATGCAGTTGGATAGGGGAAATTGTGCACAGCCACGTTTTCTCCCCTGCTGGTCATTTAGTTTCCAATTGCACCCTAAAAGACACGTTATCTTGTGTAAGGTAAAAGTAAAGCCCCCCCCCCACAAGCATGTTAGCCATGTTCAGCTCTAGGGGTGGAGCTCATCTCCATTGCCAAGCCAAATAGCCAGTGTTGTGCAAGTCCGTGGTCACGTGGCCGGATTGGCTGGATGCATTTCTGCGCACAGAACGCTGTTTACCTTCCTGCTTTTTACAGCAGTGCCTATTTATCTACTTGCATTTACATGCTTTCGAACAGCTAGGCTGGCGGGAGCTGAGGTTATCAGAGGGGGCTCACTCCGCTGCGTGGCACCCGGGATTTGAACCGCCGAGCTGCCGACGTTGCAGCCGACAGTTCAAGCTCTCTAGCCCACTGAGCCGCCACGTAATGGTGTAGGGTCAAGTCAATTCTGATGCGGCAACCTTTTAAAAAAGGATTTATCAAGTGGACTCAAAAGTGGTTGACCATTTGATTCTTCTCGAGATGTGGGTGCCCTTGGATGGCGCAGCTTGCCTGGCCAGCTCTTCTGGGGCACCCAGTGGGGGTTTAGACTCCCACCCTCTGGCTCCATGGCACGGGACTGAACACATTGGTGTATAGCTCGCCCCTATGCATCAAGATCCGATTCCTGCAGCTTCCCCCTCTGTGGAACTCCCTGCCACAGGAGGTGATGATGGCATCTGGCCTGGATGCCTTCCAAAGGGGATTGGACAGATTCCTAGAGGAAAAGTCAATCACAGGTGACAAACCATGATGGAGTTGTGTCATCTCCAGGCTTAAAACTGGGGTACTTCAAGAGCTAGATGCAGGGGAGTGGTATCAGGAGACAGAGATCTAGTCTTGTGCACTCCCAGATGCATTTAGTGGGGCCACTGTGAGATACAGGAAGCTGGACTAGATGGGCCTTTGCCTGATCCAGCAGGGCTCTTCTTATGTACTTATGTGGTGATGGCATCTGGCCTGGATGCCTTCCAAAGGGGATTGGACAGATTCCTGGAGGAGAAGTCCATCACAGGTGACAAACCATGATGGAGTTGTGTCATCTCCAGACTTAAAACTGGGGTACTTCAAGGACCAGATGCAGGGGAGTGGTTTCAAGAGACGGAGATCTAGTCTTAAAATCTTGTATGGTGTTTTATGTGTTTTGTATGGTTCCTTGTTTACAGTGTGTAGTGAAACAGCACTCTAATTTCATTGTGCATATCTTGCATATGCATAATTACAATAAAAACTCTATTCTCTATTCTCGTGCACTCCTAGAGGCATTTGGTGGGGCCACTGTGAGATGCAGGAAGCTGGACTACATGGGCCTTTGGCCTGATCCAGCAGGGCTCTTCTTATGGTCTTATGTTCTCCCCCTTTGCATTTCAGGAGGCCCAAATCTCCTCTTGTAAAAGGCTCTCCTCATGAATAACCGCTAAATAACAACAATACGCCCAGTCAGATACAAACTACTGCTATCTGAAGGGTGTCACGGCAGTCAAGATAAAGAACCGGGGAGTTCGTGGAGGGAGCCGAGGTGTGACAAAACCTCTCCCAATGAATGCTGACATCCTGAATAAAATCGCTCCACGACTCCACGCAGGTCAAGAAACTACATTGTTTCCCTGAGCTGTCTTGGCAGCAGGGTGACAAAGATTAATAGCTTTGTATTGACTGAGTAACTTCCAGTTTCTTATCTTTCTCAAGTCACGGCTACGTCCAAGAGCTGAGAGTGTTATTAGTCTTATAATTGTGGAAACATTTAAAGGGTTTCCCCTTAAGGGACGATGAAATCCAATAAACCTTTCATAAAACCTCAAGCATTCATGTGCAAAAAAATAAAAAAATAAAATAACAAACAGCCTTCCACCTCCTTGGGCTCTGACTCCCCCCCCCACTTTCCTGCTTTTGTCTGGGAGACAGGCACACGCTTGAATGGGGAGAAACCTTGAAGCCCAGCACATTCAATCATGTTTGATTTATGAAGGCGGTTTTGAATTTGTATCAGTTGTTTTATTAAAAAAATATATGAAAGAATGTTTTAAATATGAGTGAGCAGTGTTCACTCCTGTCTCGATCAAGCCTTCTCTCTTTCTCAGAGGTGGGCGCCCGGCATTCCCTTGTCACTTAGATTCATGATGGTTTAGTTAGGCCATGTTTGTATTGCTAATAAAGGAGGGCAATTTAATTTGGGTAAGAACGGCTCGTCTCGCTTCACCCCGAAGTTCCAAATGCATTTTGCTTCTTTCTGTTCCCCCTGATTGGAAAACCAAGTTGGTCTTCTTCTCTTCCCCTTCCATGTCCACATGGCTAATATCTTCATTTGGAAAGGGATCACTAAGACGGTTTCACTCTTTGAGTCTTCCTGCCATTATTTTGCAAATGGGCTGTAAGTTGGAACAACAGAAAGATCTGATGACCTTGCGAGTTGCGTACCTAGACTGACAGCCTATTTAGAATTTTGAAGCCAAACAAGCAGGAGTTAACCAGAAGGGAGAAAGAAGTTGGTATGGTTAGGAGGATTGATTTCTTATTCACACAAGAAAAATGCCAGGATTGCTCTGTCTAGAAAAAGTTAACATGACACAATCCCTTGTGGAGATATGACCCACTAAGGCATGGTCTATTTACCACTGGTAATGGGTTTTACCAAGATTCAATGGAGAGAATTTTTGCAGAGCCCATGTCAAAGAACCTGTGATTTTCCACTGTGGTGGAGTTCTTCCTTGGAGGAAGAAAAGTCTGCAGAAAATTCCAAAACATGTGTTTGTGTGGCAAAAAGTCCAAGTGTGCTGTGGTACCTTCAGGGCCAACAAGTTTCATTTTACATAAGCTTGCCTGGAACTGACCAGAGAAGAAGACTCATCTGAAGAAGTGGACAGCCTGGATGGTAGGCAGCATAAAGCAGAGATCTTTGATGGCTAGAGAAGAGGTGAGGTCCTGAAACCACAACTGTCTTTGTGGAAGGGGAATCCTTAGTAATGTACTTTTCTGCTGGGGCTCAACTTCAGGAACTATTTTTAAACAATATTTATCTACTTAATATTTCTCTCCTACTTAAAAGCATCCTCCCTGGCACCTCTGACACGGAAAAGAACCAAATGAGAAAATGCCATAGTGCTAATTGTTGGTCTTCTGGAATGAAGCAAGCAATGGTTTTCCGATGCACACATATGCAGGAAGGTCACACAAAGAAGTATTGGTGGTACCAGACCACGATCTGCGTCATCTTGATGGCAGGAAAAATGTAGGTACCATCAGTGGTGAACTAAGTACTTTCCACCAAGAACATTCAAACTGGATGAGACCTAAGCCTCGTGGCTTTCAAGGGGACCGACGTCCACATGTGTATTTGGGACAGCAGCCAAGGTCGATTGGAGACACTGAGACTTCTGTCAAATGACAGCAGACTCCAAACTAGCCGAACGGTTCCCTTGATTTTTCCAGCCTCATTGCTTGGTGATGGGCCAGCTTAGCTTTGCATGCATTTAAATGAATTAGTGCCAGAGAAGGAGCATTTTGTCCTCTCGCTGCGAGAAACTGCAGTCTCAAGGGTTGACAAATTGAGGTGATGGGTGCTGTATTCTCTCTCTCTCCCCCCACCCCCTCTCCAAAACATCATCTCTTCTGGTGACTTGATTCCCTTTTCTCCATCCATCCAGTAACTTCTTTAGGTTTCTATGAAGGCCATTGACTTCTCCAAGGACACTTCTCTCTAGCCCTTGCCGGGACGGGCTAGGAGGCCATTGCCCTGCTGCTTTTCGATTGTGCCAATGATTTATCCAATGTTTATCCTGAAGCAGCTCTCCGTAAAGTTGCTGAGTGCAAGAGAGAGCTGCCGAGTCATCTCATGTTCGCTTCTCACTCTCCTGAGGGAGCTACAAAACTCTTTTGCCAGGATACATAATGCTATTAATATCGCGGTGCATCTAAAGGAAACCTCAGAAATGAAGCAGGGTGTGCAGTACATCGGCGGGGGGGGGGAAGGGAGACAGTTTTTGTGAAGTTCGGGGGTGCAACAAAAGAGCCGAAGGCTCAGAGGATGACCCAAGATACTCAGACACTTGAGGCCAAGACACCAATGGCACCAGTGTTCAAAACTCCCCAGGAACTGTAGCTGAATGCATCATCCACACAGGCCTTAACATGTTGGATAGTCCCAACTAAAGGTAACTCACTGAATCCATGGGTTTACCAGACTGACCACTGAGCAATTGATTCAATCCCTCTCCTCTGTCTGAAATGAGTGACTAGATTCGCGTGGTGTCCACAATTCAAGCCCACAGGAAAGTGGATGATGTTGACCCCAGTTTCTGATAGCCACAAAACATTCTGCTCTAAGCCAACCCTGCTTAGCTTCTGAAATCAGGCAACATCAGATGGGCTTAGGGCATCTAGGCAGCTTCCGCTCTTGTAGCCCCTCAAAATAGATTCAGCACCATGGACAGCTCTAGGAAAGTTGAAAATTCAAGCCGAAAATATCCCAAAGCTGGACATAACTCAGCCAACCAGGTAACGTGGAGACCCAGAACTGGGCTGTTGGTGGGGAGTCATTTTGCAGCAGCAGGCTAAGCTGAAAGCTGTAATTAGCAGCTGCAGCAATTGTCTATTTCCATAATGCTTCATGTTTCGCATTGTGCAACTGACAGCACACCCAATAACCCAAAGTGGCTTTTTTTCCAGGCCTAAGTTGGAGCATTCCTGAGCTTGGAAAGTTCATTATCAGCCCCTGGAGAGCTTTTCCCTCTGCTGCCACCGGGGCTGATGCAACAAGAAGATTTGTGAGTTGAAATGTTGGGGCTCTGCTCCATTCTTTTACTCGTCCTCTGTGGTCCAATATATGTCCAGTCCTTTCCCTTCATGCCTTGTTTGATGCCACCATGCACAGATGCAACAACCGAGACATCTTTGTGCAACCTGGCTCCACTTGACAATAAGGGAGATGGGGGTTTTGGCTTTTCAATCTATCATCTATAGCTTTTCCTCCCCTACTGACGAATGATTGCCTCCTGAACTGGAGAGCTAGGAAAACACAACAAGCCTCTAAAATGTGAACCAGCAGATGCTTGCAAAGCGGCCATTGCCTTGGTGTTAGCTTGTTGTCTTAAGAAGTTTCAGGTAGGTATAGAAGGTTCAAAAAAATGATGATTCATTTTTCTCAGCAGAGCTCAGCGTCATTGATAGCTAATTTCCTTCTAGGTCAACGCAAGCTAATGTCACACCAAACTCGCCATAACAAAAGCGGAAAATTACTGAAGTCACTTGGCAGACGATGTTGGCGGCTGTCAAGACCCCTCTTGTGCACAATCAGAAAAGAAAATGAGGAAGGGAGGGAGATATTTATTAGCAACTTTCCCCCTATTAGAAAGCACCTTGAGTTGTCTTGGCACAGCCAGTGGCCATATGGCGAGAGGTGCGACCTGTGTTAATTTTGTACCTAACTGTACCAAGAGAGTTTGCGCAATATCAGCCTCTGGGCTGTGATGGGAGTTAGCGTCCCCATATGGTGCAGTATGGGATGCCTGCAAGATATACGTATGCAGCTCTTCCTACTCCTTCTCTCATTCTCTGAAGTCAAAAGCTTGGTTTCCTGCCCCCAACAGAAGAGCCCACAGATAATTTTTTATTGCCAGTGGTGGCAGCAAGAGGTTGCCCTGCAGAAACAGCAAATTGTGCGATGAAATTTCCCCCCTGATGAGCGTAGATGAGTCCTTGACTTTACCCAGCAGGTGGGGGAGGAGATTTCAGACGCCTCTCCAGGGAGTGAAGTGTGGGTGAAAATAATACATGCCCATAAAGAAGAAAAACATGCTAGAAACGAACACTTCACCACCACACATACACCCTTGTTGGGTCCTACCCTACACAACGAAAGATTGGGATGAGATTTTCATCTATATTTCAACTGGAAAACCCAAAAGTATATTTGGAATGGCCCCAGGTAAAATCCCAGGAGCTTTGGTCTGACTACCTTGAAGAGGCTTTGTAGCTGTTTGATATTATATTAATAATTAAAATGTATTTATTAATTTATTATTTATTTTATTTATATAGCTTGTATGCCGCCCACACAAGCTATATAAATAAAATAAACAATTAAAACATCAACATTACAAAAAATTAAAACAATAAAAACATTTAAGTACAATAAATACAATACATAAAAAATATAAACCAGGCACGTCCAAACTTTGGCCCTCCAGATGTTTTGGACCACAGCCCCCACAGTCCTTTACCACTGGCAATTTAAGCTTGGAATTCTGGGAGCTGTGCTTCAAAACATCAGGAGGGCTGAAGTTTGGACATGCCTGATGTAAACAAACAAAAGATCTCCCACATTTCTGAGTTTCGAGATAGAAGAACAGGCTGGGTAGGGCTAATGTCTGTGATCCTGCAAAGCATTAGGGATATTGTAGCACCTATGCCCATTACACTTTGTACAGAGAGCCTCATGGGAAACTGCAGAAGAAGCCAAAATAATTTTCAGGAAAGAGAAGTGGGACCTCTTGGCATGCACGTATTTGGGTTTGCAGTCCTTGGCACCAAGCCCATCGAATAAGGAGATTCCTGGAGGAAAAGTCCTTCCCAGGTGACAAAACCATGATGGAGATGTGTCATCTCTAGGCTTAAAACCGGGGTACTTCAAGGACCAGATGTAGGGGAGGGGTATCAGGAGACAGAGATCTAGTCTCGTACACTCCCAGATGCATCTGGTGGGGCCATTGTGAGATACAGGAAGATGGACTAGATGGGCCTTTGGCCTGATCCAGCAGGGTTCTTCTTATGTTCTTAAAAATAGTAGCAGGGTTTACCCATATCAGAAAATAAAGGACAGATTTTTTTATAGAGTTAATGCCTCTTAACTTCTGTAGAGCTCACAGCATTTGATTCTAAGAGACATGTGAAAATCTTGTTGCCTATCGTAAGGCTAGTTTGCAATCATATACTGTTTTTGGGGTGGGGGGAATCCATTCTTCTCCAGCTACTGGATGGATTGTACATCATGTCAGAGGCAGGAGAGTGATAATATTGTAGTCTCAGGCACTTTGGCATTTTGATGGACTTCGCTTTCCAACACTTTTAATTGCACAGTTCACAAATGGCAAAGTAACTGAGAATCATAACCTCTGCAGGATTTTGTGATATGTTTTTAATGTTTGAGTGTTTGAACATCATGCTGTTCAGTTTTAAATTTCTTATGTTTTAAAATTGTTTTATTATACAGTTTTGTAACCCACCCAGAAATCCTCTGATATAGAGTGGGTTATAAATGTTGAAATGAAAAATAAAGAGAAATAATGTTATGATGGGCCCTTTTGAAGAGGGGAGGTGATTTTGCTCGGGGAGGGATTAGATCAAGGGACCAGCGTGTCATTGTTCACCAGCCGAGTCCTAATCAATATCAAGTAATCACAGATCACTTCACATAGATCTCTGTGTCAATGCCTTGACGGAAGAATGAGTTATAGCTTCTGTCAATCTTCTTGGTCTTCACAGGAACCTGATATCAAATACTGACCAAGATTATGAAGTCCCTGCAAGTTCTCTGATATGAGGCAAACCATACCCTGTGGCGAAAGGATTAGTTATAAAAGGAGTAACATGAAACAGAAGACATCAAACGAGCCAAATGTATCAACAATTGGCCACACAAGATAACTATATTCATGTTTCAATGACTTCCAAGGAGACTTGTTTGATATTTCTAGTTCAAAACCTTGGCATTTTGTCTTTTGCTCCCATTATGTGTATGGTTTTTTTTTTTTTTTAAAAAGAAATCACCATTATTCAACCAGCTGGACTTACATCCGTTTGTTCTTTTTCAAGTCGAGCATGAATTCAGATCCCGGTAAAAAGGTACCAAGTATGGCAAGTGTTGATATCATAGACATTTCCATCTTCATGATCTACCATATTGGAGTTCCCTATGTATATGGATTTATTAAAGTTTGATCCAGAACTTTCAAATGTTACTCTTTTTTGGAGGAATTCCCTAAACTAGCCAGCAGCATATAATTTTTCTAAGAAGTGTTTTTGTCCTATCTTCCTGTCTGTCTTGATGACCCTCAAAGTTGAGTAGAAGAGAACACGAGACAAGCAAAAACTATGACAAAGAAAATGTGAAAAACAGGCTAAAAACTTCCAAGGGATCTCAGTGAAATCCAGATGATTTTGCTAGCTTTTCAAATCAAAAAAGACAAGGAAGAAGGTGAACTTCCTGGGGGGGGGGACATTGCAGAGGTCTGGGCCCAGAACAACAACTACAGCAACAATTCTACTGCTGGTGCACTCAACCCAAGCTGTCAAATGAAAAGACCTCAGCACTGGGTTTCATCTTCTCTTTGCAATTGTTGAGGGAGATGCATACAGTTGAAGACCTCTTTGGAGACCATATCTCGTCAGAAGAGCAATGGTTAAGAGGAGAGGTAGACAAACTAGCCAACTAATCTTGATTGCTGTTTGCCTTTGCTATCTAACAGTTGTCACCAAAGTCACCGAATGACTATTGCTTGCACATTTCACCAACAACACTCCTGTCTCTTCTGGATCTTTGGTGTGTTTTACCCTCATTGACCTGAATAATTCCCTCTAGGCATAGGTCCAAATCAAGGCATCTGATCAGGATAAAACAGCAATGTAAGATCTTATGATTCAAGAAGTAATCAGCCCAGACCGTGTAATCATCTCACCTTCAGTGTAATGCAAACTTAAACTTCTAAATTCTTGGAGTGCATCCCCAACCGATATACCCCTGGCCTTATGCTTGAGGGCATCACTAATATTTGGCCACTAAAAAAAATATTTTGCAAGGGAAAATGGGTTTAGGAGCTGATGATAAGAGTATTGCAACCTGTGTCCTTTGCTTGAGTTGACACTACAACGAGAACAGCGGTGGCAAACCTTTGGCACTCCAGATGTTTTGGACCACAAGTCCCAGAATTCTGAGCCTAGAGTGCCAATGGTAAAGGACGGTGGGAGTTGTGGTCCCAAATATCTGGAATGCTGAAGGATCGCCACCACTGGCCTAGAATGTTCAGAGTCCAGTAAAGTAGCGTCTTTCAACTTACTCCAAAACTTTGGAAACACAGCAACTGCCTTTCTTGCTTTCAAGCTCTGGATCCCGCCTCCGCATATCTAAGCAATAGGACCAGTTTTCAGTTCTCTTCTCTCTGTCTTCTCCCTCTCCTTTTACTTGCCGAGGTTCAAGCTGCTCCTGGCTTCTTCTTGAGATAAACAGGGAAATCAATGGAGGTGGAGATGTGCTTCCTACACTTGATTGCCAATAAAGCCTATTACTTTCCCTTGATTTGTAATCATGGCAACAAAGTGCCTGAAGAGTTGAAGCTAAGTGTCTCTCTCTTTGTTCCTGGTTGTGGATATACTTGGTCGATGCAGGAAAATTAGGACCATCCTTGGTTTTTCATAGCACTGAGGCCACCACTATGGATTCGCCATACGTTTTCATAGGGATCAGTAGCTCAGGACCTTTTCATCAAGTAGCTTACACACATACAGAGAGAGAGAGAGAGAGAGAGAGATAGAGAGTAGCCTGTTGTGATCTGGTGTTCATGTATGAACCACATTCAGCAGAGGTTTATCAGCAAAAGATGGAAACTGCAGGTCTGTAGGACCTTCACCCTTCACTCATTCAATAGAGGTTGAAGCTTTTATGTATGTTCTTCTACTTTGATGCCCCCAGTAGCTGAAGATCTATTTCTGGGATCATCTAAGCATCCTTATTTTCATCTAATTTCAACCTTTAAGCCTGATTAGCTGATGTGCCTCCTCAAATACCATCTTCCTCCCTCTAGCCATTGTCTCTGAATAATTATGGATGTGTGTGTGTGTGTGTGTGTGTGTGTGTGTGTGTGTGTGTGTGTTTGCTGAGACTCTCGTGGCCTTTGCTGCCTCTGTGTCTTGCCTGCTGACATGTCTGGATCTGTATGATCTCTCTTCCCATTGTTTCTGTCTTCCCCGTTTTGAGTTGTTTCTTGGCTTAAGGAACAGGGTTGGATGTAGAAATTCATTTTCAGAGGGTCATCCCATATGGCTCTTGGTCTGCTGAATTGGGGGGGGGGCTGCTTTGCCTCAAAGTTGCAGGATGGACCCCCCCCCCTCCTGAATGGAAATCCTATTTTGCTTAATTGTGAAGTACAACCATTTTTAAAAAAAATTCTTCAGCATGCAAGTAATCACATCAACATTTCTTGGAGACAAGGAGGAACATTCAGTGGCATCTCTCCACCATGAAACACAAGTGATATAGATTTTCTTCATATTCTCACTTCTCCTCTCCAAATAGAATGGCACATGGCCTTATCACCTCTAACTGACAACCGAAGAGTCCAAAGACCTTAAAAGTTCACTGAATGAAAGCATCTGTAAGTTTACCCTGATCTTTCTTCACTGCCTCAGGCTGGTGCTACGGTAATAACTTTGGTTTCCAAGGTCATATATTAAAGGAAGCAGAAGAGGCTATGAGAAGCTGTACCCAATAAACTTTATTTCAAGTCTTGCGTGGCAGAGGGGGAACACCTGGATTCATATTTGAGGATACTGTTCCCCCACCCCCAACTGAAACTTTTAGTTTATGTACATCACCCACAAGCTGTTTTTCCCCCAAAGGGACACGCACAATTAAAACATTTGAAGTCAGGTGTTTGAAATGTCCCATCAGGCAGAAAAGCTTTGAATGTGTTGGTTTCTAGATTAAAAACAGAAAATTCTCCCTGTAAAGTTGTGGAAGGAAATCAGATGGGAACTAATTATACTGTACAGATGATGGGGGCCTAAGAACAAGGAAGGGAAGAAGGAAGGGAAGGAAAAGTTGCTTTTGGAAGAGTAGGAGAAGTAAGCTGTGTGTGTTAACATTTTCCCACTCTGCTTTGTGCTCAAATTAAAGTGGCGGGCAAAGGGACCTGAAAACTTACCAGTAAAAGTACATCTGTATATCTCAATGCTTCCCAGCCTTGGGTAGTCCAGGTGCTCTTGCACTGCAATTCCCAGAAGCCTCTACTGCCAGCTGTGTTGGTTGGGGTTTCTGGGTATAAGAACACTTGGGTTACTGGTGTTTGTGAATTAATAGTGTGTGTATGTGTATATATATACACATGCCTACATTATCCAACTGCTTAAAGATGCCTACTCTTGTCTTGTTACTATGTTTCTAGAAGGATCTGGTTGGCAATTTTAAAAACCAAGATGTTGATCAACTTTTCGTAAATTCACTGACTTTAGCTTTGACCCATCAGAGATCATAAGATTTTGCATAGCAAAATATTTCAATAATTTCCTTCCTTCCTTCCTTCCTTCCTTCCTTCATCCTGCATAACAGCTTGGCCTTCAGATGAAGGGAACCAAAATATTTCAATAATTTCCTTCCTTCCTTCCTTCCTTCCTTCCTTCCTTCCTTCCTCCTACATAACAGCTTGGCCTTCAGATGAAGGGAACCTCCCAGGAATTTTGATGACTCTGTCTTTTAACACCTAAAATCTCCAACTTGTTGACCATCTAAACAATGCTCAACAGCACCTTAAAAAGGCTACTGTGGGCCACTTGTCCCAGAATTCAGAGCACTTCTGAGACCTGGAATCCAAAATTAAATTACAATTGTAAAACATTAATGAAACCAAACCAAACAAAAACACCACCCAGTTACCTGCATATTTAGTACATTGCTGTAGGAGATGTAGTGTGGTTAGGTGTACCATCATTGAGGGTGACTTAGAGTGACCCTCTCTGGGGTCTTCTACGTGAAGAATGCACAGAGGTGATTTGCCAGTCCTTTCTTCAAGGGGTGCCTTGCGACTCTGCAGCTTGCCCAGGAGCATATAAAGCTGGCTGTTCTTCCCAGAGGCACAGTGGAGAAACAAACTCATGACCTCGGGCTCCCTACCCAGAAACCCAAACCATTGAGCTCTCCAACTTGTTAAAGGAGACACTCCAGGAACGGGAAACCTCCCAAATGTGCTGAAGTAGTTCTACAGAGTTATTCGCAGGGGCCGGGAATTAAATTGACTAAGTGGTTTCTCCAAGCGCAGCACCTGTCATATTGTGTCTTCTTTTCATAACTTCAAAGATATCAAAGTTATGAAAGTAAACCTAGGAAGGGGTCAGAAGCCGTCAGCTGCTTTGATTGATGCTTTGTCACATTTTGGCTCATTACCGTGCTAGGAATTTTCGCCTCCATCTCAGAGGACATTGGAGCCTGTAGGAAATTAAAATTAGGGTTGGGAGGAGGGGGTGGATGAGAAGCAACAACAACAAAACCAGACATAAATTGGATATATACAGCATGCCCTACAGCAGTGACCACCATACAGGAAGTGACGGCAATATAAGTTCAACAATATTCTTTTCATTTCATTGCCTGTGTTCTGCCTCACTTCCCCCCCCCCCAGATATTTTTTGGGCCGTCATTCTGATCTCCTTCCTTCTTTCAGCACTTCAAGATATCTCTCTATTTAATATAATAGAAGTCGCTGCCAGGTGGATGTGATTGTCTGATGAACTCCTCCATATTGTGGGCTGTGTTGGTGGTAACACACCCTCCCCCCCTTTTAAGCTGGCTGTTTCTGTGTATTTCATCTTAGTTCCCGTTTTATTAGCTTTTGCTGTATTGTTTATGAGCATGTTATATTTTAGTGCTAGTTTCTGATCTGCTTTTATATTCAGTTACATTGCCTGAGTTATTTGTTTAACCTGAATTTATAAATGGATAAAGTAGAAGAAATCAGACAAGTGGGGAGAGAAGGACTTGGTGTTTATTCTCGTTCAACAGCAGGGGCTGCTAAGCAGTTGATCACAAGTGGTATTCTCACTTATTTGCTGACAATTTTAGCGTTACAAGTGTGTTTGACATAGATTCAGTCTTTTAACAGATTAATTAATTTATTTATTAGCTTGATACCCTGCCCATTTGGCCATCTGGCCACTCTGGGTGGCTATGAGCTCATGAGCTGACTAGTTGGAAACTGATCAAACAATTAATCAGCACCCCAACAAGGATAATTTTGGGATTTTTTTTTAGAACCACCCTTTTTATTTAAAAACAGATCTCTTGGTCACATCCAAAAATGTTTTAGAAGAACTCATATAGAGCCTTTTCACACGACCCCTAAGATCCGCTGGCCACTTAAATTCGGACCAGAGATCTTAGGGGTTTGTCGCTGTTCCTGTGTTCCCACCCCCTCCGCACTCCTGGCTGCTGGCTGCGTGAGGGGAGGGAGAAAAAAAAGGAAGAAAAGAATGCTGCTCACCTCCGTTATGCCGTCCAGGCACTGCATTCAGATCTCTTAAAGGGGCGGGGGGGGGGGGCAAAAAAAGAACAAACAGAAGCAAGGAGAGCCCGGTAGTCACTACGTTATATCCGCATCAGGAATTTTCACCTCTGGAGAGCAGGTACCTGAAAAGTGCGCTGGGACGCGCTTAGGTGGGCGTGGTCGCACTTAATTATCTGTAAACTCCGGAGCTGGTGGGGAAACAATTTTAAGCTCCAGAGCTGGGAGCCATTTGCGGCGGAGTTTAGGGGTCGTGTACAAATACCCCTAGAGATCTTGGATTGGGATGCCAGGTGGTCCAGGAGGGTGCTTACCAACCAAGCAACCAACCAACCAACTCAGAATTTTGCAACAATTGTGGGTACATGAAATAAGCTATAGATTTCTTTGGATCCATAGCATCATGTTGGCTTTTGCTTCCATTTCTCAACTGTGAATGTTTTCATGGACAAATGTGTTGCTTCAAGTATGGCCAGGAATGGCCAAGGTTAGAGTTAAGAAGTTGGCAGGTGGAGACCATAGTTCTCCCAGGCTGGTAAAATGTGTTTAGGAAAAATCAGAAAAAGGCTGCTTGGTCATGGAAAGAATACAAATGCAGGTTCAGGACATACCTTTAATGGCCTATTAAGAATATAAGACAAAAAAAAACAAACAAAATTATCAAACAGGGAGACCAAAACCAATGGCATTTCGGAGTAGTTCTTGGGACACACACTGTAATGGTGGGCGAGATGAAAGCTGGACGAGGGAAGATGAAAAAAATGCCAATTTATTTTACCCAAAAGCTCTGATTGCTAGTAATGATGCCTTAAAACCTTTCAGTCTTTCAGACAAAGAAACCCTAATATAATATTATATGTTGCTTGTTAGTCAGATGTTGGTTATCGGCTGTGAAATATTTATTGGATGCATTGCTTCTGGATTTGCATATTAAAATATATAGTTCATCTCCCCGCGACCAAATCCTGTTCATAGATTAAAATTGTCAGAATCCTTATCCCCCCCATACTCAGCACCAGAAATTATATTTCTGTTAAGCGCCACATGTCTCCGTTATTCAACGCCACACTCATATATTAAATCAATATTGTTTGTTTAAATATATTCGGATGATTGACAGGCTGGTTATTACACATGACCTTCTGCGAATAACCTTTATTAACTGATCAAAGTGGATGGGGCCACGTTAAACACACAGGGCATCATTGAGTCAACGGTAAGTATTTTGTAAAGGTTTCTATTGATTTCTGATGAAATTGATTTGAGCAGGTGCATGTCGTGTTTTAGTCACGTTCGAACTGCAGTGGGGGAAAAAACTGGGACAAAATACCCAGGTGTTGCATTTATTTTATTTTATTTTATTTTTACATCTCAGCATTTCTCCAACTGATGATATCCGGAGAATTTCAAGGAAAACTTTGTTGGCTTTGGGGAAAGTCCCTGTCTGGTGAAGAACCTAATTTTGCTCAATCCATGTGTGCAATACTTCACATCCTTATTTGTTATGTGACTGCTTTTTGTACCGTGACAGTGCTGGTCACGATCACGTGGTTTTGTCCCTGTTTCAGTGTTCCCATGGTCATGATAACTTGTCTTGTGACAAGTGTTACCTCACGGTCTTGTACCGTAACAAGCACTGAATTTGTCTAGCTTCCTTTTTCCTTGGGGGAGGGGCTTGAAAAATTCTTTTTTGATATTTTGCTCCCAAAAAGTCAAAATAATAATATAAAAAACCCAGACAAAGTTTTCTGAGAGAAACAAATGTTTTGTTGTGTGACAGTCATTACTACACTGTGTCTTGTCTTGGAACAGAAAGCGGGAACAAAGAGTGACAAGGGATAATCCTACCCCAGCACCAGGTACAGTATTGTCACGCTTAGCACACATTCCGGGAGCGTGGTCAAGACAAATTTCAGTAGTTGCACGATGGACGTGAAGTAACATTTTTGTACCGCTCCTAAGCACAAGACTAACAGAGACAAAATGACCATGAAGTAATCATCCTAGAGTGTCTTTCTTTTGCCCTGCAATCTTCTGGGATGCAGAAAACAAAACAAAACAAAACAAAACAAACAAACAGACAGACAAAAACCTAAGCCCTCCAGAGATTTAGAGCTCAGGGAGCATACAAAAGTGAGGGTAGGGGAAATCTGACTTTAAAAAAAGTTACATTTTGGACTAAAACTCATAACCAATCCCATCCAACATGTAGCTAATATACTGGATGGTGGTGGTGGGGTTATACCACTTGTAGTTCAAAATATATATATAACTTTTCTAAGGTCTGCAGATTCTGGAGGAAGCACAGGAGGTATAAGTCACTGGATCCGATCCGATTCTTTCACATCCTTCATTGCTTGCTTTTCTTTCACCCAGACAGCTTATATCAGAACCTGGTGCCTTTGGCATTTCACCTTCTAATCATGGTTATTGGCTCTTCAATAAACCTGACGAGCTCAGACCACAAAACACACTTAAACTTCCCAAGGCGGTGTCAGAGGCCTTTATGAGCATTTAAAACAGTACTTCCAATAACAAAAACCCACTTTTCACCATCCCTGTCCATGTTTGC
This sequence comes from Phrynocephalus versicolor, assembly GCA_023846285.1. Lineage (NCBI taxonomy): Eukaryota > Metazoa > Chordata > Lepidosauria > Squamata > Agamidae > Phrynocephalus > Phrynocephalus versicolor. The sequence goes on along the minus strand of JAHTLZ010000213.1, from coordinate 9,047,090 downwards.
CGTCAGCAAGAGAACGCCGCACGGTCAAAGTCTGCGTTGGAACCAGAACCTTCTAGGGAGTGCTCACAAATGGAACCTGGGATCACTAACATCACAGCAGAGTTCGCCCCTTTGCTTGCATTTTTGTTTTCTAAAGGATCCATCCACACCTTTCCCTGAGAATTCAAAAACGGCGCAGTAGGTAACTCCTCGTCACCTGTGGTTGATTCCCGATGAAGGTGATGCTGGCAGGGCCCCGAGATCTGAGATTCAGAGTTCAGGCAAGTATTTGGTGTCCCTAAAACTCCCAGAATCCTCCAACTAGCGTGGCTACCAAATGGTTCAGCTTGACTAACTGGCTCCCATCAGGACGGGCTGCCTGGATACAGAAGCCTCCTCCCTGCCCATCTTCATGCCTTGTAAGTGAAGGCAGTTGAAAAGGGAGCTCCCAGGCACATCTTTTGGGGCCACTGTGAGATACAGGAAGCTGGACTAGATGGGCCTTTGGCCTGATCCAGCATGGCTCTTCTTAGGTTCTTATGTGGCATGTGGCCTGGAGGCCTTCAAAAGGGGATTGGACAGATTTCTGGAGGAAAAGTCCATCACAGGTTACAAACCATGATGGAGATGTGTCATCTCCAGGCTTAAAACTGGGGTACTTCAAGGGCCAGATGCAGGGGAGTGGCATCAGGAGACAGATCTCTAGTCTCGTGCACTCCCGGGCCCATTTGGTGGGGCCATTGTGAGATCCAGGAAGCTGGACTAGATGGGCCTTTGGCCTGATCCAGCGTGGCTCTTCTGATGTTCTGATGTTCTTTTGTTCTAGCACACTCATCTGCAACTTGTGTGAGCTTGGCATGGTTAGCTAATAAGCAGGCCAGGACAGAGATTTCAATGGATTCATTTCCCTTAGTAATGTTCACGTCCACACTATTTTTGGCCAACAACTGCAAACACGGACTTTGACAATCTGGTCATCCCCCTGCCCAAAATCACAGTCATTCAGAGTTGCTGGTGGTGGAGGGCTTTTCCTCCTCTTTTGGGGGTTGTGTGCCACTGGGAAAATCCATTCAACGAGGAAAACAAACAAACAAACAAAAAACACTTCCCAAGTGGCCGTTAGGAGAAAGTTACAGTGACACTCTCACCTCACAAATCTTTTACAAAATCTAAATGTGTTGTGAGTTTAACTTTGCCCGGATGTCTTGATGTTTTACAACTGACAGATAGCTCAGTGGTTTAGGAATCGGGCTGGTAGTTTGATTCCCCAGTGGAAATCCTTGAGAGAGTCCGGACCTGATGGACCATTGAGTCCCTCCCAGCTCCGCAGTTCTAAGATGGTTAGATTTTGAGCCACAATCAGTCGCTTGACTGTTCTACGGAGCAGTGTGAACTAATTGGGGGTGGGGGTTGACTAAGTAAATAGTAAGGATTAAAATGGTGTTCTAAAATCCTGAAATAGTGGTGATTGTTTGAAAACAGTGGTGAGAAATAGACATAAAATTATATTTTTTGAGCAAGGTGGTATCCTGCCTTGTGGTCCATGCTTCAGCCCATGCTGTCACAATATCCTGCTGCCATCAATGCCGCCTTTATTTTAATGTGTAACTTTTTTTAAAAAATAAATGAAATTGAATGGATAAGTGTAAACTCTTAAAAGGAAAGGCACCGGGTCAGAGAGGAGTTTTGATGCAACCAAAGAAAGGTGATAGAGTGCTTTTAAAAAAGCTACCCCAAGCAAATGCCATTTTAAAATGACATTTTTTCGTGATCAATGGCTGAACTTTGCTGAAGCCCTTTATAGCTTCAATTTATCCTCTTGCCATGTCGCTCCAGTGTGGTTGCCAATACTCATTCTACTCTGCCAAACATTTTATTTGTCTTGCCATCTATGGAAATCAGGAAAACTGTTTCCCTGCCATTATTTATAAGTCGTCACCTTTTTTGTTTTACAAATTGGCTTGGGCATTTACCAAGGAGCTCCAGTAGACAAAGAAACACCCACAGGCTTAATGCCAACAATGGAATGCATCGGCTTGTCATACCACAAACCTTCTGGGGACAGTGATGGTCATAAGTCACAATTCCCTCACCTGCCCTTGTGCAAAGCTGGTTTACAGAGCATACGATTGATTGTTGTGAGATGCTGTCAAAGTGTCTGCAAGTGGACATTAAAAACAGAATCAGAACCTTCTGGAATTGATCGGGCCACTGTCGAAGCCAGGCATAGGTGACTTAGATGTTTTTGTTCTTTTAAAATCATTATTTCAGAAGTTCTAAGGTGTTCATCAGAAGTTCTAAGGTGTTCATTAGAAGTTCTAAGGTGTTCATTATTTCAGAAGTTCTAATCCCAACTAGAGCAGATCTACTGGCTGAAGGTTTGTTTGTTTGTTTGTTTGTTTGTTTGTTTGTTTTGCTTAGCACAACTGACACCACCTTAAAACTTCTGAAATTGACCCTATGGATCATCATGTCCAAAAGGGCACTATGGGGGATTGAACTTCCAACCACTAGCTCCAGCACCAGATGCCTAAACCACTGGTCTGTCACAACTAGAGGAGACCCATTTGAACCAATAGAACTTACAGAGCAGCTGACTCAGCAAATCCCTATTGGTTCAATGGGCCTTGTCTGTTTGCAAGTGGCTACATTGAGCAACAAGACTTTAACTGAATCAACTGTTGAATGCTAAGTCAGCGTGTTGGTAGATCTCGTCAAACTAGTGTGTCTATTGTAGCTGGCATAGCAGTGAGCTACTGGTCAAGTTCTTCTCCTTGAACTCAACCCATGCTTTCAAAGACAATGACTTGAGCTGTGGCAGCCCCAGATATGCCATTACTACGGCAAGCTTTGAGCTGCTTGTGAAGTCTACATGGCCGACCATTTCAAGCTCTGTGGGTCAAGCATGAATGAAGTTCAGTGCTGCATTATGCCTCATTTGGTGCTTATTAATTGAGGTGATTTATTAAGGTTGAAGGAGAAAACATACCTGGCTCCCTATACAGTGGAAGGCACATACAGCCCTTCATTACACAGCTGGTAAGGGCAGGCTTCAAATCATGTTTCCACTTTCCCTGCTTTTTGCCATGTTTCCGTGGCTGTTGACTTCTGGGAAGGAAATAAATACTGCATTGAGAATAGACCTCCCCTTAAACAAAACAACGACAACAATTTGGGTTGAAATAATGCCAGCGAAAGGGCTGTAACCTGAAGATCGCGGTCATCAATTGATAATAAAGAAAGCCAATGTGATTCTTCCTTATTCCACTTCGTGGAAAGTGCCATTTAAAGGCATCCTTTATGGCAAAGGTGACCCAGATTGCAGCCACTTAGGTTGCAATCTTATATGCACTTGTCAGGAAGTAAGTCTCTCGGCAATCTGAGAGAGGTTCGCTTTTGAGGCGGCATTGCATACGATTGGTAGAGAGCCAGCATCAAACCTGTTGGCTTGCTTTCTCAAAGCCCAGAAATGTATGTTATGCCAGCAAGAACTGGGGAAGCAAATTAAAGAACCCTGAACTGGATTTCTTCTTCCCCACCATCACTCCCTCTGGTATGGCTAAACCCTTCTCTTGCCCTTCTCCACTCCCAGCAAGGAAATTCTACATTGTCTTGATGTGAGAACTTTTTTTGGGGATATGGAAATCCCTTGACCAATGATGATGGCATGTCGAGAGCCTTCTTCTCTTCCCAGGAAGGCAGCAGTGGAGGACTTCAGTCTAGGTTTTCAGCACCAGGGACAGCTGCCAAGCAACGCAGATGCTGCCCCCACCATCAAAGTAAGCCTGTCGAAGGCCAAAGCACTTTAGAAACACGAGATCCATGATGACCTTGCCCTTCTGATGCAGTTCGGTTTCGTTCAATTCAACGACATCTTTGCAACCGTAACTTGTGCAATGGAGAGAAAAATAATAATAACCAGGAATTATGTATAGGAAATGTGAGAAGTATTAAGCAGCTATGGAGAGTGGAATTAATCCACCAATGGAAGCTAACCTATCTGGTCTTCAATATAATGCTCTATAAGCTCAACCTTTGTTTTAAAGACCAAATCAGAAATAAAATTCATAACGGCAGAATCAGGAGCATTATCACTCAAGTATCTCTGATTACTTTCCCCCTATAAAGACTGTCAGCTGCCTTGGTGAGTGCAGTCATGAAGATAAGTGTTCTGTTGAAGGCTAAAACAGTTTTGAAACAGGAGATCTATGACCAGATTTCTTTTTTTAATTCTTCCGTGTCATGCTGGAAGGAATTGTGGTTGCTCTATGCCATCAAGTCACTTCCAATTTATGGTGGATCTAAGAAGCAGTGACCTCCCCAAAGTGCTGACATTAAAAGCCCTGCATGGACCATGCAAATTTCACCTGTGGCTTCCGTTATGGAGCTGGTCCATCGAGTGTTTGGTTTTCCGCTTCTCCTATTGCCTTCTGCGTTTCCTAGCATTATTGCTTCCCCCACCCACCTTCCCAGTAAGCGATGCCTCGTCATGATTTGCCCAAAGTACAACAATCCTCAGCAGAGCTGGTGGCAACACATTCCATTTTAAATGCAGTGCCAGCATTGTGGGGCAGAGATGTTTAACTTCTATAGGCTTCAAATCAGACTTGCTTCACAGAATCAGTGATTAGTTTTGTTTCAATAGCAAGAGTGAGACATGACTGGTCTCCACCTCTCCCAAAGGACTTCTACCAGCTTTGGACAGCCACTGAAGAACAGAAGACCTCAAGAAAGAGTGCTCCAGTCCGAATCGAGCAACCACAACCATTGTTGTTTTCAAATCATCTTACATGGCTTTCTTCCATGATATCTGCTTTGGCCCTTGGCACCCAGGTCTGCCCTTTGGCCAATAGGAACAGAGCTCGAAGGTGGCACAGTCCTAGCTTGGAGCATGTGTGTGTGTGTGTGTGTGTGTGTGTATGTCTGGGTGATCTTCACATCAGGGATAGATGCTAGTGGTTTGGGTGGAGACCATCCTAGAAGATGGAGAGATGGTAGGGGACATTTTTCTCCTCCACTTTCAAGACTAGAACATGAGATCATCACAGGACAGCAACGGGTGAGAGATTTAAAACGACACCTAAAATTTTAACTCAAATGGAATGACAGTGATCGCCAAACATATAAAAATAGCCCTGCCGCTGAATGAAAGGACAACTTGTGTGCAATCAAAGGCAAAGAGCAGCTTATTTCATTCAGAATGACTCAAGCCAAGTCTCTTATCCTAATTTTGTAAAATAGCTTGGCAATTTCCCCCAGGGAACCCTCACCTGGCTTTGTCTGCCTTTTCTGAGGCCTCCTCTTTGTGTGCAGGAACGCATGCTGGCAAACACAGACTGGCCAACGGTATGGATTCTTTCTCCTAGGAAACTACAAAGCCACTCCTTCTCCACTAAATACTTTCCCCTGTTCATTGTTTGGAAATGTTCCGTTTGAACTTTGCCATCTGTTTTCTTGAGGAGTGATCGCTGCTGGGTGGAACCTCAAAGCATTCCTTTTTCCTTCGACACAAAGTCCCGAATTAAGCTACATTCTTATCCAAATCTTCAGCTTTTAATGACAAACCGCCCCCAAGAAATGTCTCATGTTATTGACAAAGGCGGCTTTGTCCATTCCCCCTTGATCCCCCTCCTTCCTTACATCCTGAGGAGGCTTAGTTGTGTAGCTCCATCGTTTCCACTTTCAACTTGGTCTCTGTGTATAAAAGTTTCAGGCTCGTTTATCATCACATCCAAAACGGTGCTATTGGGATGATCCTACTGGTTTCTGCTTTGGCAAGTTTAATTTGCTCAGGAAAATAGGGATTTACTTTGGTTCAATCATCAATCCAAATGGAGACTGAAGCTTAGAAATCAAAAGAAGACTGAGACACAAGTGGTGGTAGGGGTAGAGACTATGAAGGAATTAGAAAAAAAATGTCCAAATCCAAGGATGCATTGGTGGAGACCAAGGCCAAAATCAACCATCTTATGATATTCCTGATGACTATGTATAGAGGTAAAATCCAAATATTAAAGACCATTAACAAGAAGGTGAAACCCAATTCAGTTGAAATGGGGTGTTAGGAGAGAATTTGGTAGGTATTTGTCAAAAGGACGAATACGTGGGTCCTATCTAGATCAAAGCAAGTCTGAATTCTCTCTCGAAGCAAAAAAATGTGCTAAATAAAGGGTGTGGCATTTGAGGCATATCACGAGAGGGCGAGACTCATTGGAAAAGACAACAGTACACCAAGAAGAGAGGAAGTCCAAAGATGAGATGAATTGAGTGACTAAAGGAAGCCACTTTGCAAGACTTTGCAAGACGTGGGAGGGGTCGTTAATGGCGGAACCACTTGGAGATTGCCAAGTCCCAAGGTCACCATAGGTCGGAAGCAAGGCAAAGATGTATAACAAGCAAGAGAAAAATAAAGGAAGAAAAGAAGAGGTAATCTCTGGAAAGCAAGTCCAACTCTGTCCATCAAACTAGCTTCTGTATTAAATCGTCAAGCCAACAGGAGAGCCACCTTTACATTTGGAGAAACAACAACACAGAGGAGTCCATGAACACGGTGATGCTGCACCCAGTGTATCGTCGGAAGACACCCCTGCTGGGAGATCTAGAAGGCCCCTTGCCTTCTCGAATGCCTGACTGCTCCACTCTTGTGCCCGACAGCTTGTTGTAAATAAAACCATGGAATAAAGCTCTCTTTTCTTTTGTTCTGCAGATCTGTATATATTAAGCCCAAAATGATGAGACAAGAGAGCAGAACCTTTGGAGATTTAAAGGAGGTGGGGGGAAGAGGGGGAAAAATAACACAGAAGCACAACATCTACCTAGTTAAATAGACCCCATGAATCAAGACAAGGGGGTTTGACGCTACAGATTTTTATTGTGGATGCTTCAGCACCTGGGGAGAGCATGAGATGAGGACTTTCAACCTAGGTTGGAGATTAAGGAATATTGAATGTCTTGTTTTTCATCCCGTAGTTACCATAGTATCTGGTTTCCTTGGTTACCAGTGACCAAAGAAGGGACGCAGGGGAAGCTGAGGGTTTGATATATCTCTTTTAAAGAGAAAGACACAACCGATAGAAGGCAGGCGCGTACCCAGAGAGAGAATGGGAAAGAGGTCAGAGAAGACCTTGCTTCTCTAGGAGTGCAAAATGTGAACATAATGCAGGAGGAGTGCAGCTGGAAATGAAGTCCCCGCCCCTCACCTCTGAGGATGGAATTTATAGATTTTATTTCACTGAAGAGAACTAAGGTAGTGAGAAGAGAAAGGATGAGAAAGAGAGAGAGAGAGAGAGAGAGAAGCACCACAGATCTAATCGGCAAGGCAGAAATGTAGAGTTACCTTTGAGAAACCCACTGGTGTGAGCAAACCTGGTGCGACCATGATTCAGAAGGTGGACGAGGAAATTACTTCTGTGGGCTTACAAAGATTGATTTAGGCTTGGCCACGGTGCAATCCACTCCTGGAGAAGACAAGGTCAAGCAGACTTGACCAGGTCCTGAGGGTGGGAATTAGCTTGCCGACTCACCAAGGGCTGTTGTTTGGGGAGAACATTCTAGAAAGCAGGAAGAAGTGAGCCAAAGGGTCATCTCCCAGCAAGGGGTTTCTTCATGGCCCCACTCTGGCACTTGTTGCAAGACAGGAAAAGAAGCTACACTGTGTGTTGGCCCTTTGGTACAAGTTCTCCTCAACTGTTCAAAAAATAAGTATTCCTGATTAAAGGAGTCCCTGTGACGTTGCATCATCCGGTGGTTCCCACTCCAAATGATTTGCCTCTAGGACTGAGTTCACTGTTGTTTGGGAATACTTTCAACAACATTAAAAGCCACCTGCTCATCCAATGGTGTTTGACGGGACATCATCAGACAGGGAGGCGGGATGATGCATGTCCTTGCAGAGCTCCTGATTGGCCAGTGCCAGGGAGAGGGAAAGATGATGCATCAGAGGCTGCTTCCTGGTTGGGGTTTTGCCCCACGCTAGGTAAAGAAAGGTAAGGCAGTGGTTGATTTTGTTTTGGAAGGTGGGACTGGATTCGAGGCACCAGCTGTGATGGCGTGTTTCATTTCAGAACCAGTCCTCTTCCAAAATGAAATGCCCATCTCTACTCTGGTGTCTTTCCAAAGGAATGGCATCTGAATAGACAATTTCATTTCTTCAAAGTTGATATTTAATAATAATAAAAAAAGAGGATGCAGGGCAGTTGGTAAGGCCATGGCAGAATGACACATGGTAGGGAATAGCCAGGAAAAAAAAAACCCTGAGAATTGCATTTCCTGTTTTAAAGCACAGAAATGTGAGTGACCCTTCCTGTTTTGTACACAGAAAACAAGAGAGACAATTCCTGTTTTCTGCTATTAAAGAGAATCAAGGGTGGAGGTTCAGAAGGGTTCTCTTGGCTGAGTCTTTTGAGGAGATGGGTAGACACAGTGCTTCTCCTTATCCATGATGAAAGGGCAACCTCTGATAATTTAATGAAAAACCTAGCCATGAAAAGAAAAATTGCTACACTTGCATAAGGAGCAATTTAATTTACTCCTCGGTTTGCTGATAGCTACTGAAAATGTCAATCAAGATGTTTTGCTACTTTGACCTCCTCCTGATTCCCCAAGGTCTTGGGTGCATATCATTAGAAGACTCCTCTCCAACCAAGACTCTCCTCTGAAGACTCCCTTTTCTTTGTTTTAAACCAGTGCTGTGCAAACATATTAGAAACAAAGATATTAGAAGGAACAACGGATAAGAAAAGACCATGATTATATTCAGCACATCCTATTAGAGATGGGCACAAAATGATTTTTGTTTTGTTTTGTTTTGTTATTCATTATTCATTTCGTTGCATAACGAAACAAATAATGAACCTGGGGCAAATTTAACACGAACCTTGCCCTCAGATACAAACTTCTCCTTCTTGCCCTGTTATTTTTTAAAAACCATCTATTATGTCAAGTTTTTATACTTGAACAAAGTTATAAAAACATAAATGAAATAGTGAAGCATACTATACTCAGAAGAGTACAGCAACTCAGAGTTTGTGTGTACACAAACACACACAGCTGTTGAGATTGTGAGGAAAAACTCTGAGGCTGCAGCAGCATCGGGCAGGTGCTGGTGATTGTGGCTGCAATTTGTATAAATGTAGCACAGAGGGATCACAATTTACTGCTCTTTGTTTTAAGTCAGTCACACTGTTTCTGTGTAAGATTAGTTGAGTTTTTCCTGGTCATAGTAATGTTATCGGGCATGTATTTTATGTATAATGTTTTTCACTGAAGGCAAGCTCTCTAAGTTGAATGTTTAAATATAACATTATTTTTCTAATACAAGCTGTCGGCAAAGTTTTTTGGTATCCTGAAAAACACTGGGTTTCTGCTGGGTCTCAGGTCTGTTTCCCAGGTTGCAATGTTTTATTAAGACTATGTTCTAGTCTATCAGGATATTTGAGGGGGAATGCTGTGCATATACACTCCTAATTAGAGATGGGCACAAATAAAAAAAATGGCATTTCATTTGTCGTTTGTCGTTTGGAGGGTCCGTTTCGGTTCGTTTCCATTTTTCGTGAATTTTTGCAAAAAAATTGTTTTTGTTTTCGTTCGTTTTGTTACCATTTGGTTACCATTTATTTCAATTTTTTGTGATTTTTTTTTTTTAGGATTTTAAGCAATTCACTGATATTGCAGTAACAGAAACGAAACGCACGACAAAATTTCCGGTGTTTCTGTTCGTTTCGTTTCATTTTAGAGACAAAATTCGGTTGTCGTTTCATTATGTAATGAAACAAAAAATGAAAACAAAAAAGGGAAAATTGTTCGTTTCGTGCCCATCTCTACTCCTAATTTTTCCAACATATTATTCTGGATAAAAAAAAACCAAGGACATTATTTCGTGCAAATTAGGACAAAAATTTGGTCCTAAAACACCCAATGCAACCTGAAGGGAAAGGGCATCATATTAACACAAAGAGGTCAATCAGAATTTCTGCAGAATTCGGAAACAGTGGCAAGTGAGGATGGCTACTGTTTTGTTGACTAGACTTCTAAAGAGTGGAAACATCTAAGCAGTGTCTCTTCTAAAACTCTTCTACCCAGTCATACTGTGCTTTCTGTATAGGTTTGCTTTGCTTCTCAAGGTTTTTCACAGAAGCGGATTTAGGACTTCTCTCACTGAGCAGCTGATTGTAAGCAATGCTTCTACTTGGCTGCAGCAAAAGGAAAGAGAAGGGAGGGAGGGAGCACACATCCATCAGGTCTGCTGAGAGACTAGCTCCCTCCGGTCAGGTTTTCGTCCTTCTACGCCAATCCATCATTTGGGAGGAGAGGGAGAGAACGGGGGATCCATGCCACTATCTTCATTGGGGAACTAGCACACCGGTTGGCTTCCCCTCGAGTCGTCTGAGAGGAGCTATCCCATCATCCACAGCACAGGGGGAGATGGGAAGCTGGAGCACTCCCCCACCAAGACAGAGAGGCCATCTCTCAAACTTGAGGGCTGGGAGAGTAAGAACAGACAAAAGAAAATATTTTTTTCACCCAGCATGTTGTTAGTCTATGGAACTACCTGCCACAGGAGGTGGTCATGGCATCTGGCCTGGGTGCCTTCAAAAGGGGATGGGACAGATTCCTGGAGGAAAAGTCCATCACAGGTTACAAACCATGATGGAGATGTGTCATCTCCAGACTTAAAATAGGGGTACTTACAGGGCCAGATGCAGGGGAGTGGTATCAGGAGACAGATATCTAGTCCCGTGCGCTCCCAGAGGCATTTGGTGGGGCCACTGTGAGATACAGGAAGCTGGACTATATGGGCCTTTGGCCTAATCCAGCATGGCTCTTCTTAGGTTCTTATGTTCTTATGTTCTCTACTTGGTCTCACTCTCTCCCAAAATTGTTTCTGTTGAAACGAGTTGTTTTCTTAAAAATCTACTACAATAGGACCCCGGTATCCACTGGGGATTGGTTCCACGTCTTCCCGTGGATAATGAAAACCGTGGATAAGAGAGAACACTCCCAAATCCCCAAAACTGCTGTTTTGTGACAGTAGCTTGCTTTACGCCTGCTGTTTTGTGAGAGTGGTTTGCTTTACAGCTGCTGTTTGTGACAGTTGCTGGCTTTGCAGCTGCCGTTTGTGACAGTACTTGCTTTGCAGCTGCTGAATTATTTTATTTTTTTCCCTTTGCCAATCGTGGATAACTGAATCAGTGGATAATGAATCAGTGAATATGGGGGGTGTCCTACTGTATTTATCAGCGGGTTCCAGAATTTGCTCATTCCCCCCTCTTCCCTTCTCATCTCTTTTTCCTTTTATGTTATGCTGTTTCAGTGGCAAGCTTGTACAATGGTCATGCTTTTATTGGCCTTGTGCAAGCCTTTCTCTAAGTCTTTTGAAAAACTGGAGAAAAAAACCCTTCTGATTAATGGATTAATTAGAGTCAAGTAAACCATGCTAGATGCCTGCATCTCTCAGCTTGAACCCCAGGTCTCCTGAGAGTGTATAGACACCAGGTTCCAAATGCTGCTGCTGAAGCAGTGTGTTGATTCGAAATCTCTTTTGAAGGCCAACATGGGTTTCCTGGACAATGTTGGCTTCTTGTGATACCGAAGCCATTGACTTGGGTTTCTTCTCGCAAACGGAAAAGCAGAGCCACCTTATTTACACCCATATGTGCTGCTTTATGCGTTGCGAATGGAACAAGCAGGTGTTTTATCAGCCTTGATCTGCTGCTTAGAGGAGACAGGTCCTAATATATCAAACAGAAAGAATAAAGATAGATGGGGGGGGGGAGCCTTTGCATTATAAAGCAGGATGCAAAGCAATCATTAGGATTCATTACGAAACAAAAGCAATTTGCGACAGGGAAAGGAAACAGGTGTTCTAACATGTAAATGTTTCGGAGCCCAAATAAGTACCCTTTTAATCCTTCCCTGCTTAAATGAAGAAGAAGGAGTAGAGCGTGTTGCTAATGCTATTGGATGCCATGGTCAGCTTTGAAGTGCTCCTATTTATCATGGCAGTCCCTGGAGCCATGAGTCACTGTGGAGGTTCTACAAGCACAGATGCCTTGACCCACGTCCACAAAGCGGGGGGGGGGCAGTGTGTTTGCATTTTTATTTGCAAAGCTAATAGATCTTAATTGTCCATTCATGTGGCAGGGGTTGCTGACTTGGATTTCTCAGGGGCCGGGGAGTCCCCTCCTGTTTATGTCCTGAACTTTACAGCGATTATCCAGGTTGCTGTTTCTATTTTGGGAGCAGCCATCTAATTTAGACGGAACAACTGGAACATATTTGTTGCCTCTGGGAAATCAGGGTCTGCCAGTTTCCTTTGCCTTTTACACTAAGCCGTGCTCCTCGAGACGTTACAATAAAGATACTGTGGTTGGTATCAAATTAGCTCATGGATGGAGCCAGAGGTTGGGAGGAGTTTGGTTTGCGGGGCTAGACTTGAGCATGCCTTGGGTCCCTTCCCGTTCAGCAGAACCTGCCACTGGACTGTGGCCCTTCAGAGCCTGGCAAAATTGGAGTTGGCTCTCAGCCTTGACATATATGGGTTCAGGCTGTTGATAGGATTGATATGCTTTAATCAGTAATCAATAAGCTTGTACATGGATAAGGGCTGCGTCTTGGCACATTTTAAAGCTGTCAAGTACACAGAGCTGACAACACAAGGAGTTGGGTAACTTTCGTAAGATCTTTAGAGGCTTAACCACAGAGGCCTCGCCGCAAGCAGCTTCCTATAGAAAGCGGAACATTTTGAGTACATGTACGAGGAAGTGTTTGCAGATATGAAAGCACCAGAGATTAACTGGGTTTGACTGGCCTTAACTGGTCTGAACAAAAAGCAGAACCATCAGATTCTGGACTCTGGGTGTGGTGGTGAAGAAGGTATATAAACAAGTGTTCATCTCCATTTGGGGGTCCTGGCTCTTGGATCACCATTGATGGTCCTCACTCAGACTCAGGTCCCTAGATATCTCTCTCTAGCCCTTTGAGTGTTTGTCTTGTCAAGTATTATGTCCCCTTTGTATTCGCTAATAAAACTTGCTTTTAGCCCTTGAACTAAAGCATGGAAATGCTATTTTTAACCCAACTACAATTTGTCACTGTGCACGGTCTTGACCCTGTGCATGAGACCTGGAAACAGTACATGCCCAATGAAGACACGACCCACCTCTGCAGGGTTGTTTCATCGATGCCTCTACAGTTGTGTGTGCTACTGCTTTCCTAAGAAACAGCCTTCCTTCTGTTTGATTGGGAATGCCCTGCAGTTGGCAGAATACATAGAGCTGTAGATATACAGGTGTGTATGTATGTGTACGTGCAGCTGATTGTTTGAGCAGGAAGGGGGGCCCTGCCATTTCAAAGAGCAGCCCCTTCCACCACGTAAACTATTTGTTTTCTGCCCAGGTCATGAAGGGCCCGTTCATCTCTGTGTGATGGGCCTCCATCCCTTTAGTCCTTGACATTTTATACAAAGAGGCAGGGAGATTTTCAATTTCAAATGGCATTGCCGGCTGCCGTGAATGCAGATACCAAGAAATTCTGGGCTCCAACTATCTCCTCTTTGCCATGCTTTGCATGATGCTGAAATAAAGGAAAATTTGGAACCCTTAAAAATGCAAGATCAGTTACATTTTTCAGCTCTGTCAGCGGTTGAGCTATGCGGTTAATTTATCCAGCCAAACTCCATCCACGAAGCAACTGTGACATGAGGAAGCTCTCGGACTTGCTGTCCATCAGCTAAGAGAGGCTGGTGAACATGACCAGAGCTTTAAAAAGCTAAATTTTGGCCTATAAAAATGCTTGCTGAGGGTTTCTGGGGGACTTTGGAACTCCCTCCCACTGGAGGCCTGGTTGGGTGTCTCTTTGATACACTTTGGCAAGCAGACAAATACCTGCCCATTACATTTTCTTCTTAAAGTAATAAAGGGATTATTGTCTCTTTTCTTTTCAAAACTCTGTTTTAAAAAGATTTTCAGCCAATTAGTGTATAGGCTCTAATTTGAAACCGTCTGGCTGCTTATAAATAATTGTATTGATTTATTGTCATTTTTAAAAGTTTGAATATTTGTGTCTGTGTTGTGAGCTATAGTGGGTCCACGGGGGGGGGGGAAGGGGGGTAGAAACAATAAAATAAAAGATGGGTCAGTGAGTGGGTGGATGGGTGGATGGGGTACAGAAAAACATTGCTGCCTAGCTCTGGATATCTGAAAGGATTCTGAACCCACTTTCCTTGGGAGTATATCTCACATTCAGACTGACGAAGCTGTTGGGATGAGCAGCGGAACGTTTCAATCTCTCAAGAAAAAGAAATCCAGTTGCCATGACTCAGCTTCCAGATAAACTCACCTGGATGACTGAGAATATTCACAAACATATCACTAAACTCCATGGGGCTTACTTACGAACAGTTATGAACTGTCAATCACTTACTCCATCTCCATTGCCAACTGAGTCGGGCATCTTTATTGAGGCCTTTTGAATAAAAAAAAATCTTTTGATTGTTGTTAAAAAAACTTTGCTAAATGATCCTGTGTTTTTTTTTAAATAAAACTCAGATCTTGAAAAGAAAACACACCCTTCATGTTATTCAGGGGTAAAAACTGGGTTGCATATAAATAAGACACACCGAGTCTTGATATTATTAACAAGCCAGTTTCAATCACAGCTTTGTCTTCAGAAGTGTCTATAATACCTGAATAAAATGAATGACTGGTGGGAAATAATCCACCCCCTCTGGTAAAGTGTGTGTTTTTCCTCAGATTCTTTGCTATTGTTCATTAGAGAGGCAGACCAAAATTATACAGAAGGCTTTCTGCATTTCCTAAAACTCAAAACACTCCTCAGAATACTTCGGGATTTCTGAAGAAGACAAAATGACGTTCTTTTCTCTCAAAAGAATCTTATTTCTGCCTTCCCCTCGTCACTGAAACGAAAGAACAATTTCTGAGGCGAATTTGTCCTTGTTGAAGTATATGGCCCTACTTTCAACTCACACATTATGCAGTCAAGACAGGTTGTAGATGTTTTCAGCTACACCCAGTACCAAGAGTTTTCAGAAAGCCCTCTTTCTTTGGACTACAGTACCCAGAATCCCCCCTCCATCCCCCGTGTGGCAACTGGCACCTGTGGTAACTGCAGAGGAATAAAAAGTTTCCCCTTACAAGTGCGCAAGCAAGCAAGACAATCTCCAATAAACCCAGAGTCAGAGAAGCCCCACATGGGAAAAGCTTCAGAGACACAGAGATTCATTAATTGATTTTGATTAACCCATTCCTCATATCCCGGAGATGGGAAGATGAGGAAGAAGGCAGAGAGTGATGAAAATAATAGCCACAAGGTGTGTTTGTTCTCAAAGCTGCAGCAGCCGGAGGTTCGTTTTTATTGCACTGTTGCGCTGAAGCACTTCCGCAGTTCAGGAGGAGTGTTTGGGGTCACTTTTCTCATAAGTTCTCCGAGGAAGGATCACATTCTTCCTGTTGACATCCGGAGATTTCACGCCAGTGTCGGTGATGTGGTCTCTTCCTCGGGTCAGAAAAAGAGGCCAGCTGTGGGGAGTCATTTGCTTTGCATCGCTCAGTCTTACAGTTGGAGACGTTTCCATTTTTTTTGGGGGGGGGAGGAGTTTGGAGAACAAAAGAAGTTGGCAAGTTGGCCATGCTCGGACGTGGTCCTGGTGTCCCCTTGCTGGATCAGGATATCCTTAACTCTCTCCTCTGAAAAGAACCTGGCCAGGTTGGACCTTGGATTCTTAAAAGGCTGCAAGGCCTTGATGTGTTTACGGAAACACCAGCCCCATCAAGCTGGGTGAAATTTCATGCTAAACAAAGGTCCATAGAGAATGACAGAGCATGGAAATGTCAGTGTAGACCAGTGATTCTCAACCTGTGGGTCCCCAGATGTTCCTGGACTGCAACTCCCAGAAGCCTCCACCACTTGCTGCGCTGGAAGGGGTTTCTGGGAATTGCAGTCCAGGAACATCTGGGGACCCACAGGTTGAGAATCACTGGTGTAGACCAAGAGTAGAGGGGAAAGGTGATTTTTTTTTCATTTTCAAAATCCAGAGAGGAAATAGTGAGTGATGGTTCTCCTCCTCCTCCTCCTTCATGTCATCTTTGCCATCACCAACATTAACAGCACCGCAGTCGCTGAACTGCAGTGTCTTACTACCGGTACTCTGAAAACGGTGTGAAAAGAAACCAAGGATGTTGAAATAAAACACAAATACAAAAACAGGCGATACCTTTATAGACAACTTTTATAGAGTTTTATAAACTTTTATAGACTTTTATAGACTTTCTTCCCCACCCCCTAGTGGAGAGCATGCTTATTTGCATTAACCTCCTGCTTCTACCCCAACTCTGGCTAACCAAGAGCAATATGCTTTGAAGAGCCAATAGAGAGATGATGGTTGTAAGCAAGAGGGAGGTGCCCATACCATGCAGCTCTTTGTTTGAACTGGCCTGTAAAGTCCAGCCCCGTGGGACCAGGCTGCCCTGTGCCTTCCTAGCGTCCATCTTGCCAAGTGAACTTTTAGGAACTCTCTCCTGGCAAATGACATCCCTTGCCGTGTTTGGACTTCTATAAATGCTTTGAAAAAGAGAGCTTGCTCTCGAAAGCTCAGCAACTTTTTTTTTTTAAAAAAAATTCTTCTAGCAGCCTATGAAGGTATCACCCATAGGCTAGTTTTTAAAATATATATATATACAATAAACAAGCTTGTGTGAATTAAGCACCACTTCATTTGGTTTTTGCACCAGTGTGAAGAACTTAAAGAGTCCAAAACTTCAATGTTGAGTTGATGTTACATCCAACCCTGTGTGTTCCAAAGGCTGAGTTGCCTGGTGTATAGTTAGGGAATAAAATACTGCTTCTGATAAAGCATCCAACCGTGTTATTTTATGTTGTTTTATTTTATCACTCTTCCCCCCCCCGCAAGGCTTTCCCCTCGTGTGGTTCATCTCTCCCCCCTCCCTGCCCTTGCCCGCTTTGGAGCGACTCAGCCCAAAAGGGTCTCTGGAAGCAGAAGAGAAGCTAATGTCACGTCAGGATCCCCCTAAAGCGCCCACCAACTCAACGATGCAGAGTTATTTTAATTTTCTTACTGTAATTTTCTTGCTTCTCCCCCAGGGTCCCATGCTTCATGGACCAGCGCAGAGATGCCCTGTTAATTATTGTGCAGCCTCTGAAAACTTGTTGACTGACTGTGTACAAAATGGAAGAATCAGAGGGAAGACAGAAGGGGTGGTGTGTGTGTTTGTGTGTGTGTGTGTGTGTGTGTGTGTGAGAGAGAGAGAGAGAGAGAGAGAGAGAGAGAGAGAAAGAGAAAGAGAAAGAGAAAGAGAAAGAGAGAAAGAGAGAGAGGGGGGGAAATAAAATAAGAGGAAGACTAAGAAATTGCAGATAAGTACATCCTAAAATATCAGGCAAAGGGATGTATTTGTTCTGTATGGAGAACAGCTCAGGATGGGGCTTTAGAGCCAGAGTTAAAAGAGGCCGTTCTATATAATGTGTCTACAGTCCTGAGTCATACATTTTAAAGAAACCCCTTGATTCAGTTGCGCAATCATAAAGCCCCTCCTAAGCGGTTTTCAACACCTACGTCCAGGGACATAATGCCTGTGCCAGATTCCACTTATTACATAATTCCCCCATGTATAAGACTATATTTTTGTCTTAAATTGTTAGCCTAAAAATTGAGGGTCGTCTTATACACAGAAGTAAGCCGAGGAAAGAAGTGTGCAGGAGCGAAACAGTAATTTTGAGCTGGGAAAGTGGGGAGGGGGTCGTCTTATACATGGGGGGGACATCTAATAGATGGAAAAATATGGTATATGCTCTTTAAATTCTCCCTCCGGGATGGTGTTATCTGACCAGCATCCGCACTCTGGGGTCTTTTTCATGGCAGATGCCAAATGTTGAACCCGGGATCTCTGCCATACAAAGCCCGTCTGCCATTACAGGGGGGGGGGTCCCTTTATCCCAAACAGGGATGGATTAGGGTAACCTGAGATACTAAACTATGCAATGTTTCAAAGCTCAAAATGCTATTTTTTTTCCAGGGGTGCGAACAATATTGGTCCTTCTATCGACAGCTCTCCGTATGGTTCAAGATTACCTCCATTCAATGAAACAATACTTTTACTGATGTTATTGTTGATGTATTTATTTGCACATTCTTCTTTTGAGGGTTTCCCTCTTGTTTGTTTTGAGGATTCAGCGGAAGTTCGTTGGCTGTCTAGGGAAGAACACAACCTCCCCACCTCCTCTCACAAATCTGTGCCCTCGGTGGACTCAAAGGACACGAGGTCATTTTTTTTGAGTTTCAGGATCAGGATCAGTGTAACTCACCTCCCATTGTGGTCATCTTGCACTTCCAACTTGAAAACAAATCCAGAAGTTCAAAGCTAGGTCCCGCCCCAACTCCATCCCTCACACACTACCCCTTCCCGTTTCTGGAAAACACACACAGCTTCCTTGAGTTTCCTATTTTATTTTATTTATTTTATTTTATTTTAAAGAAAGCTGAAGAGGGAGATGCATTTTCTCTGAGGTTTCGCTGCTGTCAGGGAATAGGTTGGTTGCCGTTGTTGTTGTTAAAAAAAAATATCAAATTGCAAAAGTGTACAGAAACGAAGTGTTTAGGAGTTGTTTTCTGCAATTACTTCCAGGAACCGCATGTTCCCTAAATGGAAGAGAAGCCCACAGAAACCAATTACAATGGTTGAAAACACTTGTTAAAGAACTTTGGTTGAGGTCAGTTGGAACATAGAGCACATAGGACTGAAAGGGATGGTTGTTCTTCGAAATGAAGCTCGTCGTGTTTGCTTTGGACAAAGTATTCTTAAATGCTATGGATCCGAGGGATGTTCCAGATGGGGGAAAAAAGGGTGCAATTCTTTGCAGGTGGAAATCAGCCTACACCCTCATCCAGAACGGAAGCTTGCCTTTCCTCCATCTCCCCTTTCTACTCTCAAGGGCTGAACAGATCTCTGTGTGTCTTGCAAGGGCTATGCTCTGTTTTACGGATTGGTCACACTGCAAGGGAAACATGAGCTTAAATAGCAAAGGGAATGGCAAAGGCACACATTCTGAGGAAATTCTCTAATAAGAAGGAAGGCTGGTTAATTTGGGTAAATTCGTGTTTCCCTTGATGTTGTCTCGTTTCCCCTTTGTGTGTGGACAAGAGGAAGAGGAAATGAAGCCAGACCCAAAAGTCTCAAGCAAAAGGCAAGGAAAAAGAAGATCAGACAAGACTAAGGAACCCCAGTGGTCTGTATTTACCTCTAACACCCCCTGTGGCAGGGATGGCGAACCTTTTAGAGACCGAGTTCCCAAACTGCGATTCAGGACCCAGTAATTTTTCACAAAGTGCCAATAAAGCAATTTAGCATGAATCCAGGTGGCTGTGAAGGGGCAATGTCGGGTGCCCACAGGAAGGGCTCTGAGTGCCACCTTTGGCACCCGTGCCATCGGTACGCCAACACTGCCCTATGGTCACATAGAAGAATTACACATTTCTCTTCTTAATGGTGCAAAGCCCACACGAGGGACATATTATCGTATTTTTCCATCTATAAGGCGCCCCCATGTATAAAATGTCTGCCACTTTTTTCAACCCAAAATTACAGTTTCACAACTGCATGGTTATGCCTCAGCTTACTTCTGAGTAGAGATGGGCACGAAACGAACAATTTTTCATTTCCGTTTTCATTTTTTTCATTTCGTTACGCAACGAAACAAAATGACAAACAAATTTTGTCTCCAAAACGAAATGAAACAAACAGAAACACTGGAAATTTTGTCGTGTGTTTCGTTTTCGTTACTGCAATACAGTGAACTGCTTTAAATGCTAAAAAAAACACAAACATTGAAATAAATGGTAATGAAACGGTAACGAAACGAACGAAAATGAAAATAATTTTTTGCAAAAATTCACAAAAAACGGAAACGAACCGAAACGGACTCTCCAAACGACAAACGACAAATGAAATATCATTTTTTTTTAATTCGTGCCCATCTCTACTTCTGAGTATAAGACCCTCAATTTGTCTAACAATTTTATTCAAAAAATAGTCTTATACATGGAAAATACTTCTTCTTCTTCTTCTTCTTCCTCTTCCTCTTCCTCTTCATCATCATCATCATCATCATCATCATCATCATCATCATCATCATCATCATCATCCAGCATTTCTCCTTTAAAAGGAGCCAAGGCAGCCAACATTCATTCATTCATTCATTCATTCATTCATTCATTCATTCATTCATTCATTCATT
>JAHTLZ010000213.1:8975853-9018106 GCA_023846285.1 Phrynocephalus versicolor | reverse complement strand
TGTGTGTGTGTGTGTGTGTGTGTGTGTGTGTGTGTGTGTGTGTGTGTCTGCCTGCCTGCTTTGGAGACAAGGCAGAGAGGCTACAACCACATCAAAAAGTTCCTTCTTCCCAACCGATTAAGAGGACTTTTCTGTACGAGGGGTGGATTTTGGACTTTTGCCTGCACTTTGAACAAGACACACGCAGGCACACACAGCTACCTGGCACACAGGGTGATAGACTGGTGAAGCTGTGTTGTATTCAAGAGCTAATAAATACAGACCCTCAGGTTGGAGCGCAACTGTTATTAAAGTACATGCACCGAGCCAGGATCTGTAAGTACCAAGCGCCTTGACGGTGGGAGGGGGTTGATCCTGCAAGGCCTTATTACTTCCACTTCCCCAGATCTCTTGGGGCCTTCTGTCAGGAACTCATTGTCCGACATCCAATCCTGTTCATAAAGGCATCAGGCAAGTAATTGATCTGACTAAGGCTCTGCGCCGAGATACTAGGTAGTGTTCATACAGTATGCACAAATACATCCCTCTGCTTTCCTGATAATTTTCATGGGAAATCATGCCTTTCCCTGCCTCTTGCTGTCATCCGCCCCCCGGTCAAGGAGCTTAATTTACCGAGGGATCAGGAGGAGGCTTGGCCACCAAACAGAACAGATGGCAGCCCAGACAAGGAAGCTAAATATTAGCAACCACTATAATAGGTAAAAGATGGCCAAGGGTTGGCTGAAGGTTCTCTCCCAGCAGCGATGGTCCTAAAAGCCCAGTCCAGTTGGGGGCTTGCATTTCAAAATCTCCCTTAAATCTATTCCAAAAATTATTTTTATCCCCTTAGGGGCAGTACGGGCTAAGGACTCTGGTTTCGAGGGTAAATCTTCCCTCAGTTTAAGTTTAGACCTGGCTCCTTTTTTTGGCATCCTTTAAAAAAGCTGTTAAAACCTGGCTGTTTAGGTGTGCCTTCGGAAACCGCTAGGGTCTGTATCACTGGGTTTTTTTTTTTTTTTTGGACCTGTCATTAGTTTTCCTCTGGCTCTTGCCAATTACTCAATTACTATTATTATCTTGTGATTTTTGTGTGTGTTTTTATGTGAACCGTCCAGAGTTCCCTCTGGGAAATTGGCGTGGTATATAAATAAATAAATAAATAAATAAATAAATAAATAAATAAATAAATAAACTTCACCATGATTGTCACCACATTGGCACTGTACATTCAGCACCACGGAGAACTCCTGAAAGCTAACTCCTGAAAGGTAACTTGTCTCTGCTAGTCAGGGCAGTCCATCTTGTGGGCTAAATCCAGTTTCAGCGACAACTAAAATACACCCACTTAAAAAAAAAGCCACAGGGATGTGATTTGCTTTTATCTTATATCAAATGTTGAAAGCCAATCCGCTTGTTTCACATTAAAATAATGTTTCGTGGGCCATTAGTTCCCAGAGCAAACTCTGCCCTTTTGGTATTTCGCAAATATAAACATCAAGCATTGCTTTGAAATAACAAAATCATAACAGTTCCACAACGGTGCTATAAAACCCCATGACCTTATATAGAATATAAGGTATCCACATAGGATATAAAAATTTCTTTTTATGCCTCCTTCTACATGTGCAGACCTCTCTCCCAGTGCAGTGGCTGCAATCCTGTTCTGTTCAGTTACTCTGTGTAAGTCCAATGATGTCATCAGCCACTGTAATTCTCCCTCCTTCTCCCCTTGCCTCCGACTTGTTTCGTGAAAATACCCTACATTTTCTGCATTGGGGTCAGGCAACAAGGAACTAGTTGAGCTCCATTATTATCTTTTGTTCTATGGTACCTGCCCCCCCAACCTATCCAACAAAAAGTTCAGGTGAAAAGATATACTTAACATGCATATATATCTGTTATCTCTATATGTCTGGATATGTCTATAGAGGATTGTGTAGGTTTCCTGATTTTGCACCTTGACACCCCATGCTTTGCACCTGGAGACACCATGTGGGAGCATCGTTCCCTCTACTGAGTAGCTCCCACCCTGTAATCAGCCCACTGTTATCACAGAAAATGGAACAAAACTGCTCCTGAAAAGCTCCAGCTCAGGAGGAGCCCTCTGAAAATGGTCAGGTACAGACGGAAAGAAAAAGTTTGTTTCAACGGGGAAAAAATGACCGTTTTGTTTTGTCTGTAATGAAATTCTGCTTCCTTCTTTCATTTCTTTTCATTTTAACAAAGCAAAGTAAAGCAAAGTGCTCTGCTTATATACCGCCCTGTACCACTTCAAGTAGTCTCTGGGCGGTTTACAGTTTTAATTAAATATGCAGGCTACATATTGCCTCCCCTCTCCAGCAAGCTGGGTACTCATTTTACCGACCTCGGAAGGATGGAAGGCTGAGTGAACCTTGAGCCTGCTACCTGGGATTGAACCCCAGGTTGTGAGCACAGTTTTGCCTGCAGTGCAGGCATTTAACCACTGTGCCACGAGGTTCTTGTACAAAACAGCATTTCGTTTTTTTCATTTTGTGCCCATCCTTAGAGGAAATTCATCCTCTTCCTCTCATACATTTCCACGCTTCTCTATGGAGGTGGAGGAACTATTCCTAGAACGGCATTGCAACACGAGGGAAGTTTGGTCAGGATGGTGGGGGAGACCCTATTAAGGAGCTTGATGGGCAGTGATTTTAAAGGACATCCAACCATCTCTGGTCCCTTCTGTGTACAAAAGAAGCAAATTATTAAGATGCTGGCAAGGATTAATCGAAACTGCTCTGAAGACAGCGAGTCTTGTTCCGCAGAGTGACGTATTTGTCTGCCCGTCTCAACAATCGGACTATCAGATTCATCTCTCTTTAGCCACATCGGAAGAAGCGAGAACTTTCAAAAGGGGGACTTAATTGACTGAGATTTAGAAGGGCTGTAACAGCTGTGAAATGACAGGAAGCAAATTAGTTAATTGGCGAAGAGCATCAAAGTGAACATTGAAATGAATGGGATAGCTACGTAAAGCTGACTCCCGACGATGCGACGTTCAGGACAGCAGAAATCCGTTCTAATTCTAGAACACTTGCACCATATTGGCTTTATTAATAGATATATCCAATAAAATTTGTGTTCCTGGAAAGTGAGTAATGACTTCATCCTTTTGTGCGACTGTGAAGCAATATCTCTGGAAAAACTCACTTGCTGCCACTTTTCTACTGGAGTGCACTGGAATGAAATCTGTTTCTCCCTCTCTGGATGGCCACCTGAAAAAGGCCCACCACCATCCTAATTAGGCCATTATTCGTGCAATGAAAGGTTCCCCAGCATGATGGCCTCAGCAACAACAGCCTTCCCGGTGCTTGTTCACATTTCCCTAATGGTGCCTCTGCCTTGATTTGTAAGGCTCTTTCGCCGCCATAAGTGATCTGCTTCCATAAATACGTCGCAAACAATGCTGCTAGGTGGAACGGGCCCGTGAAGTCAGCGCCGATGGACATTACAGGGACCGCGAGAGCTATAAAACAATTAGGGTGCTGTTTTGTGACAAAGGGAATTGCAAGAAGGAACATCTCTTTGCCCAGGAGTTTGTTGACTGAGTTCCAAAAGAGGAAAGGAAGACCGGCCAGCCTATCTGAGTCCTTTCTGGGTTTCATGAGGGCATTCGTCATGGGATCACCCATCCTAGCTTGGAACTTCAGTCCTGGACCAGATCCAAAATGAAGCAGATGGTGGTGAACTGGCCAGGAGAAGGCATGCCCCCACTGCCCTTTCTTGACTGTGCTCTCAACACAAAGAGAAATTTAGCTATGCCCTAGAGCAGTTGCAATTGCTTTAGCACATGCAGATGGGACTTTTCCAGTTTTAAAAAAGGAAGACCTGCAGAAAAGGGAAAAGAAGCCAACAACAAAGACAACAATGACGACAGCGATGACAACAATGATGACAACAAAAACAGCATCATCAAAATTACTCCTTGCCTTTAAGGAGTGTAGCTTTGGGTGCAATGATATCTACATCAGTGACTCAACTGCTATTGGAGGTTCCAGGCCAAGATCTTGGTGGTTAACAGATTTAGATCTAGACTCGTGTCTGGGATTAGCTTTAAGCAGCCATCTGAGAGAAGCCAGGAGGTGGCAAAACCAGGAGCCCAGAGTTGTGCCAAGAGATCAGAGCTATGGAGCGGAGCCAGGAGATGGAGCCAAGACAACACTGGGATGGAAGGGCATGGCAGAAGTGAAGGTCAAACCAAGAGGGCAAATCAAGGGAGAAATCAGATACAGAACTTGGCAGGAAACTGCTACTTATTTTTCACCTGTAATTCCTTCCTCTCGGCCCAAATAAAGAAGATAGAACAGTATTATATTGACTGTTGTGTAGCAAAGAATTACTTCATTTTGTGTTGCAGCCACCAGGCATTTCACAATCCAAGCAGGGAGGGTAATTCATCTTGCTGGTTTAGTCTGACACACACGCACACACACACACACACACACACAGAGAGAGAGAGAGAGAGAGAGAGAGAGAGAGTACAAGTGTAACCTTTAGTTAATTTTCCAGTTTTGCGGTAATGGACTCAGCTGGTGCTGTCAGCCAACCATTGGTCCTTATTTTGGTGTTCTCAGTAACTGAGAATGTAGCAATTTTAATAGCACAGAGAGTGAGTATTGATGAGATGCCTGGTTATTTTGAAAAAGATTGGGGGAAGCCACCCAAAGCTTCTGATTTTTGAAAAGCAATTGAACAAAGCAGCAAAATGCGATCATAATACGGCATTGCACCAATCGCTGACAAGATGCATGAAGCCCGACTGCATTGGTATGGACATGTCTTGCGTGCCAATGAGGAAACTCTGGCCAAAACTCTGGAGGTCAGTGGATACCGACCAAGGGGACGACCAAAACATCTCATCGTCCTCTGGATAAACACTATTGACGACATGAAACTGTCCCAGGTTAACCCACGACTGTGGGAAATGGGAGGACAAAACAAGAATAGTGGACCCCACCATCAAGTGGGACAAAAGCTAAGAAAAAGAATACGATCCAACAAAGTAGCTGGTTTTTCCTAGTGTGTTCAAATTTTTGCCAAGTATGCATGTCACACACTCAACGTTTTCATGGAAATTATCATCTCCCTAGTGCCAGAAAAGAGCCAGCCCTCTTGGAGTGGTGGTGGTTGTCACTATCGTCAGTCACTGTTGCTGCTGTCGCAGCTGCTGTTGTTCCAGTTTTTCAGCACCTGCAAGGATGACAAGTAAGGACCCCTGTCTCTGCTTTAAACTGTCCTTGCTGTTGACATACCAGGAAAGCGCTGGATTTGAGAAGATTCCAGGAAGCACTCTAGATGACAAGAGGACCTCCAACTTTGGGGGAAGCCTTTTCCAGAGTGGCCATCAGGCCCTACCTGGTGTCGTTTTTCTCTGTGTCAACAACTTCTCCCCCTCTACAGTATATGTTTCTTAGACATCTGGGCCTCTCTGGACAAACCAAATGGATTAATTTTCTTCTCTTCTCTTTTCTTTCTATTTATTTATTTTTTTATTTTTTATATATTTATTTTTACGAACTCAAGTTCATTTCATTTGCAGCTAGGAAGAGACACACAACATTCGGCCAATTCTTATCCTTGCAAAACAACAGAAGGAAGGCTGTTATAGGAAAACACGCAGAAAAACAAAGCAAAACAAATTGATTGATGTCACCAGCTGTGCTTGAAAAATGTGCATTCATCAGTTGCTGCTCATGACAGCGAATAGGTTGGGTAATACCTATGGACCAGACCGTGCCATCCGACAAGGCATCCGGTTTTATTCTTGGAGGTGGTTCGCTGATACAAAAAGAGGCCTGTATATATTGTGAAGAAAGAGCAAACTGATTAGGTGCATGGATTCTCTCTATCTCTCTCCCACTGTCTTTCTGTCTGCGTGTAAGCTGTTTCTCTAACCAAGGGCACAGCCCGTTTGACCACTGAGCTCTACGTTCGAACAAGCAGCAGAGAAGGAAATTAAAAACCTCAGGAGCAGCAGATGATTTGAGCAGCAGGTTGGAGCATTGGCCTCTCTGGTTTGCTCCCTGGGCAGAGCAAAGATCATCGAAGGAGGATTGTTTTGAGTGCGTGCTGGTTGAAACCAGCATCTCCAGGACCATCTGGTGAAGGACATGATCTCATGAAGGCGCGGGCCCAACATTACGTCAGCCTGCCTTCCAGCTCGTTGGGTTTTCTTGGAGTGGATTCAGTGGATTCATTTTATGCACTTCCTGAGTCTTGATGGGAGGGAAAGGCACCACATTTGGTCTTGAGGATTTGTGTATCTGTGAAGCTTCTCAAGTTATTGGCCGAGGAACTCGTGGAGTGATGGTTTGGCCCATGATTTCCTATCTCTGAGAGAGACCTACCAAGGTCACTAGGATGACACTGAAGGAAGATGGGAAAGCCAACGCAAAGGAGACATTTCACTTTTCTGCAATTGCTTTTTCCCCCTAACCCACCTTGTGTCTCTCAAGCCACAGTCATGTCTTGTCAAGGTAATGAGAGCCTCTCCCCCCTGGTTGGTTCTCTTCATTTGTGTCTGTCCTGCTTTTCTTGTGTTTGCCTTTTTAAAATTAATAACATTTATATTCCACATTTCCTACCATAAACTCAAGGGTGTATACATGGCCCTCTTCCTCTCTACTTCATTTTCCCAACGCTTCTGCAAGGTAGACCTGATACTGGCCCAAGCTCCCCTAATGAGTGTTGGACTTTGTTGGCAGCTCGATTATCATTCTCTTGCTTCTGAAAGTAGGCTATCACACGACTACCTTGGGAACACGAAAGAACCAAATGTTTGGGGTAGGTCCCAAATAATGAGCAATGTTTTTGCTACTGTATTTCCCCTTTGGAGAAATGAAAACTTTTTTTCTGGAGAGGGAAAAGGAGCTAGCAAAGGAGGAGGAGGAGTGTGTGTGTGTGTGTGTGTGTGTGTGTGTGTTATTTTAAGTTGTAGGTGGTTCTCATAATTGTTTGCTGACACAGCTCGCTATTCATAAAACATCATAAAGAATAAATGAGTTGATAATGTAAAGCAGTAATTAGGATTTGGTGCATGCTTATGCTATTTACATATTTTAATGCTTTGATATTAACATGTCAACTTTAATAGGATGTAAATGAATTCTTCCGGGTGTGATTTATCTTGTTAAGCATTAGATGCTCCTCGTTTGCCACAACTGTAAATTTCACTCATCTGCTCTGTCATTTTGGGCATCATCTTTCCCGCAGAATCTTAAGAGAACATTTTCCCTAATGAAATGCTTTGGTTTGGATGGATTGCCACACCAGAGAACGATCATCGCTTACAAGATGCATCACAGAGACAAGCTTCTCAGCACCCTCCTACCCCCAGATTCAAGCCCTGCTCTTTCTTTTCACAGCAGGGGTGTGAAGGCTGTGGTCCTACATACTTCCCTAACCTCTACCTCTGATCAGCCCTGGATAGAATAGCCAGCATCGGGAGATGATGAGTGTTGTGATCTGTCAACATTGGGACATGGTTTTGGCTGGCGAATTTGCCTCTCAAAAAAGACCAGAACTAGGGGACATCCACTCAAATTGAGGGCTGGGAGAGTAAAAACAGACAAAAGAAAATATTTTTTCACCCAGCACGTTGTTAGTCTGTGGAACTCCCTGCCACAGCAGGTGGTGAGGGCATCTGGCCTGGATGCCTTCCAAAGGGGATTGGACAGATTCCTGGAGGAGAAGTCCATCACAGGTTACAAACCATGATGGAAAATGTGTCATCTCCAGGATTAAAACCAGGGTACTTCAAGGTTCAGATGCAGGGGAGTGGTATCAGGAGACAGAGATCTAGTCTCGTGCACTCCCAGACGCATCTGGTGGGTCCACTGTGAGACACAGGAAGTTGGACTAGATGGGGCTTTGGCCTGATCCAGCAGGGCTCTTCTTATGTTCTTATGTTCCTCTGTTGAGTGTGAACTTTAGAGGAGCTTTCCGTGGTACTGAACCTATTTTAGGAAGAGGGTCCCATCCCTTGGAGACCAGGCATCAAGTCCAAAGCAAGAAACCAGGCCAAGTTCACTACCGAGGCAGTGGCTTCCATGGTCTGTTGATGGGAGAACACACTCTTGGTTTATGGGCTTACGGGCGTTGCACCAGTCCCTGTCACTCTAGCGCTATGCTGAAAAATGAATACCCAGAAGAAAAAGGTATGGGATAACTGGACTTGATGGACTACTCAATGGACAACTCATCCTCTCTGTGGTGGAAAAGAACTGGTTGGAGCAGGATCTGGTTGTCAGCACTCATGCTCCATGCCAGTTTGGCCGGCCGAGCAAAATCCTGCCTTAATCGGAAGGCAAATGTTTGATCTGCCTTCAGCCTGAAATTATTATTCAGATGAATCCTCTGTTGGAAACAACCTTTTAACTCTGTAGAGGCACAATCGCTGATTATAAACATGTTTCTGGGAAATTAAGCCACGGGAGACCAAATTCGAGGTGGACAGTAAAGGAAGCCACAGGGTTGAGTATGCGAGAGCTGGGCAGAGCTGTTGAGGAGAGGACATTTTGGAGATGCCTCATTCATGGAGCCTCCGTAAGTCGAGGGGGAACTTGTCAGCACAGAACAACAGCGGAAACGGATCCAGAGGTGAGAACCAGGCCAGAGGAAATAATGTTTGTTCACACACAAGTCTGTGAAGAAAATGATGGTTGGTATTTACACTGAAATATATCCAACGTATGGCTGGAAAACTCATAACTTGGCCTCATTCAGTGGAAGATAATTTGTGTGACTTCATGTGTGGACTCCACCCTGGATTTACAAGTGCTATTCAAGGAGAGGTACCTATTGCTGGTACAGTGGCACCCCGATTTACGAACAGCTCAACTTAAGAGCAATTCGACTTAAGAGCGGAAAACGGTTGGTGTTTTAACTGCTGCCTTACAAATTTTAGATATGGTCTTCTTGACTTACAAAATGTTTTTCATTTTTTTTAAAAAAAATTCAACTTATTTTTTAAAATTTTTAGATAGGTACCCTGACTTAAGAGTACTTGGACTTAAAAGCAAGCATTCGGAACGGATTACATTCGTAAGTTGAGGTACCACTACATATAATTCTTTGCCTTTGAGTGATTCTGTAAAGTTTGGACCCAAATGCGGAGGAGGGGATACAACACAAAATCATCCCAATAATGACCTGCCTTTAAAATCTTCAGGAGTCCCTGACAAAGGCCTTAAAAAGGTGACTAAGCTAAAATATAATGGGCATTTTTTTTTAAAAAAAATATATCTTTTACTCTGTAGCTTCTCAGGATGCATCTTTTTTCCTGCTTGGATGTTCTCCCTTCTTGTTTTCCCATTCTCTAGTAGCAGCTACCACCACACAAAATTGACCAGGGATGAGCAGATGAAAATTTGGTCACACATTTGTTAGGAAGGCATCTGGCTCAAACCTCTCTGCCTGTATCACTGTGCCTATCGCATCTCCTTAGAAAGCTCAGCTTGACATAGATGGGTTTTTTTGGCTCTCTCAGAAGGTTCTGGGCTCTGTCCCCGAATCGTATGAGCAAATTTATGCACGTGTGCATTTTTAAGGGGCCTTTTAAAATGCCCTGGAAAAGTACATGATTGTGCCGACTAGGCTCTGTGCCGCCGCCTGTACATCTGGCGGATTCTATGGCATTTAAGGCTCATTAAATTTTGAATATTGTGTCATCTGCCCTTGGCTTAAAATAGTCCTGTATCTTATCTTTAAAAGGTCCTTGTTAACAGACACGATTCTCTTCCTATTCATTTCTTCCCTGTCTCAGGAAGATCTCTCTCTAATCCTGCCTGTCTCTTTCTTTTATTAATTAATCGGCATAGTCTGGGCTGGATCTTAAAGGCTTGGAGTGGATATCCATATTGTCTTTGTTCTTTCGTTCCCCAGGCTGCCATGAAGCGCCATAGACTTTACAAAAGACCTATTCCTCATTTTCTGATAGGGGTTCGTTTCTGGACTTTTTCTCATGATGGCCTGTTGCGCTTCCAATTTCAGCGCTATGTCACAAAAGTAGACCCCAGTGCTTGGAAGTAACTAGTGACAAGTGACAAGTTACTTGTAACAGATTCATTTTTTTACCCAATTAATAAGGCACCGGTCAAGTTCATTGTGAATGTAACTGAACAAGAGACGAATCCAGGCCGTCTATGGCATTTCTAGGGGGCGTTGCTGTGTTAGCCTGTCACCGCAACAGCAACCAAGAATCTTGTGATACCCCGAAAGCTGGCATAGTTTCTTCCACATAAGCTGTTGCACGCAGATTATCTCCTGCTGCATCCAGGTTGCTGCTTTTTGGAGGTCTTGCAAGATTTGTAACATCCACCTCAGTCATGTCAAATTTCCAGTGTTTGCTTCTCACGACTGGGGTGAGTTCTGTGTGCTCCAGGCCAGCAGGTTGTAGCATATGGCTTTAATAAAAATAAAAACTAAAAAGGGAATGTTAGCAAATAATATGAATTAGAAGACTTACTTTTCCAAAAGGTAACAAAAAAAGTTTAGGGGGAGGAGGAGGGGGAAAAAAGAAAGAAAGAAAGAAAGAAAGAAAGAAAGAACATTAGCTGCTAAGGATCTGCAAATAATTAAGTTTTAAAGGGAGCACACTAAGCTTCAATTCAGCCAGAGCAATGGCACTTTTGCTGGGGGTGGGCAGAGGCATAGCTAGGGCATAGCTAGTTTTCGCGCCCTCCATTGAAAAATATAATCTGGATGGTAGGTGGGAGGGCCGCCGCGGGGGGGGGGGTGTCAGCAGGCAATTTGGCACCCCCTAAATGCTGAGCCCGGGGCGCCCCACCCCCTTGCCCTCCCCAAGCTACGCCCCTGGGGGAGGCAGAAGGGAGGAGTGGAGAGTCCTGGACAAGGACAGGGCTGCCCGGTTGCAGCTCAAACACTAAACAAGAGCATCTCATGTTACGATATCCTCTCCCTTCCCCTCCCTTGTTCCAGCTGCAGTTGTATCCCTGCTGGGACTTATCCAGCTTGTGCGTGGACTGAGCCTAGTGGAGGAGCCATATTTCCAGGCTTATTTCTGTGCCCGGTTCTTGCTGATGGGGCTGCTTGGCTCAGAAGTGCCCAGAGGTGGCAATGTCAGTGTGTCTCTACTTCCGCATTGTGCAAAGATCTGCATCCCCTGGCGCCAGCTGGCAACAGGAGCAGCAAGCAGCATTTGGGTCCTAACTGCACCTGGGTTGATCAAGAGCCTGGCTCGTTTGTTCGGCCTTTCTGCTGCTGGGTCCCTCTGTGAAGCGCCTCCGGGTGAAAAGGAGGCATTGTCGCATCTTTTTTTTTCCTGATCAGGCAATTTCTGCTTTCGGGGGCCAAACAGCATGAAGATGCAAAGGGATGAATTCCAAAGGATGATCCAGACTACCCTAAAAACAAGGCAGGATCAAAATAAACATTAGAGAGGAATCCAACAGTTCCCACACCCCTGATTCAGATTTACATATGAAGCGTGTGTTTGCCTTCCAACAATCAGTCACAAAACAAAGCCCTCTAAGTGCACGATACAGAAGAAAATTACGTGCTGAGAAGACAGGCGTCAAAACTAAACGATACTAAAGTAAGCTAAACTAAACTAGTAGTCAGGTTTGAATCTGAAAGTCATTTGAGCTTATGCCAACTGAAGAATGCTGCAGTAGTACGTTTGAAGTAGCACAAGGAATTTTCACGATTTAACTCTGGTATCAAGTTCACATTGTTTGCATATGATCCCACGAGGCAGTTCACGGCTAACATGAATACCATGTATGCATAAGGTCCTGGTTTT
The DNA here is from genome assembly GCA_023846285.1 of Phrynocephalus versicolor. NCBI lineage: Eukaryota > Metazoa > Chordata > Lepidosauria > Squamata > Agamidae > Phrynocephalus > Phrynocephalus versicolor. Next base: position 9,006,345 of record JAHTLZ010000213.1, on the reverse strand, counting down.
TTTTTTTATCTCCATCACCTTGAAGTAAGGCTAGGAAAGAATGTCTGTGAAGATTCTCAGGCATCCAGGTGAGGTTATCTGGAAGTTGAGTCATGGCAAGTGGACTTCTTTTCTTGAGAGACTGAAACGTTTTGCTGCTCATGCAAGCAGCTTCATCAGTCTGGGAGCAGTTAGTGGCAAGGCCTCCATTTTAGAGTTCACCTTGATTTCCCATCACCTCGGTCTGAATAGGCTCACAAGTTGCACAATGGCCTGAATAGGCTCATTAAGTGGACAATGGCTCGGGGTGCTTCAAAGTTGCACCTATGCAACCCTTCCCGACACCCATTAAGTATGGGTCGTTAGCTATGGCCTTGCTGGTGGAGGTGTGAAGTGCTTCTGATTTGCTTGGGGACCGATGAAAGGGCAGCTGGATATGTAGCAGACAGATTGTGTCTGAGTCACCCACCTCAGTTGAGAGACGGGTTTTCAATACATACCTGAATGGCTTCCCTGACCTCTCTCTTAAACTTCCAGCTTGGAAAAAAATGCTCATGTCTCAGACCCTGGAGAGCCACTGGAACTCAGTGCCACAGCCTTGGGTTAGACGGACCAGTGTTCTTACTGGCTAGCTTCTTTGCATCCTACGTTCAACCTCTGGCATTTGCATATCAAGGATCACATGCTGAAGAGGGCAGAAAACAACTGGGGAAGTGAAAAGTAGCAAACCACAAAGAATGCTAAAAATACTATTAAAACATACTTTTTAAAAAATCTGATCTTAAAAACAGGGTAAAAACTCTTAGAATCCAGGGGATCTAGTTTCCCCCAAATAACTTTTCCAGCTGTTTCCAGCTGTTCCTCTCTGCAAAACTTTAACTTAAGTGGTGAAAAGATGCTCACACCTCCTGGATCACTGCTGATCTTTCCTTAGCAGGGCAGTGCCAAACTTTTCCTCAACACGAACACAGCTCAAGCGTGGGTTTGCAGCAAGGCCCCGAACGAAAGCAAAAGGCTCACCTCCAGTTCTTAAAACTCCCGCTGCTGCCCGAACAAAACATCATGCCGAAAACACATGAATTATGGATAAAATGTTGCCCCTTCACTGCAGAGTTCTTCAGCTGCCTGCCTCAGCATGTCAAAGCTTGGGGTTTCATTCCCCCTCCTCTATGAAAGGTAGGGGTTATTCTAAAAAGGCAGGCGCAAACATTTACCAAGAGATAGAAATGGGTTTTTTTTGGGGGGGGGAGCAGATAAAATGCCCGCTTTGTGGGATGAAACGGTCGTTTTCTCTCAGCCTTGCCCCTCCTTCCTGGCCTGTCAGCTCCTCTGCAGCGAGAGGTAATAAAGAGAAATCTAAAATGGGCATTCTCTCTCCCCTGTCCTGCAAGTCTGAGATGGCTTCTAGCAGTCAGCAATAGAGATGGGCACGACTCAGCGAAATTTTTGTTTTTGTTTTTGTTTTTCGTTTTCGTTACGCAACGAAAACGAAAACGAAAATTTTCCAGAAAACAAAACGAAAACGAAAACGAAAACGAAACCGAAACGAAATTTTTTTGCTGTGTTTTTCGTTTTCGTTATGACAGACACATCACAATGAAAAGAATGCTAACGAAAATGAAAACGTTTCGTAATGAAAACGAAAACGAAAGATGCACAAAACCCCCCTGAAAAACAAAAACGAACCAAAACGGACCCCTAAACGAAAAACGAAAAACAAAAAATTATTGTTTTGAGTCGTGCCCATCTCTAGTCAGCAATTGGATGCACGTTTGTGCCAACGGAAGCCCATTCAAGGGCGTTAGACCTAAAACCAGAACATGCCATTCAACACCCAGTGGGTCTCGCCAGCTCCGTGGCTCCCAACGTGGGCATTGTGACCCCAGTGGGGTTATTCCTTCTGAGAAGGGATGGCTGTACCTGCCAGAGAAGGAGGAAGTTTGACCAGGGCTGTATGGGTTGGGAGAACGTAGCTTCGACCTGAGCGCCCATCCCCTTCCCAGCTGGTGCTAGCAGGGGTGCACCTACAAAAGCAAGCCAAGTGCATGGGAATTTATGTCCTGTATTTATTGGGGTTATTGGATTTTTTTAACACTGCCCGTCTGGCAATGAGGCCACTCTGAGAAGAAAGAGTAGACTCCCATCGCATCCGGGAATACCAGGTTTAGGGAAGGGGAACGTCTACGCACAGCTTTTGAGAACAAAATGAAAAAGCGCTGCCACCTTCGCAGGACCAAGGCAGCTACCCCTCCCCCCACTCTCTGTGTGTTTATTGGGGGGTCGGTAGGCGGAATTAATTGGCCGCTTTTTCCATTACTTCAGCAAATGGACTTCAGTTAGATGTCTTAATTATGTTGCCGGCAGATCGGGAGATTTTCTCCTGTGATTCCCTCCAGAGTTACTGATATTTGCTCTTTGATACCCGCACAGGCAGCAGAGGAATGAGTGACACCGGGAGATATTTGTAGAACTTCGATCCATTGTTTGCTTTACTTTTGCTCCCTCCTCTCCCCTCTGAAAGACTGGGGATCTCAAGACCCATTCATCTGTCCTGGTTCAAGATGGTTTCTCTACTATGGCTTCTTCGGAGCAGAGATGGGCACGAAACGAGCAATTTTTCGTTTTCATTTTTGTTTTTTGTTTCGTTACGTAATGAAACGAAAAACGACTTTTGTCTCCAAAATGAAACAAAATGAACCGAAACACCCGAAATTTTGTTGTGCGTTTCGTTTTCGTTGCGGCAAATACATTGAACTGTAATGAATGCTAACGAAACAGCAATTTTTTGTTTTCTTTTTCATTTTTTCATTTTGTTATGTAACGAAACAAAAACGATTTTTTTTGCAAACATTCATGAAAAATGAAAATGAACCGAAACGGACCCCCTAAACGACAAATGACAAACGAAACACCATTTTTTTGAGTCGTGCCCATCTCTACTTCGCAGACATGAATGTGTTTTTCAGATTCACCCTTATTTCCAGATATCTGTGCCTAGGTGACATGTGCATCTATGTGCCCACACGGTCACCTTGATTCCGACTTATGGAAACCCCTTTCAGGGTCTTGCAGGTAGAGAAGACAGAAGTGGTTTCCCTTTCCTTTCTTCTGGGGGCACCGTGGGACCACGCTGCAGTTCGCCCAAGATCACCCAGGCTAGGTGTTGTATATTGATCTGTACTTGCTTATGTTGAAGTAACTGCCTTCCTGTTCCAAAGGGAACAGGCCTATTGGTTTATTCAAGTTGCTGTATTTGGATCCTCAATCCTATGGTCTCTGCCAAAAGGCAGCTGTGTGATTGGTTGTAATTGTTCCCTCCAAAATATATCTTTTCCTAGCCAGTCCTCGCTCCTATAAATGTAGCTCCCTCTCCCCAGTCCCCAGTCTGGTTCTCTCCCTGAATAAAGAGCTGTTACACTAGAAGCTGCTATGTCTAAGAGCTGAAATCACCGCTGAAATCACTAAACCCCACGTCACAACACTAGCTCTTCGGAAATGCCAGGTTGGGAATTAAACTTCCAACCTGCTGCTGAGCAGCCAGAGACCTTACCCACTGAACTATCCAGCAGTTCAAGAAAGGGCTGGCAGCAGGAAGTTCTCTTGGTGCCATATTTCATCTTAACATAAGAATATAAGAATATAAGAAGAGCCCTGCTGGATCAGGCCAAAGGCCCATCTCCCTCTCCCAGCCCTCAATTTGAGTGGATGTCCCCTAGTTCTGGTATTTTGTGAGAGGGAGAAGAGTGTCCCTCTATCCACTTTACTCATGCCCTGCATAATTTTGTATGTCTCAATCATATCCCCCCCTCAGGCGCCTCTTTTCCAGACTAATCTTATTTTGGATGAGGGTTTTTTTGGACCCCCCAACCCACTTTAGAAGATCATAGCACCACAGAATAATTTATCAGGAGGGGGCTATAAGGCTACTGAGTCAACCCCCTGCTCAAAGCAGTTCAGATGGACGGTGTTCCACTATGCTCTTGAATGTCTCTAGCCTTGGAGCACTCACCACTGTTTCTGTTGTCATACTTATCTAACAGTTAAGAAGTTTTCCCTGATATTCAGTCTAAATCTGGCTGAATGCAGATTCAGCTCATGGCTGTTGAAACGGTGAACGTTTCATTTTGTGAACATGCCATGGTCAAAATCCAGTTGCAATGATTTCTCCTTAGGCAAGGACCCAAGGTGGTTGACAGTAATCAGGGACAATATACAGTCCAGTACATTTAAGACCTCTTCAAGTTTGAGAACAGAGAACTGAGTGGCATCTTACAGCAATAAAAGGCAATGTTCAAGCTAAAAGAGAATGCAAGCAGTTAAAGAAAAGAGTAATGAGGGATGGAGCTAACATTGAAAACACCAGTGTATTTATGAGGTCAGTCCTTGCAATCATGTACTGTGCGGGGGTACATGATTACAATGCAGTCACAAGCTTATGACAGTTTGCCCAGGGAAAACTCCCATTGAACTCAATGGGACCCACTTCTGAATAAAAATGCCTTGCACTGCACCCAAAGAAATCTAAACACAAGGAGAGTTCATTGCTCAGTGGTAAGTGAAAATTTGTATAACTCCCATTGATTCAATTTGCCTACACTAGTTGCAATCTGCCATTGGCTTTTTCCCTGCAATGTTTAAGGTTGGCAGGATTGTGCCTTTTTGCAGTAAACTTCCCTGCCTGAGCTTTAATTAAATTTGATTGTTTCCAACAGGAGCAGACAAATTCTTAATTATATCTAAGTAAGCTGCTCCGTTAACGGATGAATTTAATAATGCGACAATTAAATAAGGCAATTTGAAGCCAAACGGTTTAATTGGTGTTTTTTCTCAGAATAATTTCCTCTTTTGTTTTCTTGGAAATACCAAACTCGTAATAGGGAAATGGTTAGGTTTCTGGGCAGAAATATTTGTTATGCACAATGCTTTATCGGTTTGATGGACAAAACTACAACGCTATTAGGCAGAAAGTACAGTGGTACCCCGACTTAAGAGCAGCTCGACTTAAGAATGGAAAACTATTGGCATTTTAACTGCCGCCTTACAAGCTTTAGATATGGTCAGCTCGACTTACAGATAATATTTTTTTTTCTTTTTCAACTTATTTTTTAAATTTTTTAGGTAGGTACCCCAATTTAAGAGTAGTTTGACTTAAGAGCATGCATTTGAAACAGATTAAATTCGTAAATCGAGGCACCACTGTATTTCTGTTCTGGTTGAATCTTTCTCACATTCAATGATGTGTATGTTTTATTAAAACTCGTATCTCTCAGATCTCAAGGCCTGGCTCCTTGTTTTCTTGTGGGCCTCCCTTGAGGTTAGATGAGTCTCCTCTTAGACAGAGATATTCGGTCATATACTGAGGCCCCAGGCGGTTTATTCATAAACATTAGAGCCTTCCACGTGCCATAGCAAACTCTTATTGTTTGAATTTCTTTTCTTATTTTATGCAAGCTCCGTTGGTTAATTCCTCAGCTCAGATCCTTCCCTTTCCCCTTCCTAAAACCACACCAGTAAAGAGAGAGTTAAAGAAGCCATGAAAGAATAAACAAAAGTCAGAACGGCACTAAAATGTCTGCTAGATAAGACAAATGGTCCTCTTTGATTTACTGGAGATACATGAACAGATGTAGAGACCCTAATGGCCTTCTGTGGAGCATAAAAGCAAAATGTCTCTTAGTTTGGCAGTATTTAAACGAACTGAGGTATTGTTAGAAACATGGGTGGTGGTGGTGGTGGGGAGGAGAGCCTTCTATTAAACCCTTGTCAGAATACAGCCCATAAAACATATTAGTGCATCTTGCATTGTTTCCGCAAAATTGCCCTGTTCACAATCTCACATGCCCTTCAACATTTTGCCCTTGTACGTCTGCACCACATGTATCTGACTTGTGATAGCTGAATTGTCATAACTACTTATTTAAACATAAGAACATAAGAAGAGCCATGCTGGATCAGGCCACAGGCCCATCTAGCCCAGCTCCCTGTATCTCACAGTCACCCCACCAAATGTGTCTGGAAGAGCATGGGATTAGATCTCTCCCTGCATCTGGCCCTTGAAGTCCCCTGGTTTTAAGCCTGGAGATGACACCTCTCCCTCATGGTTTGTAACCTGGAATGGACTTCTCCTCCAGGAATCTGTCCTATCCCCTTTTGAAGGCATCCAGGCCAGATGCCATCACCACCTCCTGGGGCAGGGAGTTCCACAGACCAACAACACGCTGACTAAAACATATATTTTCTCTTGTCCGTTCTCTCTGTTCCTGAGGAGCCTTGGGAACTATAGTCCAGGAGAGGAACTTGTAGGTTCTCATTAGTTCCTCTCAATGATCTCTAGTTTGCAGTCCTCCCTAGAAGAAGGAAATACTGCCTGAACAGATGAAAGTTCACCACTAAGTGGTGCCCAGGTCCCAAGTCAGGGAGCAGGAGAAAATTACTTGAGAAAAGAAGATGTAGGGAGATATATGGTTGCGATTTTCATATACTTGGATACTTCTCATACAGAGGAGGGCCAGGATCTGTTTTCAATCACCCCAGACTGCAGGGGATGTAATAATGACTTTCAAGCTACAAGAAGCCAGATTTAGGCTGAATATCGGGGCAGGGGAGGGACTTTGTACTTGTTTGAGCAGTACAACAATGCAACAAATGACCCTGGGAAGTGGTGAGCGCTTTGACTCTGGAGCAATTCAAGAGAAAATAGGACAATTGTCGTTCACATCAGCTTTCACCGGGTTCCTGCATTCAGCAAGAAGCTGGACTCGATGGCCGTATTGGTCCCATCCAATTCCATGATTCTATGATTCTCCTAGTTTATTTATTTATTTATTTATTTATTTATTTTTATTTTTACAACACATATGCCGCCCGCTACCCAAAGGTCTCTGGGCGGCTCACAATCAAAAAAATGTAAATAGTTGAAAACACAGAATATCAATAAATAATTAAAAACCAAAATAAAAATCTTACACTAATATTTATTTATTTATTTATTTATTTATTTATTTATTTATTTATTTATTTATTTATCTATTTATCTATTTATTTGATTTTTTTTTATACCGCCCATCTGGCCGCGAGGTCACTCTGGGTAGTTAACAACAATTAATGAGTACAACACAGGGCAAACAAACTCCGACAATTCCTACAATACAATAAACACAAAGTACAGTGATAGAATAAAAATCAAATCGAATTACTTCTTAGTAACAGACTGCGTGCCAAATAGCTCGTGTTCACTTGCAAAATCATTGTCGCTATTCTGTTGGAGTTCCAACTTTGGGAGGGAGGGAGGGAGGAAGAGAGAGAGACAGACAGAGAGGGAGACAGACAGAGAGAGAGAGACTCGAGCACTCCCAGACTGTAGCTAGAGTTGACTCTATTGGTGTGCTGTGGTTGAGACCATCTATTGGATTTTGGCTTCTCAGAACAGAGGAATCGCTCTTAGGCAGCTACCCTGGATCTGGGCATGTAAATAGGACTCTTGTTAAAGAGGAATCATGACGTGAAGCTCCTGCCGACATTTTGAACTGCAAGGGGAAGGGGGGAAAAACAGCACATCGATTAGAAACCGTCCATGGCTTTCCAACAGTGAGCTTCATATAAAAAGCTCCCCGTGGAGTCCTGTCCACAATATTTGTTATTGTGATGCAGAATGAGAAAGAGCAACCACAGCGAGACCGCAGAGAGCAGGACGGAGTCAGAAAATCTCTCGGTTGCATTTGTATTATGCCCCTTTTAGCCCATCAACAGACGTGCGAGAGACAACTGCCACAGAATTCTCTGAGCAAACAAATACATGCCTGGGTTTCCAATGACAAAGAAATATATCTGTTTTAGGAGACAAAGAACGAGGGGCTGAGTCCATTGTGGTATATATAGATATCTAAAGCCTTCCATTTTGGCGCTCACCAAGGTGTAGCTACCAACACCGCCGTTCCTACGGTTGTTTATACCATTTGCAATGGTGTGACTGTGAGGCCTCCAGCTAAGTTTTCTTTTTTGTGGTCTATATTCCCTCTTATTTTCCCTCTATGCTGGAAACTGATCTTACCAGCAACTAGCCAGTCTTTCTTGATCTAACTGCTAAATAAATGACTGAGGCCAAATTCATGGGCTGAGTATTAGACATCTGGGCTCACCAAGGTATGAGGCAAATGTTCAAGATCTGGGTGAGATGATGAGGGGAAGGAGTGATCCTGATTTCATAATCCCTGCCTATGGTATCTGCAGGGAGGTCTTCCTTTTCTTCCTTCAAAATAAGCTGAAACCAAGAAGAAACCTATTTTGGGGGCAGGATTTGGCACCTCTGACTAAAATCTAGCATGAATTTATTACACACAGTGTCACTGCCCACTAGTCAGCACTGCCTGGGTTGTTAAAGAGTGGTCTGATCTGTGCAATGAGTTGTTATTGTTCAGTCATTCAGTCGTGTCCGACTCTTCGTGACCTCATGGACCAGAGCTCCCCAGGCCTTCCTATCCTCCACTGCCTCCCGGAGTTTTGTCAAATTCATATTGGTTGCGTCGATGACACCGTCTAACCATCTCATTCTCTGCCGTCCTCTTTTCCTTTTGCCTTCCGTCTTTCCCAACATCAGGGACTTTCCCAAGGACTCCTCTCTCTCCTCATGAGGTGGCCAAAGTACTGGAGCCTCAGCTTCAAAACCTGTCCTTTCAGTGAACATTCAGGGTTGATTTCTTTGGGAATAAAACTTCGGAAGATTAAAATAAGCTGGGTTGGACCCTCCAGTTTGGGCTATGTTTAAGTCCCCCTATCCCCAATAAGTAAAATGATAAACCTAGTTGCAAATGAGGTGTCAGGTCAGTTTGGGACAGTGCCAAGAAGAGCCTCTGCTACCGAGAGAATTATGTCTCCACGTAACTGGAGATTCTGTGAAAATTTATGTTTATGCTTGTATGGAAACAAATCCAGACACCCTCTTTTTCTGAGCCCCCTTCTCCAGCGAAAAGTTGGACACACCAAGAAGCTGAATCAGAGTAAGGCAGGTCCCGACACATGGCATGCAGAACAATACAGAAACATGCCCAGGGACATTTATGCAGACAACAAAGGTGCTCTTTTTTGCAGGTAAGGTTGAGCAGTCCACCATGCAACCACAACAGACGTACATTACCCAGCATGGCGTTTGTAATGAATAATGACTCGGTTATTAGTGCTTAACAAATTAAGGGTGTTTCCATTTATTACCGCTCCACTAAGGATGAGCATTTATTTATTTATTTATTTATTTTTCCCCCCCCACCTCTCCCGAAGCAAATTCACTGGAAACAGTCAGCTTAGAATTTATGCTTGCGATGATTGCTACATGGTCCATTAAGGCCACCTCTAAGTGAGCTTAATTTGTAGCGGATAAATGTAGATGTCTCCGTGTTTCTCAACATTGTTTATGGTGCGTCTTGCGCAGCTGTGCCCAGCTGATTAAATCCCCACAAAATTTAAATAGGAAACCCATTACGTTGACAGTATTATAGCTGTTCATCATGCCGGCATTTCCAGTTTTAACTCTTTCGACACCTCACCAGGGGTGATGGTGGTAGTAGGTACCTATCTATATGTGGATTTTCTGGAGGCTTGTTAAAGATTCAAAGGTGTGCCGTGCACCCTCCTTGCTTTTTTGCCTGGTCCTTTTGAATTCTGACATGCCTCTTGTATGGCATTTGTCTTTTGCTATCTTCTGGCTTCAAAGTGTTGAAACAATGGAAGCAACCATTTGGTAGCACTGCACAGGGGGGCTCTACATGCCAGAGATGAATGCAATGCATAAAACAGGAGAAGGGGAAGGAGGGGGCTGATGAGATCCTTTAGGAAAATATGAAAGAGACCTCTTCAGTCATCTGTCTCTTCAACGATGATCTATCAAACCAAGGTTTTATTTTATTTTATTTTATTTTTTATTTTTATTTTTTGCTTCTGGTTAGATGTCCAAGCTATTGTATGGCCCTCTTTCCTCTCTCTTTGGCAGGGTTATGTTGGAGGAAGAGAACTAACAATAGTCTTCTTCCTAGGGAAGGATGTGGTAGATTTCTGGCAGTCTCAAAAGGTTTTCACTGATAACAGCAATGCATTGTGCAAAAGTGTCCAACTTTATGTAAAATTTCTCAGTCCTGCATCTGGCCTGGATGCCTTCCAAAGGGGGTGGGACAGATTCCTGGAGGAAAAGTCCATCACAGGTGACAAGCCATGATGAAGATATGTGATCTCCAGGCTTAAAACCAGGGTGCTTCAAGGGCCAGATGCAGGGGAGTGGTATCAGGAGACAGATATCTAATCTCATGCGCTCCCAAACGCATCTGGTGGGGCCACTGTGAGATACAGGAAGCTGGACTAGATGGGCCTTTGGCCTGATTCAGCATGGCTCTTCTTATGTTCTTATGGCTTCTCAGTCAAGAAAAAAAGGCCATTACATATCTGCCTTTGTTCTGTTCTGGGGTTTTCCTAGAACCATCTGGTTCCTCCCGTGGTAACGAAGATGCTGGACTCAATGGATCTTTTGGTGCAATCCAACTGAGTTCCTTTGTTTAAAACCTACCAGGACACAGTTCTCCATCTGTAAGCGAAGACTGGCAATGACCTTGAAGGAGATTAATGTGGTTGAAGTTTGCATGCATAAACAAGTGGAACATAAGTGATGAGGAGGGGCACCATTGGGATCTGTTGCCAGCATGGTTTTTATTTATCAGATTGATATTCTGCTTGGCTTCCAAGCCACAGAGGGCAGGCCTCCAGCAGATGATGACTGCGAGGCCTCCCGGGGAACTTCATGGTGGAACAGGGAATCGACCTCGGGTCTCTGTGGCCCAAAGCCAATGCTGGACCCGCCATGCCGAATGAAGCATCACCCATGATGACTCGTTCGGGTTCTTGGCAGAACAGGCCCCGAGGGATTCAGCCGATGAGAAAAGCTTTCGGGAGCTCTAAGTTCTCTCTGGCAGATGGTTTTATCCTTAACAGAAGTATTTTTTAAAAAAGCATTTTGCGGGGATGCCCAGTACATTTTTCTGCATAAGATAAAAAGAAGATGTAATTTGGGGGACCCTTAACGAGTGATTAAAGCCAGGGAGGTAAATCTTCACTTGCAGTTGTGGCAGGGAGTTCTGCTCCCAATTTGGCATAGGCCAAAACAATAACAACAACAACACAACAACAATAACAACACAAAAAAACCATGTGCTGTCAAGCCAATGCTGTCTATTCGCAACCTTTTTAGGTTTTTCTAGGTAGAGGGTACTAATTAGTACTCCTTATTAGAGATGGGCACAAAACGAACAATTTTTCGTTTCCGTTTTCATTTTTTTGTTTCGTTACGTAATGAAACGACAAACGAATTTTGTCTCAAAAATGAAACGAAACGAACAGAAACACCGGAAATTTTGTCATGTGTTTCGTTTCTGTTACTGCAATATGAGTGAATTGCTTAAAATCCTTAAAAAAAATCACAAAAAATTGAAATAAATGGTAACGAAATGGTAACGAAATGAACGAAAATGAAAATGAATTTTTGTGAAAATTCGCAAAAAAGGAAACAACCGAAACGGACCCCCTAAATGACAAACAACAAACGAAATGCCATTTTTTTGATTCGTGCCCATCTCTACTCCTTATTAGTACATTATTAGTATGTTATTATTGATTAGTACATTCTTCTTCTGGGGGCATCATGGGGCGCTGCAGCCTGCACAAGGTCACCTAGGCAGGCTCTTCTGGAATGATCTCCCAACTTCTTCCCCCCCCCCCCAGCTGAAAACCTTACTCACTGAGCGATCCTGCCAGTTTCAGATCCAGGCCGATCCTGGGTACATTTGAACAGCACCCTTGAGGGCTGTGGACTCCTTGCCTACCATTAAAAGTATTCCCTGGTTGAAACTGTGCAGCCCTTCAAATTCAGTGTTGGTGTCAGACTGCTGCTAAGGAACCGAAGCAGTTATTCTTCCAGAGTTGCCAAAGGGACTGACCCTCTTAAAAGCAAGGACAAAACTCTAGCCTTCTCTTTTAACTAATGATGTTTTTGTTGTCTTTGCCCTTGTGATTTTTTTCTTTTAAATCTGCTGGTTAGGCTGCATGGATCTGCATGAATGCTGCTCCTACTCTAATGCACAGACATCTCTTTACCTTTAAGAACTGCTTGCTAACACGCATCATTTTTAGATCCTCATCGTTGCCTATGAGGAGTTCTTCAGGTTTTGTGCACAAGACAATGAAGTCAATGGCAGCTTTTGGTGGAAGCAGATACACTGATGGCTTTGTTTGGTTCCTCTGAAAGCAATGCATAACTGCATCAATATTGAATAGTTTAGTACTTAGGATCAGGTTGGTTATACATGTACACGTATCTCCAGTTCCTCTTACCTTCCTTCTTCCTAACCCCAACAACTTATGCACCACAGATGAAAACAGGCAGAAAAGAACAGCAAAGATAATCCAGGTTCTGATCCATCCAGAGGAAGGTTCCTTAGCACTCTGAATTGCAATGGGCTGGACCAGTGGTTCTCAACCTTCCTAACGCCGTGACCCTTTAATACACTTCCCCCTGTGGTGGTGACCCCCTTGCCCTGCTTGGAAGAGGCCACAAGCCCCCTTTGGTGCAGGTGCCATAGAGAACTTCCCTCTATACAGGCTCCCTCAGCCAATCGCAGCCTCCGGTGCCATTGACTGACATCCTAATGGCTGAACATTCATGGATTCATATCCATCAGGGGACCATAGACTCATATGAACACAGACCAGTGAATTAGCAATTTTTAATTTCACCCATTATTTTTTCAATCTGAAGTGTGCAGGTTGGAGTCCATCATGGGCTGCAAGAAGTACGTTGCAATTTAAACATCCCCTTGCTCGAAGCAGGTGGATTTTAGCCATCCTTGGTTTGTCCTCATCTCATCCTCCTCTGTATCCTGTCAAGAAGAATCCTATGGAACAGCTTGCATGAGAGAAGAAGGAAGGGGGTGAAGCCAGAGACTCTCTCCCTTCCTCCTCCCGGATGCAAAAGCTGCATAGAGTCAATGGCAGGCTAGTTTTCTTCGAAACCACAAGAGGCTTTATTAAAGAACTGATTAAGTCGTCGGAGTTTCTGGGTGAAGTTTGCCTGCTGCGCTGTCTGCAGCCGAGAACCCCAACAGAACAATTAAGCTTTATTGAAATTATCTTGATTGATTAGGGGATATAAAAACCTGCCTGTGAGAAGCACCTAGAAGAGCCTTGATGCCTATATGGGATTTGGATCTTTCTTAGCCTGAGTCAGGGCTGTTGATCAGAGACACGCGCCCAGAGAGGGGAGCATACATCAGGCTGCCCTCTTTAAAATAAAACCTTCAGCATCATCCTGGAAAAATCCTAGCATATTGGCTAGTTGCTCAGCAGCGTGTAGGGCTATTAAGCCAGATTGAAAATTATTTCTACAGCAGAAAAGGTACTTGCCATTCAATTCTACTGGGATTAGTACAGAGATGATTACATTTTGGGATGATATGGAAACAGTTCTATTTTGCTTCCCAGCATTTTATCATGGAACGGAGGGGGAAGCACGTCCCAGTGGGGTGGCGATTCTCTTGGTGTCCACCATTTATTATTCAGCATTGAGGTACAATGCCCTATGTCTTGGACCCTATGAAAAGACAGGCTGCTTGTGTTTTTTTCTCACAACGGAATGTTGAGAGACATTCCTCCTCCCCAAATCGACTATGATGAGATCAGGCTTAGCTGAAATGCCCCACTGTGTTCTCTGCATCATTGGAAAAAAGGATAAACATCAGAAAAGATCCTGTCACACAGATCGCCTCAAGGATAGGCAGAGTTCTCCAACAACTGGCATGGGGATATGGTGAGTCGATCAGTCAGTCAGTCTATCAAAGGTCATGAAGGACACGATCCAGTTGAGGAAGCATGGGGTGGAAGTCAAGTATGCAAATAGTCCTTCCTTTTGGTAGGCTGACTTTTGTGCAACCAGGAGTAGAAAGGTTGAAAAACTGATTATGGAGCCAGTCATGTGATCAATCATGTGAAGGACTACCCACTGGGGGAATCACATATGCCCCCCCCCCAAAGAGTATAGGATACAATATCTCCACTATAAATATAGAATGAATCTCTATGGACCAAAGTACATCTTGGTGGAACAAGTTGATTCTTTGCATTTTCAGATACAGTGTGAATCCACTACATTTCACTGCCTGAAAGAGGTCACCAAATGTCCCTCTTTCCATTCCAGTTTGGTTCAATACTTTAGAGCACCCACGAGCCAATTCTTTTCGGTCTCTGGGCCTACCATGGTGACTTTTCGTCCGCCATAGTCATCAACCACTGATGGAAAACCAAAAACCCGATAGAGCCTGAAATCTTTTTTTTTGTTTTTGGTTCCATGCAAATGTTTTGGGGTTAATGTCTGGGGCTACTGCCAAAGGCCATTATATTTTGTAGGATAACCCAACATCCTTGAATTCTTCAAGGTGGCAAAGTTTATGTTTGCTTTCGGCTGGCCATAACATGTTTTCTGGGGGGGGGGGCACAAATATAGGTTGAGGACCACATGTGCCCCAAAGATGGCCATAGAAAGCCTTGCTGTGCCATTTAAATATACTGTTGTTGATTTCATCTGTCCTTGTAGATCCCACCATAAATAGTTTCCCCTTCTATAGGGCAGACTACCTGGTGGATCTAAGTGTGTGTGTTATAGGCCATCAAGTTACATGTAACTTATGATCGAAATAAGGTCTTCAAGATATTTATGGAGTGATTTTACTGTTGTCATCCTCCGTCCAGTTTCCATAACCATGTGGAGATTGGAGCTCAAGTGTCAAGTTTTGCTCAATCACTTTAGCCAGGAAACCCTTCTAATGTTATAAATGCAGTTAATCATTATTTACAGCCAGGGATTTGGCAGAACTGGATTTGGTTCTTTTGCTGTTATCTTTTGTTTTTAGGGGAATTGAATTGCCCTTGCTAATTGCTACATCAAAGCACGTTGGGACCTTTACAGAGACTTTTATCTAGGCTTTGTTCCTCATGCCGAAAGATGAGAACATGCTGGTTTGGGGTTGTCGTTTGTCGTTTTTTTTTTTTTTTGTTTTTACAGGTCTGCAACGTGTTACGATGAATATTGGTTTGAGTTAAATTGCACTATTGATTTCTTGGTAATTAGGTTTTAATGAATTGCAGTCACTCAGTTGTTGCTTTGTGGAGCGAATTTCAAGATCAGATGGCAATCGTTTTGTGATCTTTATTTAGTCCCCCTCTCTCCTTGTCTCTTTTTTTTTTTTTTTACCCTCAGAATCCTGCTCACAGACACAGCCCATACAGTAGTGGGCAATGTTTTTTCCACCAGCTTAGAAATGGCAAAAGGTCAAAGACCTAGTGTGTATTGGCTTCATTCAAAAAAATGATGTTTAGACAGAAAAGAATCTGCAGCTGGTATCACATGCAAGGAGATTCTCTTCCAATGACCACCCCCAGGTTACATGCTCTTGTTTTCCGAAAGATGCCTGACACACAGAACAGCTTTTCTTAGGGGGATATATCTCTCAGCAGACATTTTGTTAGTTTTGGAATAGAAATGTGACCGTAGAGACCACTGATTATAGTTCTTTTACATAAATCAAAACAGTTCTCTTTTTTCAAAATGCATGCAGTTTCCTAATTGCAGGGCTTCAAGATAACTATGCTTCAAAAATTTGAATCCTCAGTAAAAGTATCTTTAAGACAAAGAAAGGGGGTTGGTTATGCTTTTTGCAGAAGAGATGGTGGTGGATATTGAGAAGTCTGCTTAGCTATAAGTAACACAAATATCTGTTCCCATAATCAGTCCTGTAGAATCTCAGTGGTTCCAAACTTGGGTCTTCAGAAGTTCTTGAACTACAATACCCAGATATCCTGTATAGCACAGCTAGAAGAGAAGGCTACCAGGAGTTTAAGTTCAAGAGTATCTGAAGACGCAAGACTCACCATCATTGAGTAAGCTAAAGAGTCTTTCCATAATCTGCAATACTTCAGAATTCCCATGGGACTAGAAAATATGGGTGCACTATTTGGATTTTTTTGGACTCCCACTCCCCAAACCCATCATGCAGAATCCTAGGAGTGCCAGTTTGAAGAGCAAGGCCTTTGTACTTTGTTAAAAGGGACAACGCATTCCTCAGAAGTTGCATTCTAAGTCTAATTTCCTTCCCCAATGCTTCCAAAGTGGAAGGTGTCACAGTATTTGCAGTTCTTCAGGAGGCAGCCTTTATAGCAGTGGGTGTTCAGGTGTTTTTGGTCTACAACTCCCAGAACTCCCAGCCAATACCATTGGTAGTGAGGGCTTCTGGGAGCTTTAGTCCAAGAACATCTGAGGACCCCATGTTGGAAACCATTGCTCTGTAGAATCCAAAGAAAAAAGGAGATTGCTGACTCCCTGGTGGAATGCTTGGAGAATTCTGGGAGTTGAAGCCCAAAAATAATCTGAATGGCACATCCCGATGAAAACTACCCCAAAGTGGAAAACAGATCTGCTTGGCTGATAATTAAGAAACTCATTTTCCTTTATGGAAAGCAAAGTGAATCCACCAAAACATATTGTCTTCACCTTCGGCACGGGCGATTTGTCTCGCTGCCTGATATTATGGAAGCACGGCATTAAAAACAAAAACAAAATAACCTTCAGCCTTTATCATCATCCATCAAGGACTCAATGGGAGTGGGAAAAAATTCTTCAATGCTGACCCACTAAAATATACATCAAATGTTTGGTCTGTAACAGGTGTGTCATATACTCAAGGCACACCAGCATGGCGCAAGACATGCTCATTTGAGGCAACCTGCTTCGCGTTGCCGGCTGATGTGTGACCTTTTGCGCTACATTGCTCCAGCACAGATCATTATTAATGGATAGGGTGCCAGACCTTCATCCTGCCAGCGGATACAAGGTCCCTCTACGACAAGCTCAGCGGCTCCTGTTGGGATGACTTGCTGCCTAGCACGTACAATAGGAAAAAAAGATCATCGCAGATGAATCAATGGAGAGATTGTTTGAGTTGATGTTTGTCAACCGCAACTCAGTCTTTCTAATAGGACTGCGTTATGCCCAATTACCCAGCTCTTAGTTCTAATGAGTGTGACCAGCCTTACTTCCAAGGTAGTCCATTTAGGATTGTGGCCTTATAGTTTTATGAATGATTGACAGGACATGTTCAAAACATTGTCAGGAAGTAAAACTACAATACTAGTCCAGCAGCCATGCAAATGAAGATATAACGAGCAGCTCAATTTATGAAAACAAGCTCCTGAACTAGGCCAAATGCAGAGTCCCTGAAACAGTGTTTGGGTTAACTTAGACCGTTACCTCATGTTCCTCTCATCGCTGTTCGCTGTCCCGCTTGGGACCGGTACAAAGAAATGTTACTGTACATCCAGTGCGTGAAGATGGGAGTTT
Organism: Phrynocephalus versicolor; assembly: GCA_023846285.1. Lineage (NCBI taxonomy): Eukaryota > Metazoa > Chordata > Lepidosauria > Squamata > Agamidae > Phrynocephalus > Phrynocephalus versicolor. The sequence goes on along the minus strand of JAHTLZ010000213.1, from coordinate 8,988,947 downwards.
GTCCTGACCATGCCATGCCCTTTGAACTGAGATTTAAGTGTGATGAGCCATACCTCTCCCAGGCCTCGGGAATCTGCTTGTCTCGTTTCTCGTTCCGAGACGAGAGCCCGTGAAGTAAGGGTCATCGCGGAATGAACACATTCTCCATCTAGTGGCAGGAGAGCGAAATGCCATTCACCATTACATTCCCTATGGTGTTAGCAATGCAGTGCAGAGAGATAAAAAGACACAAAACCTCAAACTTTGCTTTTTAATACATGGAAGGCAAAGTTACAGAGATTCAAAATATCGAAAAATGGAAGGTCGGACCAAAAAAGGGGGCAAACCAAGGCAGGGAAGTACAGATGTTATCACGAAACAAGGATGTGCAGTAACAGTTGTCCCGATACCATCAACCACGCCTGTGGGTACATGGAAACAGGGACAGAACTGGGACAAGACCACATAACCGCGAATGACATTATCATGCAACAAACGTCATCTTGGAACAAGGAAGGACGTGAAGTAACCGTCTTAGGAATGTTTCCCCAAAATCAGGGTCTCTGATTTACTTGCTGTTCCCATCACTTACAGTACCTGTTTCTTGATCCTCACTGCTCTCCTAGAGTTTTAAGCAGCCATTTATGATTTCTCAGCATCTCTGAAACCTAGGTTAGGAAAAACCCTAACATGCCGGCCTCTTCAAAAACTGTCCTCATTGAGTTTAGCTTCATTTGATACTGCCAGTTGATTTTGGTCCATCCTTAAGTCAAAGTTGGTGGAGTGCCATCCAGAATGGTAAGAGTTCTCAATGACTTGTTCTCTAACTGCAGACTTTCTAGCTAACTGTAAGTGATTTTCTCTAGTGAACAAGAGTGACTTTCCACTCATACAATCCTTTGGGAACAGGGAATCAGCTTTTTAAATAGGGGGACATTCCTCCCTTATAATAATCTTATTACAAGCTTAGAACTGCACAGCTGGGAGGGGCCCTACAGATCACAGAGTCTGGTCCCTGTTGGGGAGGCCAGGTGGGGAATTGAACTCCAAACATCTGGATGTGCAGACAGAAACCTAAACTACTCAGCTCTCTAACAGTTCCCAGCTCAACCCCAAAATGTACTCACTGTTCAAAGCACAGGTAAACCTGTGTGTGTGTCTGTGTGTGTGTGTGTGTGTGTGTTGTGTTGTGTTGTGTTGTTACAGTCATGACCGACTCTTCATTACTCCATATCCATGGAGTTTTCTTGGCAGGAATACTGGAGTGGTTTGGCCAGTTCCTACTCCAGGCGCCTACAGCACCTGGTATTCCCTGGTGGTCTCCCATCCAAGTGCTGACCAGGCCCGACCCTGCTTAGCTTCCGAAATCAGGCAAGATCGGATATGCTTAGGGCATCTAGGCAGCTCCAGACCTGTAGTTCACTGCTACTAAACTCAAAGACACCTCCTCCCACTAAAAGACTCTCAGGAAACTCCAGTTTCCCTTTGATGTAGGGTCACATGCATTTCATTTGCATGATTGGGTTTTCTACAAGGAAAGAGTTATTGGAACCCTCCCAGACATATTTTCTGGTTCTATTAGAATATAAAGCCAGTGGAGATTAAATAGCCTGTTGTTAATTAGCTTATTTGAGTTGAGTTTGATCCAATGCCATTAAATAAGTGACAACTCTTTTAATGAACAGGGAAAACATGGTATCAACTCGGTTAAATTGCTCTCAGAGACAAGAAATTTACTTTCAGACAAACAAAGCAACAGCAACTGGGTACGTTTGTTGATGATTGCTACTCGGTGGCATGGTCATACACCAAACTGCATTTTTTATTTTTACATTTTAGATGTGCTGCTTTGTTGTTTTAAACCTGCCTGTCCACAGATCCAGTAGCTGTGCAAGACCATCCACAGGCCTCTCCTTGTTTCAGAAGCTCAGGAGAACCAGGCTTGGTGATTATTTGGATAGGAGACCATCAGGAATGTGTGGCATTTCCAGATCAATGTAGGGCAGAATCCTGCCTGAAGCCTTAGACAGCTGCTGCTGGTCAGAGCTGACAATACAAGGCCTAGCAGGACCAGAAGGATGACTCAGTATAAGCTAAGTCCCTAAATCTCTCTCCCTTGAGAAAAGGATGGTGGTTCCATGGTAGAATCCAAGTCTTGAATGCAGAAAATCATCACTTGGCATTTCTAGAGGAAGGCTGAAAATGAAACCCTGGCACTCTGCTGCCAGTCTGAGTTGGTTATTCTGGCCTAAGTCAATCAAGTTCGGATTCAATATAAATCCACTTTCTGCCTAACCTTGGTCCTCCCCAGCCTATCAGGCTATTGGGGGGCTGATACCTCTGAAGGGGATCAGACAGGAAAAGGTGGACTGAGACACACAAGACAGGGACTGAGCATGACCAATAAACATGAAGGCAAGCAAACAAACAAACAGAAGGGTTTCTATTTCAAGTGAAAGCAAGTTTTCCTATCCTCAGACATTGGTTTGGCTGCCACTTGAACCTAACCTAACACAGCCGTAGGATCAAGCAGCAAATGGGTCACTCTGTTTGCAGACGTGCTATTCACAACAGCATTCATGCTCAATCACATATCCTTTATAGAGATGGGCACGAACCAAAGCGATTCAATTCGTTTCGGTTCGTTTAAGGCTTCGTTTCATTTCGTTTTGTTTATATTTTAACCCTAGGTTCGTTATTCGTTTTGTTACATAACAACACGAATAACAAATAACAAAATGAACTAAAAGTTCATTTTGTGCCCATCTCTAATCCTTTAAGCCAGGCTAAATGCTGGTGTGTTTTTTTAAAACAACAACAACACAGTAGCACAATATCAAATTCCTTCACTTTTTAAAACAAATGTTGCAAACCATGCACTCCCTCTCGTTTGCTTCACTGCCAAGCGTTGACTTCTACAATATGTCAAAGCCTCGCAGGCTGAAAATGACAACGGCACAGCTGCGGCTCGCAGAGGATTTGCCAGCATGTTCTGTGCTGCTGGGGGAAAAAAATATCCAATTTTTAAAATTTATTAGAATTTTTCTTCCAGGGACCTCGCGAAATCCCAGTCACTATTATTTAGCCAATTAAGTTGGGCCAAGGAGGTGGGGGGAAGGAGGCGGCGGTGGTTGTTTTCCCTTCCCCGAGCCGTGAGACAGAGCTGTTAATTTTTATTTATCCTCATCAAAACTTTTGCCACGCTGAGCTTAATGGGAAGGCACAGCTTCTCTGTTCTGCCATTAATATGGATACACGTCAATTACAAGGAGGTTGAGAAGGAATGAGGCGCTCGTAAAATGGCTTCGGGGACTCCTCGGAGAATCGTTTGTGTGAAGGAAGACTTGAGGCTCAGAAGATGGGGATGTCGTTAGAGCAGGTTTACACCGAGCAGAAGAACAGCTGCAACCTTCCAAGGAGAAAGGTGGGGTACAAATACTCTAAAAAATAAAAATAAATAAAAACCTTGATCGCATTGTCTGGGAACTAAGCGAGAGTTGGAGCCCACCAGTTCACATTTCTCTTCACCCATAAATTCAATAGACGGACCTTGACCTCCCGCTCCTGTCTGCACCTCAACAGGAAGGCTTAAATTCCAATTGTTGCTGCTGGCGAGAGAAGACCCCTTGAACCAATGGAACTTACTCCAGTGTCACTTAATGTAGTCCCCGTTGACGTAGTCGGTCTTTTAAATGCCACCCTCTTTTTGACAAAAAAAAAAAAGGAGTGGGGCGTGGGGAGGAAGGAAAAACTAAAGATGAACTGATGAAACGTGGCTTCCAAACTCTACGAATTGGAGATTAGTGAGGACAGATCAGAGATGTGGTTACTGTGAACCTTAACTTGCAAATGCCCTCTGCAGAAAAGTGAAAGAAAATTGGTGAATTATTGCAACGGTAATCTGGGTAACAAATGAGGGGAGGTTCTAAAACATCTTTGTGTTCAAGAGTTTGCCAAGCTGACTGGCTCCTTCCTGAACCCCCTATATAAGAAACTTAATAAAATCATTAACGAGGAAGAGTGAGCAATGTCAGGCTAGAAAATCAGGGTCAGGACTCGTTTGTTCGAGAGTCCAGTGTAATCCAGCACCTCCATTGCACAGAGCCTTTTTTGTATGATCAGAGACTTCCCTCCTTGGTTCAGAGAGGTTTTCTTAATATGCTACTGTCTGCCGATCAGAGGAGAAAAGGCTGACTGGAGCCAGGAAGGGCCTCCTGTCTCTTATACCCAAGAACAAAATATGATACAAAGCACCAGAGTGTCAATACATGTACAGGATAAAGGTCAGGTTTACATCGATGGATGAGTCCAGCAAATGCATTTGTACCCGCAATGTCTGTGTTTTAAATGCCACCCTCTGATGATCCAACCGCACAAACGCACTTCGGGGTCTGATGAGATGTCATTTCAGCGCTGGGCTGATCAAATGAGAGAAATGAAAGGGAAACGAGAGCAAAAATAAAATGAAATGAAATAATATTTCTGCCATTTATTCCTCACGGATGGCAGGAAATGGGGCAGCCAGAGCAAGCCAGCAAGAGAGCATTCTCAAGAATAGATCGCGATTGCTCTGCAACAGCGCCCATGGACCTACTTCCTGTGAGCAACTCGGTGAGTAGAAAGCCTGCACCATCCTGCATGAGATCCACAAAGACACTCAAAGGACTTTTTCAAAACTCTAGTTCTCTTTGGCTCCCGCCCGCCGCCCCCCTTCTGAAGCACACATTCTGAAGCACACATTCCAGTTTCAGAGTGAGACAGCCTGATTCCAGGAATCGCTGGAAAAATCCAGCAACTAAGATTCAGTGTGATGCATTGGCAGCTGACCTGGAGGAAGTGACATGTCACCTGCACCCCCAAAAAGCTCCCAAATTGCCATGTTGGTTGGGTGATTCTGAGAGTTGTGCTTCTCCAAAAATCCAATCCCCCAAATGTGTATTTGCGTGCATACTATAAATTTGCACAACAATTTTGCCCATGCTTTCCAAATGAGTTTACTTTCCATGGCTGAGCAGTAGGGATTCAAATAGAGATGGGCACGACTCAAAAAAAATGGTGTTTCGTTTGTCGTTTGTCGTTTAGGGGGTCCGTTTCGGTTCGTTTTTGTTTTTCGTGATTTTTTTTGCAAAAAAAATTTGTTTTCGTTTCATTACGTAATGAAACAAAAAAACAAAAATGAAAAATTGCTCGTTTTGTTAGCATTCATTACATTTCAATGTATTTGCTGTAACGAAAACGAAACGCATGACAAAATTTCTGGTGTTTTGGTTTGTTTCGTTTCATTTTGGAGACAAAACTCGTTTTTGTTTCGTTACATAATGAAATGAAAAAATGAAAAAACGAAAATGAAAAATTGCTCATTTCATGCCCATCTCTAGATTCAAACAGAGGCCTCCAGAGACCTGGTCTGTTACTCTGCCCACAACACCAAACCAAGTGCCCAGTATCCCCAATAGTTACCATTTATCTCTTTTCAAAATACCTCATCCTGCTGCTCTGTGTCTGAAGAAGTGGATGTGTCCACGAAACATTACATTAAAAATATGAAAGTTAGTCTTTAAGGTGCCGCATGTTTTGTGTCTTTTGGTTTGTTTGGTTTTTCTGTGATTTGTGCCTGTGAACCTGGAGTGAACAATAGGTGGATCCAGTGGAACAGAGACAAGTGTTTTGGAACGGAGTCTTAACAACACTTCTTCTACCACTCTGATGCCTTTTCTTCATTGTGCTTCTGGGGGCCATGCCACTCATGCTGGGTCTATTCTTCTAAAACATTTATCTACTTCTACATGGTAGCCGAACTCAAAGTGCAATAAGGGTAGGTTCTCAAAGTGTATTTTACAGCCTTGAGGCTGGAATGGCTGGTTTATCACAATTCTAAATCAATAACTACATTACTCTGCTGTCCATGGTGAATCGCCTCTGCTTATGCAATTTACGGAGCTCATCTCTCTGGCGGGTGGAGAGCAATCAACCCAACAGCGTTCTTGCACAATGGAAGCCGCTCCATTATCATTTGCCCAAACTAAACTAATTTAGTTTGCAAAGCTTTCTGCCCACTCACCTTGGACTTCATTTTTCTGAAGGTCTCACGGAATGAGACGGCAACGTACCGACATGTTACCATTCAAAAGAGGCCAGAAAATCATCCACAAGGATTGAGGCCTTCTTCACTGTGGCACCAACACTCTGGAAGTAGATCTCAGTCAAGCTTTGCCTGGCTCCTTACCTCCCAACTAGAGATGGGCACGACTCAGCGAAATTTTCATTTTTGTTTTTGTTTTTCGTTTTCGTTACGCAACAAAAGCAAAAACGAAAATTTTCCAGAAAACAAAACAAAAACGAAAACAAAACAAAAAATTTTGCCGTGTTTTTCGTTTTTGTTATGACAGACACATCACAATGAAAAGAATGCTAATGAAAATGAAATTTTTTTGTTTTCGTTTTGTTTTTCTCGTTTCGTTTCGTAACCAAAACGAAAACGAAAAATGCGCAAAAAACCCGAAAAATGAAAACGAACCGAAACGGACCCCTTAACGAAAAACGAAAAACAAAAAATTATTTTTTTGAGTCGTGCCCATCTCTACTCCCAACATTTAAAAAGCTTCAGAAAATGTTGCTTTTCAGAGAAGCCTTTCATGGCCTCCCTGCTTAATTCTGATGCCTTCCGTTCCATTCTTCTGTCTTGCCGCTGGTTTGTTGTTGGATTCATTTTTTTCATAATTTTATTGCAGTTGGGTTCCGTTTTAGCCTGCTGCAAACCACCCAGAATAGAGTGTCACATGAATGAGTGGTAAACAAATGAATGAATGAACGAACGAACAAATGAAGAAACAAACAAACAAACAAACAAACAAACTGGAATATATGTTGGGAAAGAAGAACAGAGACGACCAAGAGCCACACAGAGTTTGGACTCCAACCTGAGGCATAGAACTAAACTAAACTATTATTTCCGATAGTCAATGCCCAAGGAAGGAACCAAGGTCAACAATTGTCCTGCTTGGTCTCTGCCTGACACCAGTTCTTTGCTGCTATTGAAATCTGAATAAGGCAAAAAAAACCAAAACCCTGAGAGGCGTCATTAAAATTCACAGCTCAAGCAGCTGTTGTCCTTAAATTGTGGTTTTCATGTGAGGGTAAAAAAAGGGGCCAGTTCAACAACAACAACAACAAAATCTCAACATGCCATTAAGAGCACAGGTCCAAGCCCTGTTGTAAGGATGCAACAATATTCTCAATTTTTCTCTTCCTAGCGGGGAGAAAAAGCATGTTTCAACCCATCTGTGCACCTTCTGAGAGACCTGTCAGTCATTACAAGATCTGTCGGCTTTGCAGGACAGCAAAAAGACCAGGAAAATCAAACCAACCAAACAAACAAACAAGCAAAATCACTTATGCCTTTGTACAATGCCTTATTTTGCATTAAAAACTTCTATCCGATGTTACATTTGTGTGTGTGTGAAAGAAGAGTTTTTTCTTACAAAGGACAAGAGAGGAGGGTTTTGTGTGTTGGGGGGGCTGGATTTTTTTTGGGGGGGCACCCTCTCAACTTTCTTAATGTTACTTTTGAAAAGCCCTGAAATGTTGAAAATGCACACAACCCCAGGATCCAGCCTAGCAGAGAGAATTTCTCCCCTACATTTTTCATTTAAACCAGCAGGAACTAAATAAGGTTTTAATTCCTACCTGTGTAGTTCAGCGTAATGCCATAATTTACCTATGAAAAATGCCATACACCAAAGCCCTCTTCTGCCTGTTCCGCTTTAAAAAAAGGAGTGAGAAAAAGAGGGACAGGGTGCCAGGTATTGTGTTATTTTGCTAGATTAAAATTCTTCCAATCCCCCCCCCCCCGCTAGCTTATCCAGGAGGCAAAGTGGTGGTGTGGTTTTGGAGGGTGCCAGGCCAAAGGCACGAGCTTCCATTTGAAGCAGAGTTTGCAAAAATTATATCTGTGTGATTTAGGACAGCAATGATTCCCCAGTTGACTGGAAGACTCTCAGATGTGAAGATGAGGCAATTTGCCCAGGTTTTTGCTTTAGGAGACTCATTGTGTGTGTGTGTGTGTGTGTGTGTGAGAGAGAGAGAGAGAGAGAGAGAGAGAGACAGACAGACGACAGACAGAGAGTGACAAAATTCAGCTTAGTAAATGCAAATATTTTTCAGAGATGCCAATACGTGGGACCCTGACTTAAGAGCAGCTCGACTTAAGAGCAATTCGACTTAAGTGTGGAAAACTGTTGGCGTTTTACTGCCGCCTTACAAATTTTAGATATGGTCTGCTCGAATTCCAAATATTTTTTTCATGTTTTCAATTTTTTAACTTATTTTTTTAAATTTCTTTTAGATAGGTGCCCCGACTTAAGAGTAATTCGACTTAAGAATGGATTAAATTCATTTGCTGAGGTACCACTGTATTTCAATAAGTAGCAAAATATTCCCGTATCTGGTATTTTCCAGCAAATAAATAAATTAAAAGGGGAGAAGAGAAGGGGGCACAATTAATAAACAGATTTCACATTAACCAAGATTTTTTTTTTTTTGCCATGACAAATGATGGGATTCTCCACTGATGACTTAGCTTCTCTCCTTTATAGCCGGGTGTTGGCGGTACCACCTTATAAATGACTTTAATTTACACAGCCGTGCCTGGCTACGTGTGTCTTGTCTCTAAATCCCTGTGCAATAATTGTGTCCTTTCCCTTGATAATTTCCTGAACTCTCACACCCTTCCCCCTTTAAAAAAACTGTGTTCTGAAAAGCCAGCCTGGTAACGGCTGTCCTTTCCTCCTCACTTAAGCCAACCATGCCCTCAATTTTAACATTATTTGCAGAATTCACCTTGAACTCTTTGGTGTGCTGTATTAAGAGGAGATTATATTAACCCTGATATACTACCTGGAAGAAAACGTACTCCCTAGACGTATTTTGTTTTGGAAATATTCTGCTTCTGGAATACCAGCTACAGAGACAGCTTGTTCAAAGTTCAAATTGTTCTGTTTCTGTACGGCCCCATATCCCTTCAAGTAGTCTCTGGGCAGTTTTACAGTTTTTAATTACAGAGTGCAGGCTACACATTGCCCCCCCCCCAAAGCAAGCTGGGTACTCATTTTAGAGACCTCAGAAGGATGGAAGGCGGAGTCAACCTTGAGCCTGCTACCTGGGATTGAACCCCAGGTCGTGAGCACAGTTTTAGCTGCAGCACAGGCATTTAACCACTGTGCCATGGGGCTTGAGTCACTCTTGGGGGCATCCGTTGCAGGCCCAGCCACCCACTTATTGTGTGACTGGTTGCTCCACTGACGCACAACCAAGCATGCCACAGGCTCCCCACAAAAAGGTGAAAGACACTTGTGCAGTTGGTAGTCCATGAACAATAAAACTAACAGACACTGGTCAAAAAGATTAATTAATTAATTTAATTCATTCATTCACCCCGCCACCACCACCTTGTATTTTCAAGTAAGTTCTGATTTATTTCCAGGGTTTTCTAGGTAGAGAGTACTCAGAGGTGGCTCATCATTCTTCAGGAGGTGCTCAGGGACTGTGCAGGTTGCCCGTTGGCTAGTTCCTCACTTGAGCAGTGGGTTGAACTTGATGGTTGAACTCGTAAGTTCCTTCCGACCCCATGATTCTAAGGTTCTACAAATTGCACTTGCTGAATGAAACCAAAGAAAGGAAGGGGGAGAAAAAGTGTGCATTGCCGGTGTCCTTTTGAGACAGAGGTGAAGAACTAACAAAGCAATATCGATAGCATGGGTCCTCCGCCCCCACCTTCTTTCTACATTAATTAAAACCGGTCCTCTGTGCACCTCTGTCTCAAGCACACAGATGTATGTCTGGACATCGTCCAGGTTTCTCTCTCCTCCTTCCTCCCATTCTACACACAGGAAATTAGAAAGGTTCGCTCTCTCTCTCTCTCTCTTTTTTTTTAATTTCAAGACCTTGCCTTCTGCTTTATTGAATCCTTGGGGGGCCCTAGTCATGCCAGAAAAAGAGGAAGAGAAAGAGAGAGAAAAGGGAGGGCCAAAGATGAAACAAATAAAACAACAGCGAGAAGCTATTCTTGGTTTGTGTCTTCAAAAATGCTCCAAGAAACCCACTGTGTTGTGGAAGTTGGAATGGAAAGAGCTGGGTATTTTAAAATGTGATCTCCCTTAGGCTTAATGCTGAATATTGCGGACTTCAAGATTAGAGTGTCACCCAGACTCCCCAGATACTGTTTTATCACTTCTGGATGCATGCATTCTGGGAAATTAAGGAGCAGTAGGTAGTTTTTCGAGCAGAATTGTTAACCCCTGCCTCACCTTGTATCAGTGACCTTTTCTGCTCAGTGTTAAGGGCAACCCCTGGTACCTACAGTTTGGAATTTCCTCCACGATAATACTAGTAATAATAAGATCCATCTGCTTACCTCTCTCTCTGTGTTTGTGTGTGTTTGCAAGTCAAGGTATATCTGATCAAAAAAGGAAATCTGTCCTCATTTATATCTCCTGGTTTACTGCTCTTTGTTTTCTCTGTATTTTGCACAAAGTATTTTAAGATAAAATACACACACACACACACACACACACACACACACACACACACACACACACACACAAGGTTAAAAGAGGAAAGGATGATGGATCACAAAGATACCAACAACCAATCCAAGATTTCTGCATCCCTTTTTGGAATCTGGATTAGGAGGTGCAGACTGGAATCTGGATTAGGAGGCAGAGACTGCTGATCAGTCTGTCTATTCATCTACTGATTGATTGCCTTCTGCTTAGGCATATTTGAAAGAAAGTTTCCACTTGTATACATGTGTTTTTTCTTGTGAATGGCTTGGGATAACATGCAGCAGATTAAAGGCCACTGCTTGGCGTGACAGTAATAGGCAGAAGGGAACTTCTGAAAACAGGGAGTACTTAATTAAAGGTACTGAAGTGCTACTGCATTTCTTGGCACAGCAATCATGTCTGGTCAGATGGGGACTTGGCTAATTTTACTAGTTCTTCTGGGCTAGCAGCTTTTACAACATGGCTCATATAAACACTTATGCCCTCCAGGCAAGGGAATGACAACAATGCAAGAGTCCAAACCTCTGTAGCAATGTGTTCTCTGCCATTTATGTTAGGAAGTGGTATCAAGAAAACCAATACCTGGATGCTATCTCCATTTCAGCATTTCGAGGAGGCACATTCTTTTATTTGAGAAAAGCTCCAAACGAGGTCTGAAGGCAAGGGGTGGGGGGAAACACTTCACTTGACATTTAGCATTCCTTTAATATAGGAAATGCTATAGCCGGTCATGTTAGTTTCTCAATAAATGTGGCATGTTTGTTATTGGCTGGCATAAAACAGCGTAACATCAGGAGAAACAGTTTTAGACCTCGAGTATGTTTGTTTCTGCCTAAAATGTCACAACAACACAAACAGAATGTTTGACTGCCTTTTGGCTCTGTAATACATGAGAAACCAAGGGATTCCCACAATGAGTAGGGAACAGACCCAGTTAGCATTTACAACGGTCAAAAGATCTGGATTTTACTCTCAGCAGTGCATAAAACTTGATACTGTACTACTTTTTAAAAATGGCAAATTTTTTAACAAGAGACATCCATATGAAGTTTCCCCAGAACATTCATATCTCTGGGCACAACACAGCTGGCCTTAAAGCAACCTGCTATAAGGTTTGCTACATGCCCTTGAGACGCATCTGTTCTATGGGGACTCTCATTAGGTCTGTTACGGCCACCCCTTGTATGTGGCCATGGTTGGGTGAAAATATGGATCCATGTGTCCTGAGTTCCTATCAAGAATTTTGTCCACTACGTCTGGCTCCCTGAGGTCCCTGGCACAGACTGGAAGTAGTTCCTTACACAACACTTTATAAAAGTAACTATGAGCGTTTATACATGACCCCTAAACTCCGGGGCAAATGGCTCCCAGCTCCAGAGCTTAAAAATGTTTCCCCACCAGCTCTGGAGTTTACAGGAAATTAAGTGCGACCACACCCACTTTAGCACGGCCCAGCGCACCTTTCAAGTACCTGCTCTCTGGAGGTGAAAATTCCTTGATGTGGTGTAACGATAGTGAGTGCGGGGCTCTCCTTGCTTCTGTTTGTTGTTGTTTTGGCTCCCGCCCTTTTAAGAACTACTTAAGAGACTGGAATGTTGCCGCGGCAAGAGCAAGAGCAGAGCGGAGGTGAGCCACGTTCTTTTCTTCCTTTCCCCCCCCTCCCCTCACGCAGACAGCAGCTAGGAAGTGCGGAGGGGTGGGGACACAGGAAGAGCGACAAGCCCCTAAGATCTCTGGTCCGAATTTAAGTGGCCAGCGGATCTTAGGGGTCGTGTGAAAAGGCTCTATGCAACCTATACAATCCCGATTCACCCTTCTGTTTCTTTCATGTCATGTTCATGGCCATGGGGAGTGGTGGGGAGACTGAGCATGGCTGCAGTGGTTCTTGACCGATCCTATATAAGCAGTATTAAAATTGCCCTGTGACCATAGCATCATAGACTCATTAAGTTGGAAGGGACCTATAAGGCCATTGAACTCAACCTCCTCTTCAAGGTAGGAATCCAGACCTGACACGTGGTTGTCCAACTTTCTCTTGAATGCCTCCAACATTGGAGCACTTGCCACCTCCCAAGGTCATTGGTTCTATTGTTGCAATGTTATCTGTGCTAGATCTGTGATGCTGTCCAATCAGGAGCTGTGCAGGGACAGGCATCATCCCACCTCCCTCTCTGACTGGCCAGCAGCATGAAGTGTGCTTCCTCATTGGATTTTAACCCTGCATGAGACAGAGAAAGGTAAAGCAATTGCATCTGCACGTATCAGCCAGTTCCGAGGACCACCTGGGCTCGCGTGGTTCATTTCGTAACCTACTGGTTGCGAAACAAAATGCCCATCCCTAGTTGAAGGCCAACTCTCTTCCTCCCTGTGATGTTTCATTTGGGCTAACATTTTTCAAGGTAAGCTTTGTTACAGACACTTGGCCTATGGCAACTAACTAGAGGGAGCAGAATTTGCTAAGACCCAGAAAACCTGTTTACAAAAAAGAAAAGAAAAGAAAAGAAAAGAAAAGAAAAGAAAAGAAAAGAAAAGAAAAGAAAAGAAAAGAAAAGA